>JAUBNQ010000005.1:20552312-20578305 GCA_032353495.1 Ctenopoma kingsleyae | reverse complement strand
TGGGTGTGGTTGTCATATTTTTTAGTCAAGACAAAAGACACAGGTGCCAGTAACTTCTCAGTGCTTGGGTTCAAAAATTTAAGTGCTTGAACCAGGTAGTGGGTAGTGACTGAAAGTATGAGACCAAGAATACATGAGGCAGGAATAAGATCCCTCTGTAGTGTGGTCAGTCTTAGCCTTAGAGATAAGGTACAGAGTCTGGATATCAAGAGGGGTGCTGGAGTAGAGCTGCTGCCCGTTCACAGTGAAAGACTCCAGTTGGTTCAGGCATCTGGGATCTGTAGGTACGGTAGGTAGATACAGGGCCCAATAGCAGACCCAGAACAGTCTGTTGGGAAAGTGTATCTTGTCTGGTCTGAGTCTTGCGATCCCCCAGGAAGAGCTGAAAAGCATTGTTGGGTAAAGGGACATCTGCATTATACCTCGCTGATCCTGCTGCCACCATGACGACACAATAGCAGATACGTGGCAGGTCATGGACAGATGGATGGTGAGCTCTTACATGTCCAACTCATCATTTTAAGTCAAAAATTTAAAATTTCTGATTGGCCTGAAAATAAGTCAAATGGACAAACTTATTTCCATGAACACATGATATGAAGTTAACAAGATGAGATTAATTGATGTCACTAAATTCCTCTATGATATTTTACTTTGTGTTAGCTCTCATAATGGTCAAAGATGGAGTAATGAGTGCTTTGGAAAATACATTTTACATCAGGTAGGTGATAAATATAAAGTTGACTTCTATGACTTGTACAGCTGAATGGCTACAACATTTACTTATCACTTGCTAAAATGAAAATGTCTGCATTTCTTATGCTGCACTGATACATCAATACAACTTTCTAACATCTGACCTAACGTCTTCATTCTTTGAATAAGTGCTCCAACAGTTCATTCTTGATTTTAGCAAGGGCCTAACTCTGAACACTAAGACTGGAAGGATTACCAGGGATCCTGGTCTTTTGTCCCCAATGAAAAGCAGACATTAAATCATCAAATCAACATTTTAATTGTTTTTTTTGTTTTTTAAAGTTTTTAAAGTTCTAAAGTTTTTAATTTAGACTTTAAAATATTTATGGAAGAGGAGTCTTTGATTGGGATAGGAAGACTGTTCCAAAGCTTCAGAGCTGCCACAGCAGAAGCACAATCACACTTTCTAACTAGTCTGGAAGAATGAACAGTTAAAAGTAATTGATTTGCAGATCTAAGACACCTTGTTCTATTAAGTGAGAGGTAAAACTAAACTGGGATATAACTAACTAAAAGTTAATACTTTCAGCACATCTTAAATACTAAATATTTATTTGCTTGTGTTCATGAATCTGACAAAGTGACATCCTCTCACGAGACTTGGGTGTGCGCCTGTAAATGTGTAAAAGCAAAAAGCTTTGGCTAAGAGTTCGCCTGCCTGCATGTTATGTTCAATATACATAAAACAATGGGTAGCACATGGTCATCAGCTGAAACTTCCTCACAATTTTTCATGTGTTGTGGCTTAATATAATTTTTCAGCCAGTTTGGTTAAATACGAAAAAGGGAAACATGTCAGTAACATGTTACTGAGAAGTGCTCTAATAAGTATTAAAACAGCAACCAAATTAATCTGAACATCTAATCTAATCTAATTTATGCTTTGATTTTTTTTCCTGCAAAACTCTGAAATATTGATAAGAAGGTGAGATTTCTTAGGATGTAATGAACCCTCCCCCAACCAAATTTTACCAATTGCTCCAAATACAGCCTCTCTAATTAATTATCTTTTCTAGAGGTGAAACTGCAGTAGAGTTTCCATAGTCACACTAATGCTAAGAAAATGCACAGTGAGCAGAGAAGAAACTGATGTAAACAATTCTGTCAAATGACACTGCACAATAGCCTATTTAATCTTATATTTATAAAATACTTCATAAATACCATGGTTTACCTTAAGAACACATAATTTAAAAAATTTTAATTTCCACACAAATAATTAAAAGAATATTTTTTATTTTAAAAAATAATGAAACTATTTGTAAATAGCCTATAGAAACAATAAATTAAAAAGATAAAGGCTTTAGCATTTTGCTTCCAGAATGTATTCCTGCAGAGGGAGGAATAAGAGGGAAAAAACAAAAAAGAGAACATAGAGTTTGAATTTTACAAAACTGTGCGAAGTAAATGAAAACATAGCTACATTACAGGAACTGAAAGAAAGATAAAGATAATATGTTTGTGTCTTACTACCTATATTAATAAACAACAATTAGTTTGGGGAAAACACAATGAAGATCTTTACCAGTAAGTAACAAACACAAGAAAGCTGGAACTAAAAACTATTATGATGAAGATATAAAGATAATGGAGAAGATAAGTCAAAACAATCAGAAGAGGTGGTTAATCTAACAAATGTCATTTGTATTACAGTAGTTTGTTAGGATGTGAGGAATAGTCTTGCTCATGCGATATCAAGAAAAGATTTGACTGTAATCAACTGAAAAGGCCCATTAAATCCACCACTATTACAACAGGAAAACACACAGACCACGCCACCATGGAACAAGCAAGGTGGCATATGTTCCACAACAGTAGTTTCAAATAGATAAAATAAACACAGTCTGATAATATATCTCTGCCGGCTGGTAGCAACAGGCCAAACGCAGTTAAAGAGACAGACAGGGACACCGCTGAAGTCATGTGTGTCCTGTAACTCTGGCCAGTTAGATTTTATTCGTCATTGGTACATCCGGGTACTTTATTTTTTGATTGACAGTTGCCATGGCAACAAGCTAGAGCATCGCCATTTTGTCAGGAGGGTTTTTTTCCCAGCTCAGTCTTTTCAAATGTTCTCCCTTCCCGCCGGAATAATGCTGTCAGTGGATATATATTTGACGTTTTTGGATATCGAAATGCGTCAAGTGGATCGGATCAAGGAGATCAAGAGGCCGACATTTTAACATAGTTGAAATAATTAGGCGGCGCCGCACTAACTCAGTTGTCCGTGTCTCTGGTCCACCGGGCCGGTTCACTGCGCAGGTTTGGACCGCGCGCCATTTTGTGAAAATTGACACAAAATTCCTAACCAAAATTATCAGAGGACACTCTTTCTGTTTCATGTTTAAAATACTCGGGATTCAACCGCGTTGTCGTATTTATCGAAGTGACCGACGCTAAATTTGCAAAGACAACGTAAAATCAGAATTTGACATAACGTTTATTTAGCGGTGGCTAGAATTGTTAGCTTGAGGCTAGCCACAGAAGCTACAGCTAGCCAGGGCAGGTAGCTAATGTTAGCTGCGTTCATTTTGTCTACTAGCTAGCCAGTTCGCTAAGGTTAGCTAGTAGGTTATGTGTGCTAGTTAACGCTAGCATGTTGCTAGTCATCAGCTGATGGTAACGTTAGTCAAAGTTGCTTCTATCGCTGATGTTGTTCATCAAGGCTTGGAAAATGAAACGCGTATTAAATTTGGCTGGCGAATTATTTTAGAGTTTGCCGGTCAGAGGACGGGGATTGTACTTAACGTTAACATTACTCGCTAACCGTGCAGGGAGGGGAGAATCTCAAGCTGGATAAGTTTCCTCATCATACAGGTTATTGGACTTTAAATGAAGATCGTGCCATCAGAGGTGAGCAACTGTGAATGGTTATCTTTGACATTTGCTTTTACTACATTGAAATTCCACCTTAACGTTTTCTCAGATGTGTATTAAACTGAACGTTAACAATGATGGAGGCGACAGTGAAGTTGAGAATGGTAGCTTAAGGTATGGCGGCTAGCTAACATTTTGTGGCGGTGCCGACTCCGCTGAACCCAGCGTTAACATTTGCTTTCAGTCAGTAGGTCAATGGACTAATTCTAATGTTAGAGAGGAATATTTTTCCAGCTCGTTGTGAATTATAGGATGTAACGGATTGTGTGGGCTTGGATGGAGAGTCATGCTGACACGGTATTAACGTGCAGCTAACGTTAACTCTGCGATATTAGACATTGTCATTGTTGGGTTGAAATATATGTTGCCATGTTAGCCAACAGTACAGTTTAAATTACTGCCATTGCAGAGTCCAGTTGCATTGATGTTACATGTATAGTTTGGGTTTTAGAGTTACACAGTACGAAGCTCACCTAGCTAACCTGGCTAACGTTTGTTAGCTAATTCGGCTAACCTAGCTAATGGTTAACGTTGAGTTGTTGACGAACCAGCTGAACGGGCCCCACAACCCGCTGGCTGAACACAGCGTCACTAGCTAACGTTAACGTGGGATTGGTGAGGGATATGCTTGCTTGTCCCGCAGTTTTCAGGGTAACGTTAACGACGACAACGTTAGCTAGTTAGACTGCTAACGGTAACGTGAGCCTGGATACGCTTGTCATTTATACGAGAAATTTGAGGCATACAAGAACGATATGTAGCAAGAGAGGACACAAATTAACACTGAATATGCTTTCTAAAATCCAACCATGACGAGATCTACCCCATCATCTGTAAGTACAGAGCTACTAGGGCATCGTCTTTATCGCGAACGTTAGGCTTTTAATTGTTTTGGATGCGTTACATTTGATTCAGCGATGGAATGGATCTAATCAGTTGGGCGTGAGAAGATGACACATAGGCTTGTTACAGAGGTCTTTAGCCATCACTTACGATATGATATGGCTACTAATAGCAAGCTAGCTGTCGTTATATTTACACCTAACGTTAAATAGGCCCGTTGATGCCGTGATGAGCAGAGCCAGGAAAGGAACTGTTCATATGTCAGTACTGAAAATGAAGAATAATCAAACGTTTAGGGGGGAGTAAAGAGCTACAAGAGCGCTTGCAAAACGGCTTTGTGGTCAAATACAGCTTGAATTTTTCCTACTAGGGTTAGTGATTGTTAAAATATCAGATTGATTCAATTGTTATGCCATTCTGTTGCCAGGTATCAAATTAGGCTCAAAGTATACTTTGCCCGTTGTACATTTACATAGTTTAGGACATGAATTCCAGTTAAACCAGTTGGGCTTTTTTAATTATGTTGCATATGGTCTATGGACATGCTGAGAGGAGATCCAGTGCTATTAAGTTCACAACAATATTAATCCTGATTTGTTTTGTTAAGTGGTAGTGCCTCTCTGAGTGAACTATTTATCTATTTACAGTTTTACTGGAGCTTCAGATTTATTGTGTTTTTATAACTTAATTGCCAGGGTATTAACAGAATTTGGCTTTTAACCTCAAGCATCTTGCCTGTTTTTATTTTTAAATTTGTCAGACATTCATACATTTACTCAAAGCAAACTTTTTAAAGTTTTGGGCTGTCCTCTATTCTTTAGGGCTTCCCCGTCTTGTCTTCTCTAAACTAAATTTTAACACTATGACGTTATATTTCACTAAAGATGCACAATGATAATGATGTGTTTTTATTCTTTGTAGTGGGTTGTGGTTTGCTGCTGGACTCTCCTCCCAGGATGATATGAAATTTTACAAGAGATGATGCATCCAGGTTAGCTGCTATATATTAAGCCTTAACCCTTGGTGGGAAGTGGTGCACTTAAGATATTCTTCTTTCTCCGTTATTTTACGGTTTTAAATTCTGCTATCTTCACTATGTTTAAGGACATTCTCATGTTTAATTATTATTATTTCAATTTAACATCTCAGTTTATTGCAGTTTAACTTTTTATCTGATGACATACCTTAGTGATTAAAATTGTTTTGACATTATTGTTTGAACAAGCAGCAGAATAAACCTATTAGTCATCATAACAAATCAGTATTATTGAGTGATACTTAAATATGTGTTAAAAAAAATCTAGATTCACTTTAACAGTATTATCCTGAGTCTCTTGCAAAATTAGTTTTATAAAAGGAAATAATAGCAATATTACATAAAATAATATATAGATATAGATATATTTGTATTAAATATTAAAAGAAACATTTTATTTTCTTAAAATAAAGGTTTTGCTTGTTGGCTTGTGCTATATCATCTTACAGTTCCTCTTATTTCTGTCAGAGGATGTGTATTTTTTCCTTTTCCAAAGCTGGGTCAGCTTTCTAACGCTCTTAGATGGAGTGCAGGTTTTGGGCTGTGCAGCTATTTTGCTGTCAGGCTCTTGTGTTGAAAGCAATGTCTAAGTGTGCCAAAGTTCAATTTTATTTCTTGTTTATTTCTTGTTTTCTCATTGGAAAATGGGAGCAGCTCTGCCCTGGCAACAAAAGTAGGCTATTTGCATACTGCGTTGTGATTGGTCTGTGCATTGATGGGCTTGCCAAATCACGCTGTATCTCTGTGGTGATAGGCTATGCTAATTAGGTGCTGTTGCTGGGATTCTGAATAGTGGTTACTGTGAAGCACTGGTGAATTGTGTTGTCTGGTGAGAGATGCTGATAGCTGAACATGCTATTTAATAATTTTTTGATTCCTTCTGGCTTAAAATGAAGGATGATTCACTGTACAGTGTGGAGATGCTTTATTTCAACCATTTTCACTGTTAAACCTGCTGTTTTGCTCCTTTTTCTTCACAAAGGTTGAAATATTACAGCTTTATTTAATTTTGTGCTTATACTTTGGGATTTTTATGACTTTACATTTTTAACAAAAGACACTGTTTTAAGCAGACATTTCTCTTGACAATGAATTAATCCTTGTTGTTATTTTCTTACATTTTATTATATTTTTCCATCTATATTAAAGTGTGATCTTAATCATTTTAACATGCATGTAAGTATTACAAATGCATAATTTGCATTTTGCATATATTTTTTCTTTCCCAAAGGTGAACAGTTTTTGTACTAAGGAAATTCTTACAGGTTAAATTACGGTACAAATAGTGCTTATTAATATGAAATTTGTACAAGAAAGTAACAAATATCTTAACCTGCTTTATTTTTGGACCAAAAATCTCTTGTGTTTCAGAGGAAATATTGCTTTTCTACATGAGGATTATTATCGCCTTACCTTCTTTGTGTGTTTTATTACATGGAAGGATGAGTGAAGTTAGTACATCACTGAAAGCTGTGTTTGTTTCTTCCAGGAGGAGAGACTTCAGCATGCAAACCTTCGTCCGTCCGGCTTGCGCCCTCTTTTTCTTTACACACTGCTGGTCTTCAGATGGCTGCTCCAATGCCCCATACGCACCAGCAGTACAGTGACCGCCACCAGCCAAGCACTGACCAATCTGTTACGGTCTTACCGTACAGCGACCAGACACCACAGCTCACTGCCAATCAGGTGCACTAACCCTTCCCTACCCCAGCGCTTGAATTTCTTGTTAATCTTAATGTGCGTCGTTACAAGGATTGCAGTACTTAATGGTATTTGTTATTTGAAAGTCTAACTCCCTTTTTGCTGCTGTCACCAGGCAGAGTAGTTTCTTGACAGTAGTTTCTTTCAGTATAGCCATTTAATATTGTGCAAAAGTTGTAATTTTATTAATAGACTGTGCAATGTAGAAAAAGCCCTATTGTATTCCAAAGCACTGTACATATTCTTATTTTATGAAATATTATGATTTTCTCTTTTGAAACAGAGGCACATGCCCCAGTGCTTTCGTGACCCAACTTCAGCTCCCCTGAGGAAGCTCTCCATTGACCTTATCAAAACATACAAACACATCAATGAGGTAATTTTTTTTTAATGTATTCCATCTATGTGTAGGATCTGTTTATAAAACTTAAAACAAACATGTATAAATCATCTTATGTATTGCTTTTGTTAATTCATAGGTGTATTATGCAAAAAAGAAGCGACGGCACCAACAGGGTCAGGGTGAAGACTCCAGTCACAAAAAAGAGAGGAAAGTCTTTAATGATGGCTATGACGATGATAACTATGACTACATCGTCAAGAATGGGGAGAAGTGGATGGATCGCTATGAGATTGATTCCTTGATAGGAAAAGGATCGTTTGGACAGGTGCTTGACTATAAACTATACTTGGTTTGAATTCATGTGATGGAGGAAAAAAGTCTTGCCTTTGGAGAAATAAATACTGGGTTCATTTTACTTTGTTTAAATCACCTGAAGATATTGGATGCTGCTTGCTGACGTTTTTTTATGTGCAGTTAATATTTGATGTGTTGATAATTATTATGAAATAGACTTTACGAGCATGACTTTAAGAAACACTAAAATATGCTGTTGTTGTAGGTTGTGAAAGCATATGACCGTGCAGAGCAGGAATGGGTCGCCATTAAGATCATCAAGAACAAGAAAGCTTTCCTAAATCAAGCCCAGATTGAAGTGCGCCTCCTAGAGCTCATGAACAAACATGATACTGAGATGAAATATTACATTGGTAATACTCTTTTGAAGTTTGATTTGACAAAACATTTAACAAATGACATGGCTTTTCTTGTATATGACCAAAGGGGGGAACTATTTCGTGTGTTTTTTGCAGTTCACCTAAAGCGCCACTTCATGTTTCGGAACCACCTCTGCCTCGTGTTTGAGATGCTTTCATATAACCTGTACGACTTGCTCCGAAATACCAACTTCCGCGGCGTATCGCTCAACCTCACCCGGAAGTTTGCCCAGCAGCTATGCACAGCGCTGCTCTTCCTGGCCACGCCTGAGCTCAGCATCATCCACTGTGACCTGAAGCCCGAGAACATCCTCCTCTGTAACCCCAAGAGGAGTGCCATCAAAATAGTGGACTTTGGCAGCTCATGTCAGCTGGGACAAAGGGTATGCAGCTGCAGTCTTTCTTATCAGCAATAAAATTAATGTATGCAAAAATGTGCTTGAAGTGTGTGTGGTAGTTGTTGCTTCTGAACATTAGGTGAAATTAATATAAAATTGAGTTAACAGGCAAATGATGAGACTGACTGTCCTGCTGCCTTCTTTCTGTAGATATACCAATATATCCAGAGTCGTTTCTACCGTTCCCCAGAGGTGCTGCTCGGAATGCCCTACGACCTGGCCATTGACATGTGGTCCTTGGGCTGCATCTTGGTAGAGATGCACACTGGAGAGCCTCTCTTCAGTGGAGCCAATGAGGTATAAAGAAGTGAAATGCTGCTGAGATTTGTTTTTATGTTGTGCTTTGCAATTTAAGAGAGAATGACAAAGGTTTTCCCCTGATGTCTAGTTTACAGCATCTGATGTTTTGCTATGTTACATTTGATGGCATTTAACTTCCACATATTGTTATATTCAGTGTATGGCCTTTTTAAGTTTCAGATGTAATTGTATATCATGTAAATATATTCTGACTGGTTGTTGTCACTGCCAGCAGGAGGAAATAACATGATTAATAACATTTCCTCAGGTGGACCAGATGAACAAAATAGTTGAGGTTCTTGGTATACCACCTAATCACATAATGGACCTAGCCCCAAAAGCCAGGAAGTTCTTTGAGAAGCTTTCAGATGGTACATGGAGTGTTAAGAAGACCAAAGATGGCAAAAGGGTGAGCTTCTTGCTGCAGTTGTGTTTATGCTTTGTGATTTTTCTTAAAATAAACCTAGATGGTGCAATAAAGTACAGTAGTAGTGGGTGAGAAAATCTCTTAATCTTTCTGTACTTTGCCTTTAACAGTATAAGCCTCCAGCCTCGCGGAAGCTCCACTCCATCTTGGGTGTGGAGACAGGAGGTCCAGGTGGCCGGAGGGCGGGGGAGTCTGGCCATGCTGTTGCTGACTACTTGAAGTTCAAGGACCTGATCCTCCGGATGTTGGACTATGACCCTAAGAGCCGCATCCAGCCGTACTATGCCCTGCAGCACAGCTTCTTCAAGAAGACTGCGGATGAGGGGACCAATACAAGCAGCAGCGTCTCTACAAGTCCTGCATTAGAGCAGTCCCAGTCTTCAGGAACCACCTCTAGCACATCCTCTAGTTCAGGTAACTCCCAGCTGAAACTCTAACTGTTCTTCATTGGTAGTAGTGAAACATAATAAATGTGTCAGTTATTGTCCTCTAAAACAATATGTGAAATGTTTCATTCTTTGCTAATTATGTGAAATAGAGCATCAAAGCTGTCAACTGTAACAGTAATGAAATTTAAAAATCAATTTTCTGTGAAACTTTGAGACAAATATGTTGTGTGTGTGTGTGATGAACTTTGTTGTTAGAGCTGCACTCATGACACTTTGCTTAACCCTTAGGAGGATCATCTGGGACAAGTACCAGTGGCAGAGCAAGGTCAGATCCTACCCATCACCACTTGCACAGTGGAGGACACTTCGGCACGGCCATGCCTGCCATCGATGGTGACAGCCTCTGCCCACAGGTGAGTGTTAACCAGAAGGATTTCAAATGTTCAAATGTTGCAGTCACTGGAGTTATTGTCTTTAATCCATTTATTAAGCATTGTGCATGCATGCAAAATATTGACATTTCCTAAATTGTCAACTTTTACACTTAATGTTGTCATGTGTCTGTGAAGATTCTTAGCCAAACTCATAATGAGGTCATGGTTATCCCAAAAATTGCTATTCAGTCGCAACTGGACTTTTTATCTCAAGAAAGAAGTCCAGTTGCCATCACTCAACTTTCAGATCACTTCACCAGGATGACTTGAGAATCTTCACAGACAGCAGGACTTGTAGTTTTATTTGTTGAAATCAACTAAAACCATAAGTCCAGTTGCCACAGATCAACAATTTTTTTGGATTTCATCATGTGCACCAAAAATGTTCTTACAATGTTGCATGGTACAACAACCCATCACTTCTACCGAGATGGTTCTAACTAAAGACACTAAAATGATTCAGCCATTCTCCACTGAATAGCTGATATTTGTTATTTGCTTGACGTTAACAGGCAAGACAGCCTTACCCACCCCCGCTGGTGTGGGGAGGTGGAGTTGGACCAGAGTCAGTCACTGGAGAGACCCACCCAGTCCAGGAGACCACCTTCCATGTTCCCCCTCAGCACCCTAAGGCCCTGCATCCCCACTCACATACTCATCACCACCACGGGCAGATGATGGCTACACGGCCACGCCCACGCCACTACACCTCCCCGACACACAGCTCGTCAACACAGGACTCCATGGAGGTGGTTCATGGCCATCTGTCCATGACCTCCCTGTCTTCCTCTGCCTCCTCTTCCTCTACATCATCCTCTTCCACTGGGAACCATGGCAACCAGGCCTACCAGCTCCGCCATTTGCCCACCGGAGCCCTTGACTTTGGTCAGAATGGTGGGCTGAACATGGGGCTAGGTGCCTTCTCGAACCCACGGCAGGAGACTGGCATGGCAGCGCACCCTGCATTCTCCATGGGCACGAACACAGGGCCTGCCCACTACCTAGCGGAAGGCCACCTGGGCATGAGGCAGGGCATGGACCGGGAGGAGTCTCCAATGACTGGAGTGTGTGTGCAGCAGAGTTCTATGGCCAGCTCGTGACTGCACTGACATTTGGCTGTGTGTTCCCCCTGTGCGTCATTTTTAAGGTGGTGTTTTTTACTACAAAGTGTGTTGAGAACAAAGCTGCTCACGTCAGAAGGGAGATATCACTGAACCGCTACTACAGAGAAAAACCTTTGTTAAAAAGTATATATGTAATTTTCATCAGTTTTTTCTTTTGCAATCATTAGGCACAAAATAATACTGCAGAATAACCATAGTGAGATTGAGACAACCACGTTACCATTTCACCAGTTTCATGTAACCACCAAGTAATAACCATATGGTATTATGTGGCAAAATCTTCTAAGGAGCATTTCAGAGCAAAGTTTGAAGCTGTTTTGCAGGTAGCTGTTGGTGATGAAATGCTTGGCGTCCTCTTTCGGTTCAAACCGTGGACTGCCTGACATTACTGTTCCACTGGTTCTTAATTATTTTGCCCTTTTGAAGTGAAATTTCACGTAAAAGCTGCTTGTAAATCCTGTAGCTTGACAATAAGGGGAAGTGTTTGCGGTGATATTTCTTGTTGTTGGTCGGTATTGTGTAACTCTGTTAAAGGGGAGCACATAGCAGTGGAGTCCCTATAGCGTGTGCTGGCCGGGTGGAGAGGAGACAACCCCACCCACCCACCGACACTTAGGTGGATGCTGACACCAACTGGGTCAAAGGAGAAAAGAAAGCACCACCCCTCAGGCCTAGAGGTCTCGTAGTCCTGCAAGCTGCTACTGGGCCCAGCACAGACGAGAGCAGCGATGGGCATGGGAGACGAAAGGATCCAGCCCAGTGAAAGGAAGACAGTCAGCGGCTGGTTCTAGATAACCCTTTGGCCTTATGACTCATGGACTTGGAATGGGATGGAGCTGGACATTATCATTTGAATTAAGATGGCTTTTCTCTATTTTTCTCTCTAGACAGCCCTTAATTCTTTAAGGAAATCAAAACATCTTAGAAAAGGTAAATAAGAATGGTAATTTGAGGCCTTTCTCGACAAAGATTTCTTCTTCAGCAGGGCCCCACATAACAGGGTCTTATTGTACACAACAACCTCCTAAACATTACTTCCTTGAAAATCTTATTCACTGGTTAAGGATTGCAGTGGAAAGAACTATCTATTCCAGAGTCTACCCTTTTATGTTTTTGTTATTTTTCCCTTTTGCATGTAGTTCCTCATCAGAACCACCTGCACAAGTCTCTCCATCCAAAACATGGAAACTGAAGAAAAAAATGAGTTTAAGTGACTGCCTTTTTTCTCCTCAAATTATGCTGTGAATTTTACAAGAATTTATTTTCCCTTTGGATATGTTTTTATACCAAAGCAGTTGTTTTATAGCATATAGGTGTCTGTAACCAATAATGTAGCAGTTCACCACTTTGACGCAAAGTTTATCAAGATCTTATTTTAACGTCAATACAAACAGCTGCAATATATTACTTTAGCGAAACTGGAGACCATTGTTGAGACCGCTATTGTGTATTCTGGCCAGATTTGTTTGCAACATTTTACCAAAACTGTTTCCATATTAATTGGTAGATTATTTTGGGAGTCTTTTAAAACTTTGGTATGTTAGAGAATTTGGTAGTTACTCTGCAGGCTCCGGAGTAGCAAGATAGAAGCTGATGGTTTAAAAAGAAAAAAAGAAGAAAAAAAAAAAAGGAGACTAATGCGTTCTATTTCTGTGTCGTCGTATTTCTTTTGCCCCCCCCATCATACTATTTCAAAGGGTTTTGCTGCCTTTCATACATCATTTGGTCAACTTGGCTAGTTTCTGCCGCGAAGCAAGACTTTATGTCATCGTCTTGGCAGGGTAAATATAATTGTGGCAAATCAGTTTGTGCTAAATTTGGTATTGTTCTGATTTGATAGGGCAGATCCCCATGATTGTTGTCCTGTTCCAAGGGAAAGAGTGTCCGTCAGCCAACCATTACATGCTTTGCCTAGGCAGACATGCATCTCCTTAAAACATTACAGTCAATAACCAGATTTTTTATTTTATTTTATTTCAGGGATTTTGAAGTGCTTTCTTTCTTTCTGTTGCTCATTTTACCAGCTTTGACATTATACAGCAACAACCTGCCCACAAACACCTTTCAAGTTAAGGGCAGGCCACTGGTCATGCTGTTGTCATTTTAAAGAAGAAACCATCGTAAGCAATCATGCTTGGTATTTCCACAAACACAAATGTAAAGCTACCTATATTGAGATTGGGGTTTTATCTGGATGTCAAGGTTAATTGCAAATTTGCAATCATTTTTCATACCCCGCAGAATTTGAGACATTTAGAAATTGCTAGTGGTTTTTATTACTGGCACTCATACTGGTACTAAACATTCCAAAAATAAAGACTGAAAAAGAAAAACATTGACTGCAGTGACTCGTAAGTGTGCGCCTATTTCAGATCATGCTGATTGACCTCTTATTTAGAGCAGTTGTCATGAAATGCAGCCCCTTTTTAATAGTTGAAATAGAATTTATGTATATATTTATATTTTTTTAATAAAGGAAGTATAGAACTCACTACCTTGCTCCTGCTGGTATGTTGATTATGTTTGTCAATTTGGTGACCATTCAGTGGGCAGGAACTCCTGTTTTCTTAGTGGCAAAACCTTGCCTTTTGGCAAAGGTACTTGACTACATCAGGACAACACTATGAGGTAGGGTTTGAATCAAACAGGGAAAGCTAGATCTTCAAACCTTAATAATTTCCACAGGGTATATTGTAAGTGCATGTACATCACAAACCTTACTTTTTGGTTATATGAGAAGCACATGGTTGGAAAAAAAGGTTCCATCTTTCATAAGCCTGTTGAGTTTGTGGGTTACACACAAACACTTATACTTGTCGACATATCTAAACACCCAACAGAAGTTGAAATCCTCTTATTTAATTTGGATTTATCCTTTTCATTTTTGATTTCAAATTTTTTCACTTTTTTGTACATGCAACATGCACTATAGAATTGAACAGCATGGGGGAAAGGATAAGTCCATGTATCCACAGATTGTAAGATCTAGTCAAGACTTTGCTGTGTTTATGACAATGCCCTTTGTATTATATTAAGACAGTCTTATGTATGATATATAAAAAGAAGTTAATTGAATTGCTCTGTGTGTCTTTATTGTTCTCTGACAATTCCATCTACATTAGCTATTTTCCAAGAACTGTTCACTCTTCACCCCCACTAATATGATCACACGCAGTCCACAAAAGAAATATCATGATAGGGTACTTGTGTTGTATTTGACGTGTTCGGGAAATAACGTGTAATATAAATAGTACAAATGAAGTGCACAACAGTATTTTGGAGATGCGCTTTTTAAAAGAAGAGAAGAACAAATTGACTGCTCCGGCTCGTTGGTCTAGGGGTATGATTCTCGCTTCGGGTGCGAGAGGTCCCGGGTTCAAATCCCGGACGAGCCCTGCGTCTTTTACCTTCTAAAACGGTAAAAGTGGAAGCGACTGATTTATGTACACACCGCTAAAATTGACCTTTTATCCGTCATTTGTTTGAATGGCATAAAATGTTACAAAGATGTGAGGACTGTGGTCAGTTTTTGGATGTTGTATGCAGACACTACAGGTAAGGTTAGTGTCCAAACTTTTGACATATAATAATTCAGTGCCGTGAACATACTGTTGAAGAAAAACGGAATGGAAAAAAAATAGAGGGCTCGTCCGGGATTTGAACCCGGGACCTCTCGCACCCTAAGCGAGAATCATACCCCTAGACCAACGAGCCAACTGTATAAGTTTGATGCTCGTTTGATATTTAAACTAAACTTCAATATCGCCTTTTCGTACATACTGTTACCATCAGTGGATTTATTTTTTACAATAGCTAACCTAGCTATCTGCCTTCACCACGTAACTTAATAACCTGCTACACAGGTTGCAGCCATAACTCATTGCTACGTTAGCAAACTGCTCGCCGTAGCTAGTAGCAAGCTAGCTGTTAGCTTCTGAGACTTACCTTTAACTGGTAGAGTCGTTAACTAAAGTTGAAGATAATTTCCAGGCTGATGTATGCTGTACTTTCTTTAAGTGCTTAGTTCCTCTGTTTGTAAATAAATTAATAGCATGTTATTTTAGAGGTCAATTAAGATAACCTGTGAGAATGTATACTACTGGTGGCGTCATTATTGTTGGTCAGTATTTTAAACGTTTAATCGTTAATATGTTAACTAGTTAAAATAACAATAAAATTTAACTGTCACCCCAAAATATTTGACCTGTGTCATGACTGCCATTTCTAAAGGTGCGACAATGTTACTGAATGGTAACAATAAACCACGTCTTTTTCCTTGCCCTTTATCTTTGATAGACTTCAAGGAGATCTCTCTTTCATAAAGACATAGTATAGTACTACGTTTGTTTCGGTTATCCAGTGTAAAAAAAAATCGCATCTTGTCTTCAAGATGCAAACCCAGAGATTTCTGTTGTTATCGGTGCTACTGCAAAAATATTATGAACTATCTATAGTTAGCGCCTGTCTTGCTGAGATTTAGCCAGTGGGTGGCAGCAGCAGACCTTC
Organism: Ctenopoma kingsleyae; assembly: GCA_032353495.1. NCBI lineage: Eukaryota > Metazoa > Chordata > Actinopteri > Anabantiformes > Anabantidae > Ctenopoma > Ctenopoma kingsleyae. The sequence continues at coordinate 20,562,458 of JAUBNQ010000005.1, read as the reverse complement.
GGGTGCAGCTGTCATTGTGTTTTAGGATGAAGAAGAAATATTTGTTTGCTGCCTGTTAAGTGGCCAATAGGATGAATAGATATGTAGCATGAGCGACCAATAGTAATGCATCCAAGCCTTGGTGCGTCCAATTAGGTGCCAGGTGGGCGGGACATTGTCCGGGTAAACGATCTTCTTCAAATTCAACCGTTGTCAGTGTGTTGTGCATCAAATTAACACTGTTTGATAGTTGTTTATGGAAACGTTTACTGGACACCATTTGGGTTATTTAAGGTGGTTGTTAGTGTTAGAAATTACCTACCTCCACGGTAGTCCCTAAACGAAAGTGCTAAAGTTATCAGATGATAATAGTTAGCTAAGTTAGCTAAGCTAACCAACTAGCTCGAAGCATGCCGAATTTTTGCGCGGCTCCAAACTGTACGCGGAAGAGCACTCAGTCCGATTTGGCTTTCTTTCGTTTCCCACGGGACCCAGAGAGGTAAAGTATCACATCTGTCCTTACCTAGCGTGCCTACCCTTAATCTAGTTGGTTTAAAGTAGAGTTGTATTAAAATGACAGAGAAGTCTTAACATATGTAACTTCATATAAGACGCAGTGATAACGGTGTGTTTTCATATTTTGAATTAGTCTTGCATTTAATTTTCAATTATTACTTATATGTTATGTAGCCCCAGGTGATATCTTATCAACACACACTGGAGTTATGAAACACTATAGTTATATAAGTCAACACAAAGCATGAAAAAAACCTCAAAATAGTCATGTTGTTTTTAAATATGCCTGTCACCAGAGTTAGAATTAAACAGCTCTTGCACGTCCTGCTTTTAACTTTACCAAACGGAACAACCTTTAAGTTTGGGAACACAAAAACTATAACACTTTGTTCTAGCTTATGTCTTCTAGTCACTGTTGGATTACTGTCTTTTGTAAATGGTTCAATCTGTGTGATTTTGTGTTGTGTGTTTCTGTGCATGTTTACGTAGTTAGAGCTTCCTGCTTGAGCCATCTCATATTTCAATTTTGTGCTCAAATGTGCTCACTTAATTTGACCTGTCTACCTAACGAGGAAATTTAATTTCCAGGATATATGAATGTGACTAATCATTTATCATGGCCCAGGACAACGGGGCATGCTTAATTTTGAGCCTTGTCTGTCACATGTCCCATGTGGATTTTCATAAAGTTGATATGTGTGTCTTTTTTAAAATTGTGTTCTAGATGCCGAATCTGGGTAGAGAACTGCCGCAGAGCAGATCTAGAGGCGAAAACATCAGACCAGTTGAACAAGCACTACAGATTATGTGCCAAACACTTCGACCCAGCTATGGTGTGCAAAACAGTGAGTATCTTACATCTAGCTAAAATGACTGGAGCATGTTTCCACTTATATCTTAAAAAATGTGAATTTTCAAAAATGGGTGTTTTGTTTTTCAGAGTCCCTATAGGACTGTACTGAAGGATACTGCCATTCCAACTATATTTGATCTCACAAGCCATCTGAAAAATCCTCATACCAGGCATCGCAAGCGGATTAAAGAACTTGTAAGAAAAATATTTATTAGCTCTTTTCCTGCCTTTCAGGGTTTTAAATGCACATCTTATCTCATCATAGTTTGGTCAATTGTTCCTATGGTTTTTGTGTATTAAGTACAGTTCTTATTTCAGACTGAAGAAGATATACGGAAGATCAAAGAAAGGAGATGTAAGTAAATATAATATTTTAAAAATTCTATTTTTGATTATGAAAAAAACACAATCAGCACCCATTTCCTTAAAATAACAACTGTTCCTTTCTTGTGTCTCTCCCTCTGTCTCTACCCAGTGGCATCGTCTATTGAACAACTTGTTTCCAAAAAAGATGCAGCAGTTGAGGACAGCACAAGCACCAATGAGGATGAACCCCAACTGTCGACAGAGGAAAAGGAGTTTCGCGAATACCTGAGATCTCTGTTTGAGGTTGTGGTCTTGTTAGGGAAACAGAGAATCCCACTAGTGACGGATAGAGCATCCAAAGAGGTATACAAGCCGAACAATTTCCAGGCACTGCTTGATTACCGCATGAACTCTGGAGATGAAGCCTTGAAGAAGCGCTTTGAGGCGTCAGCTGTGAACAGAGAATATCTCTCTGCAATCCAGCAGAGCCAGCTCCTGGACGTCTGTGAGAACACGGTGAGGGAGGAGATGCTAATGGAGGTGAGAGAGAGTCGCTTCTTCTCCCTAGTGACAGGTGACCTTGTCAACTTTGCCAACGAGAAGCACCTGCCTCTATTTTTACGCTTTGTAAATCAACAGAACGTGCTTCGAGAAGAGTTTCTGGACTTTGTGCCATTTGATGGTGATGAGTCCGCACTAGTAGAGAGGCTAGAGGCCCAGCTGACTGATCGCTGGGGTCTTAGCATGGAAGACTGCCGTGGCCAGGCCCACAAGGCCACTGGGACTTCCACCACAAAGATGAAAGCTGTGGCAGTGTTACTGATGGAGAAATATCCCCTGGCACTGCACATGTCTTGCTCCCATACAGCACTGAACATCCACCTGGCCAACAGTCTGCCTTTTCCCAATGTCCAGGTTGTCATGGAGACTCTGAGGAGGATTGGTGCTTTCTTTAGAACCCCATTCACTCAGGATGAGCTGGAGAAAGCTGTCTCTATTCACTACCAGAAAAATGAAGAGAAAGGAAGTGTGCTGAAACAAACATGCTGCCCGGGCTGGACAGAGCAGCACCATGTCTTTGATGTGCTACTAGATTTGTTGCCGCCTCTGCTGCTGTGTTTGGACACCATTCGGGACAACAATGATGGAAAGTTTGCTGATGGCGTCACAGCGCTTGCATATTCAATCGCAGAAACTCTGGCTGACTTTGAGATCATTGTCACCATAGTCATCTTAAAGAATGTTCTCACATTCACCAGGGCCTTCGGGAGGAACCTCCAAGGAGAAACACTCGATGTGTTTTTTGCTGCCAACAGTTTAACCGCTGTTCTGCATTCGCTAAATGAGGTCAATGATAACCTTGATGTCTACCATGAATTCTGGTATGAGGAGGCTGTGAGCGTGGCAGCTGTATTAGAGGTCCCTGTGACAATGCCAAGGCTGTTCCTTCGGAAGCAGCGTGCAGCTGAAGTGAGCGAAATCCAAGCAGAGGCCTATTTTAAGGAGTACGTGACTGTCCCTGTTATCCGGGGCATCATGCAGGAGGTGGAGGACATGTTCTCTGAGACCAACCTCAAAGCTCTGAAGTGCCTGTCGCTGGTCCCAGCTGTCATGGGCCAAATGAAGTTCAACACCACTGAGGAGAACTACGCAGAAGTGTACCGTAATGACCTCCCCAACCCAGACACCCTACCCGCAGAGCTCCACTGCTGGAGGATCAAGTGGAAGCACAGGGGCAAAGAGGTGCGCCTGCCCACCACCATCCACGAAACCTTGCAGCTTCCTGATGTCAAGTTCTTTCCCAACGTGAACTCCTTCCTCAAGGTACTTTCCACCTTACCAGCGCTGAAACTGGAAGATGACACAGCAGGCGAGCGACTTCGGGCTTACCTTGACAGCGTACCCTCTCAGCAGTGGAACAAAAGTCTTGTAATGCTCAACATTAACACTCATGTCAAACATGACCTGGACGTCATGGTCGACAAATACTGCAGACTCTATCCCGAGGATGACCCAGAAGCTGAGGCTGAGTCAGAAGAAGTGGCTGAGGAAGATGCTGCGGCGAAATGATGCGTCACAGACACTTTGGCTTAATTAGCAACTCTGGGACAAAAATGAATGAAATCAGTCTAATACAAACGCTTTGTGGAATTGTTACTATCAATTCTAATGCAGATGTAAAGAGGCTAATAGATGCCATTTATATTCATTCCCTGTGGAAGAAAACATTCAATTAAATACTCAATACCTTACACAGACTTACTGAAATTGCAACACTGCAATTTGTCCACACATGTTCAAAATAATGTGTAAATATTAAAAGCTTTGTGTCTTTTTTTTTTTCTGGCTGTTCTGTCATTAGACTTTGGTCCTCTAGTGTTGATGCTGTGAGCCTAAGGAACATATTTCCAGAAAATTGGCAATTTACTGTCAGCTTTTCTTCATCAAGTGCTTTTGAACGTAACAACACAAAGGTTGTCGGGGCCCTGTTGACCTGCAGTACTGCGATCTCCTCTCCCCTGACTATGAGGCAGGAGGAGCACAAGAGGGAGTAGTTAACACAAATATCAGCAGCATCTCTAAATGTTTTAATACGAAAGGGAAGGTGTTTCAAAGGAAAAAGCTTACATTGGGCAAAAATGTCATGGATGTAGTAGTATTTATAATATACAGTATGTTGTGATTGTTTATGATGAAGTGGTTTGTTTTTGCTGCCACAACTGTCAAATTTTACATTAGCTAATGTATTTTACGTTCGGTTTAATAAAAATCATTTGCCTAGAAAACAGAGAAAGCAGTTTGAGTCAACTTTGTGGCACAACGTGCTTTTTATTTTTCTGTTTTTAAGTTAAATCGCAAGTTTAATTTTCGGTTGCACGAATTAAAAACACCAGACTGGAAACATAACATGTTTGCAATAATAGAAAATAATAGACTTCTAGTAAAGTTATTAGTTTTCTTCCTTTTCTGCCACATCATCAGACATTTTCTCCACATGGAACAACAATAGGCTCGTTTTGCAGCCACTGTACATTCAGTGTGGCGTTTTCTGACACGGCAGCACAGGGGTTAACCGTGTCTCCTCCCTCCTCTGCTCTGCTGGCCAGACTGTGACGAGCTCAGGTGATAGTTCACCGTGCAAACTCACGGACCCGGGGGCATCTCGAAGCATCCCACGAATGTGGGTGGGGTCGCTTTGATGCGCAATCAGACAGTAATGTGCGCTCCACAGCAAACCCCAAAGTCAGTTTAAACTTCCAGTAAGAACAAATATCCTGCAGGAGGTGAGAGAGGGAGGCGTGCGGGCTGTGTGCGCCTTTAGTGCCAAAGCAAAGATTGGTGAGATATAGTCAACAGAGAGTTACATAAGGAGGAATAAACCTGACCGGGGTGAGGGACTGGGCACTTGCAAGCCTTCAAGTCGTGAGTAGGACGTTTATTTACACGTTTATCCCTGATTTAGAGGTTTTTGGTGCATCTTTTCTATAGCAGGCTATTTGTCACCATGGCATGGCCTTGCATTACCCGTGCTTGCTGCATCAACCGCTTTTGGACCGAGCTGGACAAAGCGGACATCGCGGTGCCTTTGGTTTTCACCAAATACTCGGATGTGGCCGACGTGCAGCATCTGCCCCATCACCCGCAGCCGAAGCAGAAGAGGGAAGGTGCCATTGCCATAGAAACCCAGCCCCATCCCGGCGAGCAGGAGGCTGGGAAGGCACCGCCCGCGACGCCTGCCGCAGCGGGCAAAGATGGCTCTACTGCGTCCGTCATGCGCCAAGACTTCAAGGCGTGGAGAGTGCGCCCTGAGCCCAGCTGCAAACCCAGAAATGAGTATCAACCCTCGCCGGGCCCGTTCAACAACGAAACTCAGTATCAGAAGGATTATAAACCGTGGCCTATACCGAAGAAACACGACCACCCTTGGATCCCCAAACAGAGCCCCACCGCAGCCTCCACCACCACCACCACCACGTCCGGAGGGCCAGAGCGCAGCGCAGGGGGCGGTAAGCAGGAGCTTACGGCAGCAGAGGCCGAGAGCGGCGTGGAGAAGAGTGAGATAGAGGAGAAAAAGCAGGAGAAGGAGTCGAAGGAGGCGGTGAAGAAGAGTGTGAAGAGGGAGAAATCAGCAGAGAGGAAGACAGAGGGAGAGATGCCTGCAGAGGTGAGCGCCGAGCAGAGGAAAGGCAGAGCAGCTGCAGACGCTCTCAACAGACAGATAAAGGAGGATCTGTTGGCTTCTAGCAGCTACAAGTAAGTGTGTGAGTGTGACAGGGGTGACAGATTATTCTTTTCTTTGTCCCAGTGGGGGAAATAAAGGACGTTTTCTTTCATTATAAAGTGTCCTCTGTCACACATGATTTCTGTAAGCATCTAATCTAGCAGCCACCAGGACCAGTCCATGTGCCACACTGCTCTGCCCTGTGATGCAACATCATTTGGAGATCATCATGGGTTATTTGGTTTCGCATGATCTCTAGTTACAATCTCCGGTGATCTCCAAAGCAAACTGATATTGCCACAGACAAAGGTTGAATCATTGATTTTTTTCTACTTTATCCCCTCTCTGAGTATTAACAGAATCAATGCTGCAGCCCATGAATGAGTAAAGCCAGCAAAATGGTCTGAAGTGGCGCCTAATCATGATTCTTAACGTGGTTTCTTTGCACAGACTTCCTCCAAATTGAATTAGGAATACATGATGCACGCTAAGTTAACGAGACTTGCTGTGGTTCCACCGAAACACGAGTAATTTAATAAAGAGTGCGCCAGTGCTTTGAGTTATGTTGTTATTTTCAAAAGAGAATCTGCAACAGATGACTTATAAACCCTGGTCCCTGCTCAGTAAATGTAGTGTTGCTGTATTTCAAAGCTTTTTAGAAGCAAGGAAGCAGAAAGAAATGTGATTAAATAATTAATGAAAGTTCCTCAGGTCTCTGTCTGTGACCTAGATTTATTTACTTATCTCACTTTCTTAATTACTGAAAGATAATGACCTTTGATAGGATAAAAACTTCAGCACAAACACGACCTCTCTACAAACCAGCAGGAGAATACAGTAAACATGTTACTGTCTAGTTGCAGGTCTGATGGTGATTGGGGCTCTTTGCAGACTACAACATAACCATGGATGGATCATGACACAGTGGGCAAACATTCGTTCTACCCCGACGGAAAGAGACACTGAACGATCACAAACTACATGGCTGTGTCTTTTGTTGTCGCTTTGTGTCTTTTGTGGTTATTTTGCTTCTTACTGTTGTTGCTTTGCGCCTCTGTGGATGTTTTATGTCTCTTTGTGTCTCTCCCTGGTCATTTCAAATCTGTTTGTAGCCATTTTGTGTCTTTTTCTGGTTCGTTTTGTCATTATTTTAATTTTATTTTTTGGCCCTTTCTGGGAAATTTTGCAGAGCCTGTACCAGTTTCTGTCCAGGTAGAGCTGTAAAAAAAAATACATACTGCCGTGTCAGCTCTTACAGAAGTAAATCTAAACATCAAAGTTTGATATCAATGGTAAAAATAACTGTTAAGAAATATACAGGGATTAATAATCATTTATGATTGATGCTTAAAACAATATGAAAGTCTCATTCTCGAGGTTTGGGGCATATGAGGACAACATAAAAATAAGTTTCAGAGTTTACATGTTTACATTTGCGTTCTTAGGACTGAGTTCAAGGCATACAAGGATGTGAAGCCAGTGAAGCCCATCAAAGCTCCATCCCAGTATAAACCCCCTGCAGAGGAGACCAGTCTGGAAACCAGCTACAGTGCCACATTCAAGGGGGAGCAGGTGAAGGCTCACCCCACTGACAACAAGCTGCTGGAGCGCAGGAGGATACGCAGCCTGTACAGTGAGCCTAGCAAGGAACCTGCCAAGGTGAGAGAGCGCATGCCGACACACAGAGCCTGGTGTCGGTGCAGGTCTGTCAAATTAACACTCCCTGCTTAAATAATAATGTATTTTTAACACGCCATCCAAGTCACGGCTTTGCCTAATGGCAGGTGACAGTGAATCAGTTCAGTAGAGTTTCCATGTTAAAGTAAAATGATCAATTTAGATTAGAGCGAAGTAGATCTTTAACTGACAATATTTTTGTAACACTTTATTTTGGAGGTCTGCTATTTCCTACTAATTTCTTACAGGTTTCCTGGAAAGGACCACGTACATTTTTACAAAAGTATAGGAAAAATAGAGAAAAGGGTCTGAGGCTTTACATTTGACAGTGTAGAATCTGTAGACACGTGTAACATTTTTCATATTTAGGTCACTGTTTAATTTCTGAATATAAGTCGATAAGTATAAGGTTGCTCTAGCTTATGATTAGATGTTAGATGATTTGGATCGTTCCAGGAAACCTATAAGATGGATTTGAAATAAACCTAGAGACACACAAAACAGACTGATGTCTTTGTGCATGTTATCCACAGTTAGGACAAATTTGGTTAATAATTAGTTAATAATGTGTTTATAGTAGTATGTTCATATGGCCACTCCCTCTCTCACTCTTGTAGGACTTCTCAGAGACTGAGAGCAGCTCTGTTCTAAACCTGCTGTAGTCAGGTGTGTTCTCTGTTTCTTCTAGAAGGCATGGAGGCTGACCTCAAATGTATCTGAAACAAACGTGCATACTATACACACAGACACAGTGTCAGTATGCACCGTGTCCAGGATGACCCTCAGTCACATCACACGGCTGTCAGGTGCAGTCCTCCCAGAATCATTAGCCACAACCTCACTGTATGCCCACCTATCAGCCTGCACTACCCACTACCTTTTAGTAAAGCTTAGTAGTTTCAATTGACTGGTGGAGGGATAAATAATGAAACAGATATGATTCAAAGCAAAATAGAAGGCTCTATTGCATCAGAATGTGTATGGTGCAAATTGCACTGGGCAAAGTGACATTGTGTCTGCACACAATTAGCTTACCACAAAACCGACTGCATAAAAGTAATCAGGCGTTGGTAACTCTTGTTTGCAGATGATGTTATCCTTTAAGAGTTTAATGTCTAATTTTCACACAAGCATTTCCCAGAGCAGTCACATGGAGCCATAAAGATTAAAACTCGTTCTTTAGCTTGCACAGATTTAAGAATTCTAATGTTCAGTGTAATCTGGACATAACTCAGATTATCATGAAAGATACCTGCACTGCTTTAAAGGTTTTAGTGGTTGTGAATGTCAGAGTCTCCACATCCAGTATTAACATTTTCCCCCCAGTTTCACCTCGACTGCAACAACAGAATTTACAAAACCAATCTGCCACGCCCGACACTCCACTTTCCGTGCACCGCCACTCACAGAAGTAGAGTCCTTCATTTGTACTGTCAAAAACCTGTCATTTCTTACAGTGTACACGTTTTTAAGGCTTATTTATTCAGCAAAAGTTGAGCATGTTTGCAACTTTTTTGCTCTCCACCATTTATTCAAATGGAACCATTTGGGAGCTTCTGCAGACGTCGGCTGTGAAAACTCCACACAAGCAGAAAAAGAGCTAAGTGCCTTGCTTAAGGGGACAGTCATCTCTGCACCTGCATTTTCTGCAATCGCAAGCCAGGTTTCGCCAACACTATTAGTGGTTGAAATATTTCATTAAAGCGAGAGACTAACATCTCATACTAATATAAACCTTGTAAAGCTGAACTCAATGGAAAACTGCACGACCCACTGTTCTATACAAGGAAAGGCACAAATACACCTTTTGTGCTGTGTTTTTTCTTTTATCTTCATTACCCTAACCACATACTGAAAACACCATCTGTGACATATTGTGTCATTTTCATTATTTTAAATAACAGGCTAAAAAAGGTATATATTGCATGCTAAACTCCGCGAGTTTAAAGTTTGGGAAATGCGTTTGCTTTCTTGTTAAGAGATAGTTGAGAAGATAAGTATTAGCTGACTAGTTGATCTTATCTTAGCACAATGACTGGAAAGAAAATCAATCTTCTCATTTAACTCTCAACATGAAAGCCAATAAGTGTGTTTTCCAAAAATGTGGCCACTCCCTCTTCAAAGTTTAAATGACTACTTTTAAAGCATAGTTCAATCTCAGTGTTTGCTCATCTCTTCTGTTTTAGGTGGATAAGTCAGTGTCTCGCACCAAACCAAAAAAGACCCCGACGACAACAACGACAACAGGGAAGATGGCGAAAAAAGCAAAAGAGAAGCAGATTGCCAGTTCCCAGTCAGCCAAGAAGAAACCTTCTCTGGGCGCCCAAGAACCCAAACCAGAGGGAGCTGTTACAAAGAAGAGCAAAGAGATCAGCAATAGACTGGCTGAAGCGAAGCAGTGAACCTTATGTGGTTACACTTTTATGCGTGTGAGCAAAAGTCTTCTTGACGAATGAGGCAAATCTTCTTCCCTTTTGGTTTATTTCCTGACCTTGTTGTTTGTTCTGTCCTGTCCCATATTGTTCACCTTTGACTGGGCACTGATGTCGAGCTTCAAAAATAATGCAAATAATTTCACTGTAAACTGTGTGTG
>JAUBNQ010000005.1:20517418-20533043 GCA_032353495.1 Ctenopoma kingsleyae | reverse complement strand
ACTAAAATTTGATGGACCTCAAATATTTGATCTGTCACTCTGTTCTGATATTAAATAGAAAGTTGTTTAGTCCATGACAGAAAGGATGAATACTAAATGCATCCTATTCTTCCACTGCTGCACTAAACACTAATACTTAAACCATTAGCACATTCACACCTCTTTGTGCTCGTAATTCCCTTTGGCGTGTTGATGCAATCCTGTGTCACCAGATAACAGGTGTGCCAGTTACCACCTCTATTAGCATCTGCTAATGAGTCCCCTGCTCCTTCTCACCTCTCTGAGCGCCTGCTGCTAACCTGCTCTGTTGTGACAGATCCCCTCCCTTTACCAGAGATCTGTTCAAAATAAAGCCAGATATCAAACCAGATATCGCTGTACCTGTACTGAGACAGCATTTCTGATGTGAGCAGGCAGGAACTGCAGCATCTCCATGTAGCAGCGCAGCAGGCCCAATGTGTAGGTGCTGGAGTGGACTTCTCTGTCTGCGTCTTCGTAGCTGAAAGGGTCGATGATGTACACCACGATGGCGGGAGGGTAGGACACGGCGTGGGACTCCCCGTCTGTTGGCTTACCCACTTTATCTCTCTCCATTGTGCTGTCAAGAGAAGTCAGATTATTACTCAGCATTTATCTTAACTAAAGCTGTCCAACACGTTCATGTTACTGCACAGACTGACCGTATGCAAACTGTATTGTTAACTATTAAATATGACAAACATTAAAGTGGCATCACGTTGTGCTGCTGCTTAAAAGTTGAGCATCTGTTGTTATTTCTTGTCTTACAGTAAATGTTTTGGGTTTTGGACAGTTAGAACAAAATGAGACATGAAAATAACTGTTAGTTGTAACTTTTGTCACTTATGACTACACACTGCAGAATGTGTACACACACAGTGAGGCTTCACTAGCAGGATGTAGGATTCCGTTAGAAACACATAACGTATGCAGAAAGCATAGTCATGGCTTCCCCAAATGTTTAACTACGCAACCAGAAGAGAACGTTTGCCAGAGTTCACAATGATTATAAATAAATCACTATATACAGAAATATCATCTAGAAATAAGGATATTTTATCAGCAGATGGACATGGCGTGTGCGAGCTTCTGAGGAAAAGCTGACATCTGCCATGAGTCTATTCTTGAGTTTTAATCAAAACAAAAGAAATCAAACTACTGTTCTGCCAAAACATAAAAACTCAATAATTTACTTCATTTTAAAAAATGTGTTTCTTTTTTTCTCTTCTTCCTTTGCTGGTTTAAGAAACATAACAGCTGAAGACCACAAATTATCTCACAGCTTCAAGTGATAATAACTACAAGTAACTTAAAGGTCAGTTTACTAAGATATTCAGTGTTTACTTAGTAAAATCAGAACATAGTCATGAACTTAGTTTGATGTAGGTAATGATGCCTTTGTCAGTAAAAACAACGGAGACAGAACTAAGCATCAGATATGATCAGAGATAATCTACCTCTCTGGTGTCTCAGCTGGTGCTTGAGACTGGTTTGCTAAGGATCCGTTTTCCAGCCCCCCTGCACCCTGTGAGTCGGACTGCGATCCATTATGAGGTGTGCTGCCCTGCAAGCCTGCTGTCCCAAACATCGAGTAGGAGTTTGGCTTGGCCGACGTCATTCCGCCGATATTCTGGGAGCCTGAGGAGGAAGAGGGAGGGGTGCTGTTGACCTGGGCGGACTGGGCAGAGCTGGTGCTGGAGCTGGTAGTGTTGGTGCCCTGGGGTCCTGAGGAGGTGCTGGAAGAGCCAGAGGTCTGGGAGGACAAGGAGGAGGCCACAGTAGGGCTGCGCTGGGACAACAGAGAGCTATCCAAAGACTGTTCTGACAGGTATGAAGCTGGAAGAGGTCATAAAATAAAAAGGAAGGGATCATCATTTGTACAAATGTGACCTTAAAAACTTTGGGTTTTAGCATTATGAACAAACATGTTACCTAGATCATAGCGGCACACTTGAGCAAAGACTTTGAGCTTATTAAAGGCTTCATTGTTTCCGTCTCTCGCAGCCATCTTGAGGAACCAGTCACTAAGTGGCTGCTCTGTCATGCTCCTGCCTTCTGTGGAGCCAACCTTCAAAACACCCTCAGGGTGACTCTTACAGATGGACCTGTGTTGCCCGAGCTGGCACGCCTGTCGAGAAGAAGGAAGTGAATACAAAATTACACTGTGAATCATTTCTTTCCAGTGCAAAGCTGTTTTTGTGGGCATGCCAGGACAAGACGGATCAAAGTGCCAGGTGCGTACCTCATACATAGCACTGAGGTCCTTGAAAAAGGTTTTGGCTCCGTGGAGCAGAGCTTCATTCTCTGGGCAGACGATGACATATCCAACATCTCTCTGGGAACCAAAAGGATCCAGAAGAAGCTTCTCCCAGTAGGGCAGTCCAAATGGAGACAGCACCACAAAGTCGTACTCGTAACCGACCAAAAAAGTTGGAATGGGAAGAGGCTCAGGAGATTCATCTGTACCTGTGGTGAAACAACAAACGTCAACAACACTGATCAGCCTCCACGATACTGTCTACATTCCTCAAAGCCTGATTAGTTTCCACGCACCATATGATCCCCTCCCAGCCATTTTGTGGAACTGTTGCCAGGTAAGTGGTCCCTGAACGCCCCATGAGCGAACACTCCTCTTCTTCTGAATAGTGTCCTGCAACACAGGCTGGAGGGACAACAATACCCGCAGGACGTCCTGAGAGAACAGCTTGTTCATATCCGCTGCTACACAAAGAGGAAAAAAAGAGAAACAAGTATTAGCTTCATCACGTCTAATGTTGGGAATGAATATGTGAGAAAATGAGTATTAAGAAGCAGAGACACATACTTTTGCACTTTGGCCACTGATGAAGACAGGTACTTTTCACTAGTGTTTCATCTACTTTCCCTTCTGACATATTGTCCATAAACTGCCTGCCATGCTCCAATGCCATGTGGCAGTGATTAAAGCAGTCTCTTTCCTCCACCCTCAAAAATGAGCTGGGGGCAGAGCTCAGTTTGGGGTACTCCACACCTGCCATTGGGGCAAATGGGTTAGTGCACTGGTCCTGCAGTAGCAGGATTAGCTCATCTGGAGGCTTCTCCTTCAAGCTGTTGGCCTTGTGTGTCGTGGAAGCTCTGAGCTCTTCGAAATGGCGCTCCGTGTCTCGACTAGCATCCGAGCCCCGTCCCACCACGTCCAGTTCATCCTCAAAAAACAGCCCGGCCGACTGGCCAAAGCGCCGATTGGTGACGGCACTGAAGCCACAAGTGCAGGGGTACTGGGCCTCACCGTTGTCCCTGAGGTACACGCCAACATCTGCTCCTCTGATGTTCATGTTACACACGCAAATGCAGCAGCTGTCGAAGTTGCAGTCCTTGAAGAGGTTCATGACTGATTCTGAGAGAATGAGGGTGACATAGAGGCTGTGAGCCTCAGGGATAGAGGGTATGGTGGCCGGCTCCACGGAGCTGAGGGGTCGGCAGGTGGAAGGCGTGGAGGCTGGGGAGTAAAGGTCAGAGTTGTCGTACTTCAGTGAGCCCTGGACACTGGATGGACCGCGGGGAGTCCGTGGAGTACGTGGTGTGCGAGGAGTCGGCACAGAGAAGCGCGGTGTGGCTGGGGAAGGCAGGATGCCTGTGCCGCTGTTACTGGGAGGAGCACTGCTGGACATGAAGGGTGTGTGGGTCTGAGGGGTGTAGTCTGGCTCCACACTGGGGACATTGCTGCCACAGAGATAAACAAAAGATGTGTTGCTGCTGGAAACATTATCTTCTAAGTTAAGACACAGTGCATCTATTCCCAGCCTATTTTATGAACATTAAAGTTTTCCCTGACAAGACAATGCATTCAATGACTCAGTGCTGTGTTTTTTTTTACCTGTCTTTTGTGAGGAGATTGACGTTTGGAACTTGGGGTATCATTTCCATTTTGCCCAGGGTCCAGCTGGCCGTGTATACACAGTCTTCTGGCAGTTTGATAGGCAACAGACACTGGCTGGGTAGCGTCTTCAAGGGGGCGTACATGGAACAGCCAGTGAGTGGCTGACACGTCTCCAGCTTGTACACAAAAGAAAAGTCCTGAAAGAGATGCCAGTCACTTAATCATGAGGGCAAATTACAAAACAGTATGATGCAGTTACATTTTCCGCTTTCTCCACACTTGGCAGATGTGTGATGAGTTGTACCTTTATTTCTGATGGCTTTGGGCTGCAGAATCCCTCCTCCACCTCCATTTTGAAGTGGCTGTTGAGCTGGCTGCTATCCAGCAGGGTGAGGCCAGCCCCTGCTTCCAGGCTATCCTTGCTCCCGGAATTCATGGGAGAGTAACCCTGCTGCTCCAGGGAGGGCGGGGTGGGAAACATCTGGTGCAGGTCTACTGAGCCTAGAGAAAGGAGAGAGTGCTTCTCTTGAAACACCACGTGCACTAAAGTTGCAATGTGTGATGCTTAACTGATATCCAGAAGTCTTACTTATGCAGGACAGGGGGTCCAACACGCTTGGTTTAGTTTCTTTAGAGCCAAACTTGTCCTCTGTACCAGCTCCAGCTCTTCTGGATCCAGGCTGCATGCACAGAACAAACAAAACAACACATCATCACATCAAACACCATGTCTCAGCATGTTACAGAACCCAGTGTTGTGGTCCTAAGCTTATTTGAAATTTCAACATATTGATGCACTTACCGTTAGCTCGTCTTCATCTGAATTGAAGATTTTATCCAGGTCACTGTAGGACACAGCTAAGTCATTCTCGTGGATAAGGCTGGTTGAGGTTGAAGGTTTACTGCCTGATGGACCCTGACCGTCTGCACGGCAGAACAAATAGGAAAAGAAGAAATAAGACTCCAAACATTTTATTTAATTTAACATCCAACACAGCAGCCACACAGAGGGAAAAGCATTCTCACCTTCTCCTGATGTTCCATTTCCTTCGTCCACCTGGGTCACAACAGAAAACAATCACAAAAGTTATTACCAGGGAAAGTGCCGCCTTTTTCACTTTAAGTCAAGGATCTGGCTGAACTTCTGAAAATCACATGTTAAATGTGGAATGTCTTAACTCTGTTTTTCCTTCATGTAACAAAAGAAATAAACCACTGAAAATGTTAAAACAGGGTCAGTGGTTCAATTCCTGGTTCTTCCATGGCCACATGTCAACGAGTCCTTGTACAAGACACTGAACCAGGAACCCAGAGGGTCTCAAATGTAGCAGCACGTCCACAACCATTTCCCCATGAAGATTAAAAAAAAGCATATAAACAAAATAGGCTATAAATAAAACAAGTGCTAAAAGTCTGAAGGTCCTGATTTGAGTTATTACTAGCCTGCAACCCACCTTGTGTTTCTTGTTGCCCTCTCTCTCAGCTCCAGGCTTGTCCTTCTTCTCTGTGAAGCTGAACTCCTCATCTCCCTCTACAAAGGCATAAGGGTCTGGCTCCTCACTGTGTTCTCCGTCTCCTGTGGCGGAGGCCAGATGGCTGTTTCTTCGCTGGGCGTAAGCTTTGACCAGCTCTTGCGACACCTTCAGTGACTGCGTGGAGCCTGACATCAACCTGAGAAGTGAAATTGTAGAGAGGTGCTCAGAGAGATTCAGGGGTGATGTTTAAATAGACATCAACAAGTCCGTGTGACGATGAGTTATTTATGACTTACTCTGTGACTGATACTACGCCTTCTGTTCCACCACCTCCTCCAGAATCATCTCGTAATTTATCCACAGGTAGCTGGGGGGTATGTAAGTTGGAGGCCTTCTTCCTGGGCAAGTTGAAATATTTCCAGGGGTTATGGGTAGAGTCTTCATTGGGGTTGATGGCTGAACCTACATAAACAGTGGGTTCTAAGGTTTCGTTGAAGGCTGGGGGGAAAGGCAGAGGCATGTGCATGTTCTCCAGCTGAGGTTCCTCAGATGAGCCCTTCTGTGGGAGCAGGCAGGGCTCCACCGACGGTGGGTAGAACGGTTGGTGAATGGGTGTAGACGAGCTCTTCGTGCCACCTGGAGTCATGTCACCTTCTACGTGGTCGCAGGGATGTGGGCTAAGAGGAGGAGGAGGCGGAGATCCAACAAGGTCCGCGGGGGGGCCGTGTGTGTGCAGCGTAGGGGCTTTTGTGGGCGCAGTGTCCATGTGGTGCAGGCTGGGGTACGAGCCCTCCTCCTGCGGTCGTAAGCAAAGCCTCTGGCTCTGTGGCTCCAGGGCCTGCTCCTCACTCACAGAGTTGCGGTGGTGAAATGGCGTCTGCGGCCTCTTCTGCTGCTTCTCCCCCTTCTCCAGCTTCTCCCCCAGCTTGTGCTTGGGGGTCAGCTGAGCAGGTTGGCCGGATGATGGCAGATGTCCTGAGGTGCTGTTCGATCTCTGTTTCTGATTCTTGTGTCTGTGTGAGAGAATTGAAAAAATGCTTACAAGACAGTTTCTTTTCACTCTAAACACAAACAACTGGTGATTACATTCCACTTAACATACTTCAAGCAACTGCAGTGCGGCCTGTGAGTTGGATCCATGAAATCCCAAAGTCCAGTTTTGTCCGTCTCTTCCTCACAGGTCCCATTTGTCAAGGTAGTAAACTTCCTCCTAGTACAAAAAGAGCAGATTTTACCAATCAGCATGAAGCATGTTTTTTTTATCTTGCACCGCTAATTTTGAGGAAGTGGTGACACTAAACATACTTGTTCCCTGTACGGTTTACGTTATATTCCTTCCACACAGACTCCACCATCTGGCTGGCCAGCCTGCGAGGGATTTTACCCCCATGAAGAGTGTTGTCAGCGCTGTAGCCGTCAGACGCAGAGGTGAACTTGAGCCATCTCTGGGCAGGTTGGTAATCTGTGAGGGGAAGATAAAAAAACAAACAAACAAACAAACACAAATGCAACACTGTCAGGATGCAGAATGTCTTAGATAAAAGAAAAAATAAAAATAACAACTGATAAATTTGTAAGTGCTGCTCCAAGTCTTACCAGTCTGAGCCTCCTCTGGGGAGGTTGGAGGAGTCAGAGTGACAGAGGACATGGCAGGATCTCTGTGAGCAGCCTGGCCCTGCTGAGCACCGCACAGGATTCCTGAGGAGTTGGCTGAGCCCTGAGGGACCACAGCAGGAAGGTCCAACAGGGGATGAAGCACCAGGCAGGAAGGGTACACCATCCTCACTCCCGCTGCAACCAAATACATGCATTTGTTAGAAAAACAACATGGAATGATTGGTTTACTTTTGTTGCAATGGTGATGTTTAAACCCAAAAATATTAATTTATAAAGCCACCAAATCCTCCTACTATCATCGTAATCCCAGTGTAATTAAGGCATTCTGGTACCAAATGACTCAAGTATTTTTCTATTAAAAGAGTTTAATTTTAATGTTAATGACAAACTATCTTATGTCATTATTTAAACCACATGTTATCGGAGTGACTAAATGTTTAGATTTTTACTTTATAATTGTCATAGTCTGTTATTAATTTGTGTTACCGTCAACAAATCCCATGAGAGCACCAAAATCAGGTCTTTCTCCACTCCGTCTCTGCCACTCATAGCCAAGAAAATAATAACTGGACTTACCCATTTACCATTCCTGCTCGCATTCAGTCATCCGTTGCCACATTATTAAAATATTATTGTGCCTTACCGACAAGGACCTCCACAGCTGCCAGGGAGTCATCCTCCCAGTCTGTATCCTCTATCTTGTCTTCCAGAACCTCCTTGGGATTGGGGCTGATGGGATAGAACTGCCTCCACTCTTCAATGAGCTTCTGAGTGGGGTGGTCTGACATCTTAAAAGCCTGGCCGGTGAGGGTCCCATTCAAGCCATACGGGCTCAGGATGACTATAGAAAAGACAGGAGTCACTTAAGCTGGATACTAATATTTAAAAAAAAAATCTGAAAACAGGAAAAAAAGAGCAGTTCGACTTAAAGTATTGCTAATCTGCAAAACTACCTTGCAGGGGGCTGGAGCTCTGCTGGGCGAGGCTCAGGTGCTCCTCACTCAGACGCTGCAGAGGTTGATGCTGAGCAATCTCCACACTCGTACACACGTTGCTGTCACCGTGTACGAAGAAGGTGAACGCACAGGACAGGTGCTCACTGAAACGATGACAAAGAAGCAGTGTAATGTTTAGAGCAGGGGTCGGCAACCATGCAGCTTTTTCATCCCTGTGCTGCAGCTGCCAGTGGCTTAAAAAAAAATAGTGGGTATAAATGGCAATTTATTATTAAATTAGTTTTATCAATGTAATAGTTATTTAAGGAGATCTTTTAACATTAAAATAAAACGTGCTGTAATAATTTGTAGATCAAAATTTGTGTCACAGCATTGTAGTGGTTGTCACCTGTTGCCACCCAACAAGTGACTTGTTTTAAACTTTCGACCACTGGTTAGCTAACCATGGGTGAATCCACAAAAAGAAACTTTCTGATGAAAATGAAACATTTCATAGTTCATGGACAGATTAATTTGCTTTCACTGCTGACTTAGCATTAATTTGGCTCCAGCGTACTCAGTTGCCTGTGACAAATCAAAAGATGTAAGTTAGTGCTGTTATGCAGATATGTGAACTTTGCTGGTCATTGAGAAATCATTGAGTTGATACCACTTAAAGGCCAAATACTATATATACACACACACACACACACACACACTATAATGAAACTATATATGCAGTGTTTTTTCAATTTTAGGCATCAACTGGTTTTGCGGCTCCAGATGTGTTTTATTTGGTGAGAAACAGGCCCAAATGGCTCTTTTAATTCTGAAGGTTGCCGACCCCTGGTTTAGAGGGATTAATCCATGCAGCTATACCAACGTCATTAAGTTGGGTAAAAAAAGATTTCGCTTCACAGTCAGCTATCACTCATTGAAATGAAGAAATTGCTCAGGGGAGGGAGGAAGGACTGAAAAGTTTGGGGATGACATGAGATATACAATTCCTTGCATATTTTGACATATTATTCTTTCAGGTGACAACTGTTGCTAACACAGAGACACAGATGTCTGCTAATACCTCCAATCAAGTGATGCACATAGTGTAGTATGCACTCAAATCTTCTTGCAGTGCAAAGGCAAAAATAATATGATCCAAAAATAAACAGGAGATTATTATAGCCCTAAAATGTTAAAACAACATTCATCTTTACTTTCTAACTACTTCTGCATGGCTGGGCTGCTAAATGCGCTAAAAAAGTACTTGTTGACATGGTTGCTGTAAAACCACAATGCACACTCAGCATTTTCCAAAGACTGCCCTGTTTACCAGCCAGAGTGGGCAGGCGACAGAGAGACTGCCAGACTCTTCTGTTGGAGGTGCTGCGCTGCTGCCCCAACACACACTTGTAGACATCTTTACTTGAAAACAGGAGCTAAAACACAGATGAGCAAGAAATCTGGTCCCCTCCTGTGCAACAGTTTTTATATTGCTACTGAAACTCCCTCGACCTATAGACAAAGCTGCCAAAAGGAACTGAGCCAAAAGGCTGTGCATCAAACTCGAGTCAGCCTGGACCAACACGGCCAAAATGTACAGCCTCGAATTAGCTCGTCAGGGAACTCCAGGATTCCCCAGTCTGCTCGTTCAAGAGCAGCGGGGGAACCTAATTCTATGTCACTGCCCTTATGTACAAGAGGTAATACAGCAGCGCTGAACCCTGCTCTGAACCAGACAGATATTTATGTGCTGCTACTGGTTCACCTCAAGCTTGTATAACAACAACAAAGACCAGTTTTTCTTCGCTGTTGGCCAGAGTGTAGGTGTGGACATTAAACATTACCCTGAACTTACACTGTATTACAGTAGAGACATCTAAACTCATTAGGAAAACTGCTGCTACTATTATTTCATGCATTTCACGTGTGAATCCAGGTAACAAATGTGACATGCTGCTGATGTAATTAGAAAATTAATTTGATTTTTGATTTGATCTAATTCCAGGAAGTAAAATCTTCTCTGATGATTGGCCAACAGCAACACAGACATAGTAGTGAGCTGTTGTTTTAAACCAACCTCAGCAGAAAACCTTTATTAGGAGTCAAATCAGAACAGCAGATGGGATATTTCAGTCTAGTGTCATGGTTACACTGCTCAAGGCAAAGCCTTGAGTATATTTGTTAGAGCTATTTTTTCTTATAAGACGACAACGTCTCATTCCAGAAACAGCTATCAGCGTCTAACAACATGGCTGAAACAGAACAGCTGCGAGCACAGTTTCT
The DNA here is from genome assembly GCA_032353495.1 of Ctenopoma kingsleyae. NCBI lineage: Eukaryota > Metazoa > Chordata > Actinopteri > Anabantiformes > Anabantidae > Ctenopoma > Ctenopoma kingsleyae. The sequence continues at coordinate 20,522,856 of JAUBNQ010000005.1, read as the reverse complement.
GCAGCCGAATCCCGAATGGGAATTCTAATGATTAATTGCTGTCAAAGGCCAGAAGTTGTTATAGGAACTTTCATAACAATGAGGACATCTGCCCAATCATGCACCGCACACACGTGCTTAACACACACACAGTTGTCTGTCTGTAAGTTATCTTGAATGAGCTCTGTCGCTTGGTTTTGCATGAATGCTTCAAACGCTTTTCCCCAACAAATATGTCACGTTTCACAATAAATCCAACTCTGTATAAAGACGACTGTGACCTCACAGATGTGCTGTTACAATACTTCAATAGAAAACTAATTTTCAGCCGTTCAGCATGACAAGTACAATTCAGGACATCTTGCTCTGCTGCCATATTTATCCTCAGCAACTGTGTTACTTCTTTTGTGTTATAAAGAAGTTGCCTTCGGGTACGTGTAAGCTGGGCTTTTATTATGTAGGTGGTAAAGGATCTCAGTTTCTACGTAAGTCAACAACAACAACATTTGTTTAGCTGATAATGCTCCTTTCTGACTTCTGAACAGATTTTCTGACACATGACCCTTTTTTAACTCCTCAGAATAATGTCAACAAGTCAGTGAACCCTTCACTTACTAACTAGGCGGTATATGTACTGTATGCTTCTTTTCAATCAGAAGGTTTTACTGTCAAACATTTGCAGAACGTTTTGAGATTCATTAACAGCAGCGTAACGCTAACAAAAGTTCAATCTGCCAGATTCCAATCAGTGTGTGAGAGTATTTGTCAAAAAAAAGAGAAAAGCAAAACGACACAGATGCATAAATCCTGCTCATTTGAACACACCACACCACACCACTATTTAATGCTTGTTGTTTAACACTGCTGCGTGCTGTTAAGGAACACAGCAAAGGAAGCGGTACCTACCTTTTATTAATGGTCTTCTCCTCCTTCTGGTACGGCTTCACAAACCACTTGCCAATGCGAACGAAGCCACGGTTCATGAGACAGCGCTCCAGCAGGTTGTGGATGGCTTTGAACAGGAGCGTCCGACACTCGTACGACAGGCCACTCTCCCACTCCCCATCCTCCTCACCTAAGAGGAAGTCATATACATTAAATCGAATATTTTTTAAACACGTAAACCTCTTGTTCCTGCCTCAGTTCAACTGTAAATTGCAGTGTGCTCAGTGACAGTTTGGTTTGTCAACCACTGACCACGGAAATAGCTTAAGTGACCCCCTTTAAGCATTCATCTTATTGGTTATTATGCAATAACATGACTGAAAATATTTCAGGCTCAAAATATTTCAGTCAGTGTTAATACTAATACCTAATGTGACACACAATTAACAATTCTGTTGACAGAAAGTGAAATTTCTTTGTGAAAAGCTCAGAATTTGTCCTGAAGGTGAAGCCTACTCTTGAATTTATTTTTAAATCTACTCCACTCAACAATGTTCTCTCAAGAGCTTCACTACATAATGATTAAATTCAAGTTTCCAGCTTCAAAATAAACCTTCGACCTCTCTTTGCAAAGATTAGTGAAAATGCTGCACCTAGTCTCTGCAATGACAGATCTGTGTTGTCTTACTTAAACCTCCTTGAGACCAAAGACAAAATACCTCGTCAGTGTGGCAGCCCCCCGAGGAGATTTTTTTAAAGATATGAATATTAACCACCTGGAACGAACACGTCATCCAAAAATCAAAAATCTAGGCTGTGTGTTACTTGCTCTGACGCTCTAACATTACTCTGTGTCTGTGGCTGAAAGCCAAAAAAAATCTACACACCTTCTGAGACTTTAAAAAGACCTTTTAGCCACAAACCAGTCAGGCTATCCTAACTTATTATCATCACACTTTGTATCATTAAAAGCAAATTAGAGTTCTTTCCTGCAGTTTTGGCACCATCATCAAACACCCAACATGTTTAAACCTGAACAAACTTTCCACAAATGCACCAACTCTGCTTGCAATTCTCTCACAGAACAGCAGCTGTAACGTAGCAGTAGACAGAAGTACTTGTTATTAACACTAAACATATCCTCTTAAATCTTGATTTTAACATTCATATGCTTTTGTCAGTTCTAAAGCAATGACACACACAGGTCAGATATTGTTGCTATTCACACAAGTGAATGCAACATTATTTCAGTGGTTTTTCATTTCATTATGTTGCTCGGTGCAGAAAACATGAAGACTTTGCGTGCACTTACTTAAGAGCTCATTGTGGATTAACTCAGCAAAACTGGGGTCATCCCCCCACCAGAAAAGCCAGAGCTCCCTGCGACCCGGAGTGTGGTGCCTTCTCCACACGCTCAACACATCCGCTGCCAGGCATCGGCTGAAACTACACAAGATAGGGTCCTCCTCAGTCACTGCGAAAAGGATGGGTGAAGAGGTGGGTCCTTGCCACACAAACCGCCTCCATTTTATTCCAGTCAAATCAGCCTAAAAAGAAGAAGAACATCATGAGCACGTATACACATGATTATGTCAATCATACATTGTTGACAGCACAACTCAGTGAATGTGTGAGTCTCTTTCCCTACACACAATAGTGAGAAGCTGGGGACTGCTCTTCCTGTTACACCAAAAATCTGTCATGTCTAATGGAAAAAGTTGAAAAGTGAAGTTTTCTGACAACTTGGAAAGTTGTGCAATACTTGTACACGTGACAACACAATCATAGCTGGAAACTTAACTGTCATACAGTAGTATAACACAGCATTTATAAACAAGTACTGCTGCACCACAGCAAGTCAGTCTAACACCTGATAAGTTGTCCTTATCTACAGCAGCAACTATATGACTTAACTTCCAATGTGTATGTGATTTAATGCTGCAGTGTCACTTAAATTAAGGACATAACACTGTTTTTAACGAGTTGTAAGTAATTGTCCTTATGATGTTAGCATCATGTAACGTTACATTAGTGCTAGCTGAAGATGACGGTAATCAATGCAGTGTAAACACACGATCGTCTCATTTTCATGGGCAACTCTTCCATTTAGCTGCCCTGTGGTATGTGCAGCCTCTGTTATGAAAGTTAGCTAGATCACGATCTGCAAGTTGCAGGCCCGATGCCTTCACGCCAGTCTGCAACTGACGTTACGGAGCTTGTTGCCTGATTAGCCAAAATGGCTTTCTGGCCTCTCACTATCGGAGCTAACGCTAGCTAGCGCAGAGTCTCTTACCAGACAGAAGAGGTTGGAGTGGCAGTCCTCCAAACTGGCCCCGTTTGGTACAAAGCACGAACTCATCCTTTCACTGCGTAGTTGTAACGTTAAAGTCCATTGTCTCAATCACCATCGGCAATAGTCGATCCGGTTAACTCGGTGGCGAAGCGATGTTCAGTTGTAATTATCTCGTTAAGCGCTGACCAACTTGCTGGCTACAGCTAGCTGCCGCTAGTCAGGCAGACAACTTCTAACCGGCGCTAGCCGCCGCTGGCTAAGCTAACGTTAGACAGGCAGCCGGAGAGCGTCAACTGTAAGCTCCTAGCTACTCGGTTCATCAATCCTGTTTGAAATGTATTGTCTGATCTGGTTAGCCGCAAGCTTGTTGCTACATTATCCTTATATTAAATGGTAAACGTTAACATGACCTGAACACAATAACACTAAACCCAACACCCGAAAAGTTATATGCGCAATAACAAATACGAACTCCAAAACTAAAAAAAAAACTTCACCCCAAAAGCTTGGTCTGTGTGCTAATGCTAGTAGCAGCTAGCTGAACTGAAACAATTTCAAAGCAAAGGAACTCTCCCCTCCCCCTGATCTCTCCTAGCCTGCTAGCACATAAGCTAACATACCAGCGCTCCAACGCTAGCTGGCTAGCTAAATAAAACAATTAGCTACACCGCCCTCCCTTTCACTAAAACCATCACGGTGCTCCGTCATAGTAAAACCCCTCTTAAAACGGACGAAATGCCAGATATAGCGACACTACTCATCGGGTACTCTTCTCAGCCTGATCCATGGGTCCCGCAGATTTCCATTATTTCAGTTCATGGATTGAATTCTTTAATGGCGGCCAGGAGGACAACTCTGCCTCTCAACTCCTATTGGCCAATTTGTGGTAATGGGGGCGTTATCGGGCTTCAAGTAGCTCCATGACTTCACAGTTTACAAGATGAAAGCTCCAATGCATCTGTCATGCAGTCAGTGGTGACTCCTCACTGATGTCTGTTACTAAACATGCTTCACTGTGCAACATTAGCTGCATGTGACTACTCCAAGAAGCTAATGAATATTTTGCAGTTATTAGTAATAATTATATATATTTGTATATATATATAAATATGTATATATGCTCCTTATAAACATCAATATCAATAAGACGGTAGTTTCATTGTTTATGCATTTTGCTTTGTGCATTGAATTATGCTGCACATATGAAGTTATCTAGGTCAAGTTGTGCAGACAAAGATGGATACGTCACTGATCCCGGCGGTACTTACTGGATTAAAATGAACCAGCTGCAATATGCATGAAAAACTTTTGTCCTCTAATATATTTGCTATATTTTTAAAACTAGAAATCTGGATATTTGCAGTGCAAAATTCATATGATTGCGTTTTTTTTTGTTTTTTTTTTTGGGAAGGTTATGTGTCAAAGCGCACCACTTGAGCGGCATCCTGTCATATCCAAACCAAACCACAGGGCGGTGACTTCACGCAACGATCCTCCTGTACGTCCCGCCCCCGACAGGCGGAGCGTCAGATGCGTCGAGAGAATGTCAACAACATGCCGGAGTGTTCCAGAGAAAGAGAAACTGAAGCAGGAACGAGGCACAGACAACAAAGGGAGAAAGGAAACCAGCCGTCTCGCAACATCGTCTCTCTAATATCTGAGATCGCTGATGATAATTTAACGCTGGTGCGGGTAGGAGTCTCCTTTGTGTGCAGACCATGAGCAATACAGTGGTGACGCATGGGCACGACTGTGCAATATAATCCATAGTGCCATAATCTACCTGACACACCTGGATAAATGTAAACTAAACTGCTACCAGGAAGAATTCCCTCCATATTGTGTCACCTCATAAACCGCACTGATCACATGTCGTGTCAGGCATCGCCAGTGGTTCCCCTGTGGGTTTAGATGCCCCTCTGTCACTGTCGTCTCAGTGTCCAACACATGCTCATCTGAGTTGACCACTGTCCCTGCTCTCTTGTTTTCTCACACAGAACATAAGCAGTGGGCTGGCCATCGCTGGTGTGATTGTAATAGCAAGGAGTATCAAACTGGTAAGACAGGAAGGCACACGCTGGGGTTTGGGGACTCTCAACATTAATAAACTTTTAATAAAATATACAGTCAGTACTGGAACAGAAAGGCCAGTTAATTTGTGTATGTATACTAAACACATTTGGGTTCAAGGTTAAAAAGATGAAAGTGCTTATTTTCTGAGATCATCATGAAGATATATTAAGCACCTTAGAGAGTATCATACTGTCCAAATTAAAACGAA
>JAUBNQ010000005.1:20451801-20463987 GCA_032353495.1 Ctenopoma kingsleyae | reverse complement strand
GTGTACTCCACCTCTTGTCCAGTGACTGCTGGGCATCAGCACCCTGCAACCCTTAATAGTATAGATAATGCATGGATGGAACATACAGTATTATGGCACACAAACCAAAGCAAATACAATCTAACACCACCTCATCTCTGTGAATTAATTAGCGTCATCATTCCTTTAAAAGGACAAGCAAAGATTAAATGATGCCACAGCCACAGGTGCTGCATTTCGTGTGTGATAGCACTCCTGTGAGCTGTGGAGTGCTATCAGGATCAAAAGTCAGGTTAATTAATTAGAGGCATAAAGGAACCAGAACAGAGGGCTTTGCGGGTGTCACCCTTAACATGTCTCCACAGATGAGGGCATCCGACAGGGCGAAGAGAGAAGCCTCGCCTGTAAAAAGTTATGGCGCACTGGGAGCTCAACACTATTATAGGATTAGTGTGCCGAGTATTGATCCTTGAAATTTAATAATAAGAATTTGATGCATCACTACTAATAACGTTTTTTGGAGCCTTGTATATATGTATTCTTTAATGAGGTACTTATAAAACAGACTATAATGTATGATTTTCTTCAGGTTTTAATCCAGTATGGGAGGAGACTTTGTCCTTTACACTTCACATGGCTGAGATGGCTTTGGTGCGCTTCCTTGTCTGGGACCATGATCCTATTGGACGAGACTTTATAGGTCAACGGACTGTTGCCTTTAGCAGCCTGATGCCTGGTTTGTGAATTACTCGTATTTTTGTCATCTTTATGAATAAATGCTGCATGTGAATGACATGAAATTAAGAGGGAACACAGTTTGTCACTGCCAGTTAGAATCATAGTCATGCTATTTAACAAATAGACTGCTTCACATACACACATTCACATACTCACACTTAAACACATAATTCTCCCTCATGACTGTGGCGGTGCTATGACTGTGGGGCACATTATCGTGTGTCTAGTGAACCATGATTTCTTTGATTTGTATAGAAAAAGAAAAGTGGCCTGAAAGGTTTTTTTTGTTGTCTGCATCCATCAAAGCTGTCCCTAAACTCCTAATGCCCTCTCCTCAGGCTACTATCACACAATCACCAGTGTCATGACAGCTGGTCTCTTTCTTTGACTCACTCTCTTGTGCTTTCTCCCTTCATGTCTAACTACAGGTTACAGACATGTTTACTTGGAGGGGCTGACGGAGGCTTCCATCTTTGTTCATGTGTCAGTACATGATGTCTATGGGAAGGTAAGTGTAGGATAGTCCTGGTGTTTACCATAGCGTTCCCATTGTAAGCCTCTTTTGTCAACTGGGATGATAATTCTAAGGTAAACAGAAAAAAAAACATTTTCCCTCAACATATCAATTCATTGAAGCTATGCTCCTTCAATCCCTTGTCTTTCTAGTGGAGTCCACTAGTCCTGAACCCCAGCTTTACCATAATGCACTTTCTAGGATCTAACAAGGTATCCTGACACCCTAGGCCTTGTGTGGTGATGCATGAAACAGTAATGCATGATGCAAAAGTGAAGTTTGTGTCAAGCTATCTCTTCCATATCTTGTTTGTGTGTGACATTAAACCACCTGAGTCATACAGTTTGCTCATAAGATCAGTTTTTATTCATAACTGTTTTTTTAACTGTTGTGGTTTCATTGTCAACAAAGATGGAATCGTTATGCAATCATCAGCATGCATGCATAAGCCACATTGGATTCCTATTTAGTGTTTGCTGTGGTATATTAAGAAGTAAGGGTGCCATCTGTAGGCAATGTGTGAAAAAGCATTCAGTTGTTATATTTGCTTTAAATTAACTTCAGTACATCACATACATGTTTATTGTTTTCATGAAAATTAACATTTTAACTGTGTAATGTGTGACTTTTAACATCTGTAACGTGTGAAGAGTTACATTCGATCTATGTCAGAAGAGCACTGCATTTCTTAGAAGGGCATTTCCTTTTGTTAATTTTTTTTCCTTTGTTGTTTCCTACCTGTTCTGTTTCTCCCACCATCAGGGTCATCAGCTGCGAGGCATCCGGGGTTTGCTTAACCGTTCTTCCAAGTCCTCTGTGGATACAAACTCCAGTGGCCTTCGGAAACGTTCCATCAGTGATCACCTCCTGCGGCGTACAGCCAGTGCTCCAGCTAAAGGACGGAAAAAGACCAAGATGGCATTATCAGAGTCAGCGGCTTCGATATCAGACCAAAAGAAAGGTGCAGCAGCAGCAGGAGGAGAGGGCGTGTCAGGGAAGGAAGGTGGGGTGGAGAAGCGTCTCCAGCCCAGAGGGCCCCTCATTCACAGGCCTATCTCCATGCCCTTAGACAGGCTTCTGCAAGGACAGCTATCCATATGCTCCCCAGACAAGGAGCAGCACGATATGGGTGCCGACACTGTCATTGGTGGGTATTTTTTCTTCTCATCCCAGTCAAAGAATCAGGCCTAAATATATTATGGAACTATGAAAATGACACCAAGTTACATCATTCTAGTTTAATAAGCATAATAAATTATTTGCAAATTATCATCATGTCTAATGCTAACTGTGGCAGAGTCACTATCAGATCTGTTTCATCCAAGTATTTTGTTTTTTGCTATATAACAAAGTATTACAGGTTTTTTTTAATAAGACATTTGGTTGACCTGTCTTACAGGAATATTTTGCTTTGAATTGCTTCACAAATTGATTGGTGGAAGACATACCTTTTTCTTATCTCTCTCCATTGCTTTACTTAACCGACTACAACTATCTGAAATACATGTACACTAACTAACCATGTAAACTTACACAACAGCCTACTCTCCATGATACCTTAACATGCTTTTTCTGTCCCATCTTCATTTGTTGTGCTTCTTTATAGTAGAGAACTGACTAGGATATTCCTGCAGGTAATCGAAAACACCTATTGTCTGAAGGTTGCATTGTTCAAAAACATGCCAGTATTGCGTCCATCCAGTGTATTTTGTTCGAAAGTGTGCTGACAAATATATTACTGTGCCATTTGATCCCATTTGACCAATCCCATTTAATCATCTCTTCCCTAATATGATGTTCGGATTCTTCCTTATTTAACCTCCACAGCCTCATTTTCCAGCTTCCCCTTCACAGTTGTACTTGGTGATCCATTTGTCTCTGTATTGCTATTGCCTTGGTTTGGCTGCACTGTTGTCATTTAATTGTTGTTTGGCTTGGTGTTCAACATCAAAAGGTGCTATGTAAACCTATATTTATAAATTGTTTTCAATTCTCTGTGTCCACAGGCACTTGTCACAGATACAGGTCTTCCTCTGTGGATGTTCTCATTGAATCATCATCTATTGGACCAAAGGTCTCTTCCCCTTCTAAGATATTCAGAAATAAAGAATTTGACCAATCAAAAGAGACTTCTTATCTGGTTGTTGGTGAAGGACAAGTAAAAAAGGAGGATGACTATGTCAATTACCAAGCAGAAGATAATGGGGTGAACAAATCAAAGATCATCTCCACAGGAACAGAGAAAAACTGTTTGGTCTCACCTCCCGTGACAAACCTGATGAGATTAGATAAACCAGAAACATCATCAAACAGCACAACATCCACAGTTGCACCTTCAGTCTCCTCATCCTCTTCCTCTGCGCCCCTCTCTGTCAGCATGGATCGTGAGTTGAAGAGTCCCAGCTCTTTGCATGACAGCACCATCTCCAGATTAATTGATGCTGTGTCCTTAGGCAATGAGCAAGATACTTGTGGCTCTATTTCTGCTCTGATTGGTCAGTTTGAAAGCACTTTTGACCAAAACAATTTCACAGCATTATCACATGAGCACATTCCTTCCTGTCCTTCAAATTTCAGGTCTACCACCCCTAAAACTGTCAAAAATTTAAGGTCTCCTCTCAAGACCAACAACGAATCTCCAAAGACGGGTGGACACCTAAGTAATGTGAAAAATAGAATCATGTCAACGTGCAAGAATTCCCAAACAGATACACTTGCTCCACCCCTTCTCTCCAGCCCAGAAACCACTGAGCTTGAGGAAGTGTACACCATTCTGGATGAGGAGGTGCTGTTACCTGTATCAGTGTACAACCTAAAAAAACAGACAGTCCATGTTCAAGCAGACACTACAGAGAGCACAGCGTTAAACAGCTATGGGTCCTCTCCACCTAAAGTGGTTCATGAAGTAGGGAGTGGGCACAATGTGGGCTGGGATGACATGCAATGGAAGAGGAGAAGTGAAGAAATTGAGGAGGCTGAAGAGCGGATCTACGAGGAAGTGTATGATCCCCCAGCAGTGGTACCTCAGAGAAAGTGGGGTAGTTCTAAAAAGTCTACAAGCTCCTTTGTAAATGACAACTGTTTCCAGTTACTTCGTGATTCAGCTGGAAATGCTTTTGGAGAAGTGGAAATAAATGTTGATGAGGATCCTTTGGATATGATGCTGACCTCATTGACACATGACAGCCAATTGGAGGGGCTCATAAGTCCAACCAAACGTCAAGCTATTTACCAAAATCATGAGTCTACTCCCAATTACTTCCAACATAAACAGCCCTTGTTGTACCATGAGCCTCAACAGTACCCATCACATGCATCTCATGTGGCATTTTCACAATGTCCCTCCCCAATAAATCAACCCTCCTATCAGCTGTCCAGTCTCCATCAGCAGACAGATAACAGGCAAACTTCGCCACTCTGTAGGTCCATCAACCTCAGACCCTACAACCCTAGTCCGCTGTGTCTAAACAGCTACCATGTTTCTCAGAGCAATTCCAAGGCCCTTAACGACAGCAGTTCATGCTCCCACCAAAATAGCTATAGTGGCAGCGAGCTCGTAAATGGGCTTCATAAAGACAGACTAGGGTATAAACACATACAGAGGGAGCAAACAAGGTGTTTCCATAATGGTTTCTCCTCTTCTGAAAGCATCCCTAGCCAATCTGCTGTGTCTATAAACATCTGTAGAGACAGAAGTCTATATTCCCTTCCTTCAGGTTGCGATGCAGTGATCAGCCACACAGATTGCATTACACCCTCATCAGAGTCTTCAGTTCCTCAAAAGACCCAACCACATACCCATAAACAAACACAATTGCACACCGTGAAGCAGCCTTGGAACCAAAAACTTACCCTTATCAATACGCACCAGTCAGAAACTGAAACCAGAGTTTCATTGCAGTCAAATTTAGGGCCTTTATCAACTCCTTCCCAGTCTTCTACCATAGACTCCATAGCCCCCAGCCCTTGTAAGTCCAAGTCCTTGGGAGACCTGACCTCTGAAGATATATCATGCAACTTCCAGAGCAAATACCACATTATAAGTCGTAGTTTCATCACTCCCCATATGAGAAAGCAAAAAAGAATGGGCACTACAGCGCAAGTAACTTTCCAATCACAGTCTTGTGATCCACTTACAGAACAGCTACGTAAGTTAGTCAGTCTAGAGGGGGATGACAGTGACAGGGATAGGCCTCAGTCACCTCAGTTGCAACGGGAAGTCCCACTGTCACAGCCACAGGCAACAAGTGTAGCACCTGTTATTCCCAGGGATACAGATGATTCCCCTCCACTCCTCACCCGTCGCCTATCCTCTCGGAGCCAAAGCAGAGTGCGTCACATCAACAGCCGTGCTCGTGAAAGACAGCAAGAAGCACTAAAGCCTCGGGCAGATGTGGTACTCAATAATGCTGCCAGCATTGGTGGGGTGGTATTGAGGAATAAACCAGCCTTACAGAATCCACCAGCTAATAGACACTCTACTGGTTCTTACATAGCAGGCTACCTTGGTCAGCTGGAGGACAGGGGACTTCCTGAGGGAGCTTGCACATCAATACGTTATGGAAATGGAGATCATTATGGACATCGGTACTTTACTGATGACTCTATTCCACTTTCAGACTCTTCTCACTCTGCGTCAGAGCCTGAGGTCTACTTTCTACTCAGACTGTAGCTGAGATCATAACCTAACATGAAATGAAGGATCAAGCACTGATTTTTGATGATGTTCAATAACACTAAAAGCCAGAGGATCAAGGAAATAAATAATTGGGATTGTCTGTTACGATGTTGGCCTGGTTTACCTATAACAGTAAATAAATCTCATTCTGGGCTATTTCTAGAATAATGTACTGTCTGTACAATGTCAGTTAAAAATCAGTAATGCACTGTTGGATCTGACAGCATGACTTCCCTGTATAAAATGTCCACTATTCAATGGTGAATGGTCTTTCTAGTCTGGCAATGTATTGTCTATATTCTGCTAAATGTGTAAATGTACATGGGAACTGTGATTCCCTCTCAGTGGCTTCCTAGACTGATTGTACAGATTCTTGTTATCTTTGTCCCTGTGATGTACTGTCCAAACTGTGTACATTGACTATAAAGCAAAAAAGAAGAATTGGGATTTAATAGGGAATGTCTTTCTTTGTATCATTTGAATGTGAAGTACAACCAGACAGCTACTTTTAATAGATGGGGTTAATTTTTTCAAAAATCAAATGTACAGTGGGAAGAAGAAGTAAGTTGACTATTTACTTTTGTTGGTTTTCTGCATAAATTGGACATTAATCAATATCAACAAACACAATATTTCTAGATCATAAAAAACAAACAGTTCTGTTCTTTCATGTCTTTATTGAGCCCACCAATTAAACATACAGATTGATGGTGGAAAAAGTAAGTGAATCTTAACTTTACTTAACTTAACTTTGGCTGTTCACACAATATTCTTGTGTGAAAAGCTCTTTTAGGTCATTCCACAGCATCTCTATTAGTTTAATATCTGTGCTCTGACTGTTCCACTCCAAAAGTTGAGTATTGTGTTTCCGAAGCCGTTCTAAAGTAGATTTAGTTTGATGTTTAGGGTCATTGTCCTTCTGCATCAACCCAACCCATACTGAGCTTCAGCTGGTGGACAGTCAACCTGACATTATCCCCTAGGATGCCTTGAAAAATTGGAAATTTATTTTTGATGGTTCAGAGGAAGCAAAGTATCCCCATATCATCAGCCTTAGGTGAATGTAATTCTATACCAACCAACTTATCTATGTTCTAAGAACATGGCTGGGCCGAAGCAGTTCTGTAAGGAAGAATGGTCCAAAAGTCCTCCTGGATGTTGTACAGATCTAACCCACAGCTACAGGAAGCACTTACTTGAGGTTACATACTTTTCCACCATCACTCTGTAAATCTAATCGATCTGTTCTATAAATCACCTTAGAAATATTGTGAATATTGTCATATTGTCAATATTTGTTACTTGGTGAAGATCAGATCATGTTTCGTGACCAAGTTATGCGTACAAAACTGGAAATTGCAGTTCTTGTCACTGTAAGTCTTCCTTCCCCATTCATTGGTATTTCTTTATTTGTGTCGTGAGTAAATATTCCTGCCATTGTTTTTAATCCAATATGGGTTTTAGTTAAAAACCAATTCCAACTGTACATTTATGTTTGTGCATGTTACTTGTGAACATGTCAAGCATGACTATGCACCAATTTATACAATAGCATCACCCAAATGCATTTGCACAAAACAAATAGTTGCATTGGATACAACAGAGGACGTCAGCTTGTTTGTACTGAGTGCAATACAGTAAATAAATGTCCGTGCTTGGATGTGTTGCTCTATATGATTTTTACAATTTGAAAAGATGATCGCAAATTTTTGGAGTTTAAGATTTGGAGGTTAAAGGTTATTTTTGTAATTGCTTTGATACAGACTGCAAAAAGAATCTCTTGTTGGCTCTGTTATTTTGTTTTCTATAACTTAATGGAATGAAAAAATAGTGCGACAACTATTTAGGTCCAGGAGAGGAGGGTGGCAAAGCTGCAGGTTTTTTTAAAATTATTGTTTCAGTGTTACACCATCCTTTTTTTCTTTGTATTGTTGCTCATCTGAGGAATGTGAGCACTTTCCTACCAATGCAATAAAATATTAAAATGTGATTTCAACAATTTATGCTTACTTCCTGTTTTACACAAAATGCTAATTAATCAGGAATGCAGCTCAAGTTCAAAATCTATTAATTATTAAGTCACAAACACTCTCAGCTTCCCCCATATGACACCTTAAACAAAATGGAATGTAATTGCTCATGAAATGAATTGTGAATTGTGTAATAGAGCTGACAAACAACACACCTGTTGCTCTGGGAAAACAATTCCCCACACTGGTCCCAACCTACGCTGTCACACTTTAAGGCTTATGCAGCAGTCACCATAAACTATTCTTTGAAATCAAAGAGAGAAGGTTACATAGAATTAATTGATCTTTCATATTTGACCTCAACTTTTCAGCTTATAAAGAAAGGGATAAGAAACCTCCCAAAATATCATACAACTCAACAATAAAGTGTTCATGAAATCAAGTGTACAATGTACAAACAATTTCTGGTGGATTGAAGTTAACAAAATGTGGACATTTTTCCACCATGGTAACTTCCATGGTGGAAAAATCTGTTGAGATGAACAGCTGGCACAGGATAATGAGGACAACAAAAAACAAATGGGTAGATGAAACTTGCGGAAGGAAGTATTGAAACATCAGGCTGGTCCAGAATGTTTCCTATAGTTCTGTTTCAGGATACCATGGCCACAAAAACAGACTAGTTCTGCATGTCACCAAATATTTCTACTGGGTGCATTAAAAGGAGTTTTCCACACATACATCTCTCTTATACAAATTTCTTAAGTTTGAAAATTGTGGCCTTTTTGTTGCAAAGCAAATTGTCTTCTAACACACAGAACAAGAAGTTCATGCAATATTGAAAATGACCCAGCATTTTGTTGATGAGCAGTAGTTAGAGTCTGTCTTTTTTGTATGGTGTTTCCAAAACAGACTGTGAAATGTGTAAGAACAAAAAAAAAAAAAAAAGAATCCAAATTATTTCTAATAATTTATAACCTGTATTTAGTTAGATAATCAGATTAGTAAGAAGTCAAATGTTGAGAAAGTAGTTTTCAAGCATATTTGGATTTAATGCCAGCAAGAAAAGTTGGGACAGGGGGGTATTTACTACTGTGCTGCACACACATAAGCTGGTACCACACTATAATGATGTTGCAATGCAGTTGAATGCTTGGTATTTTTGTAACCTACTGTAGAGATGCGTGGAAAAACTGTGTAAAAGAACTGGTTAAATAAGCATACAGGTAGGTATCAAGTATGCATGATTAAACACTTTTAAGAAGTTAAGTGTTTTCAGTTGATAAACAAGGTAATGTTACTGTACAAAAACCCAAACCATGCAGGATTTAAATTGAATCATTACTCTGACCTAGGGCAATTCATTGTGTGTTGAGTTGTGCACTCCCTGGGAGTCCCGTGAGTTACTGATTTGGAATGTAAGTGCCATGATCACCACCAGAAATACACAGTAATCACATAAGCAGCACCTCCCAAACTCTCTGTCTCTTTACCAGATTGTCTGCTCTCTTTCAGAAGCAGCTTTCCAGTTTTGGACCCCTGCCTGTTTCCTGCTGTGCCCTTGCCTGAACCCATTCACCTAATTTGTAAATCTGATTCTCTGGCTTTAGAACTCTTTCTGGCTCTGGGATCTCTTCTACCTGCCTCTGGCCCTTTCTGACTGTCTCTGTTCTGGATCTGGATTTGTTTACCCTCTGCTCTGTGACTGGCCTTTATTCTTTAACTTCTATTACTCAAGTCCTTTATTTCAGTACTTACTTTTGTACTGAAGTCATCATTTTGATGACTTTTACTTTCATGGCTGCTTTACCAACCTCTCCAGATCAGATGGACAGGAAACATACTGTACAGAATCATACACACACACAGCACTGATAACCTCATACAAACTAATCACATAATAGTGTTTGATTGTTTTTCCACTGCTGCTCTAGAGAGGAATCATTTTGGATAGTGTTTTGTCATCAGTTTTACTTCCTTGCAAAAGGCTTTACACCCTTTATAAATACTCACTTTAACAATTCACTTGTGCAGTGAGGGAGGGGGGCATGTTAGGGTCAAGGTACTATTTTCAAACTCAAGTTTACCATGTGATAGGACATATTTAAACAAGTAAAATGGCTGCTTGTAATGCACATTCTTCTTGCAAGTAATTCACTACAGGAGGCTGTGATGTTACTTTTGTGCATGTGGACTTTAACTTGGTGTGTTGTTGGAAATGTTGTATGTTGTGCCTTAATGTACTCTGGAGCCTGTGCTGAGGGTCAGGGTGGAGGAGCAGGCGGTGCCTACTTTGACCATTTGTGGGCAATCTCTTAGGAAGTCCTTAATCCAGGCACAGGTGCGAGATCCAAGTCAGCCAGCTTGTTGAATAGGGATGATGGTGTTAAAGGCTGAGCTGTAGTCTATGAACAGCATTCGGACGTAGCTCCCTGGCTGCTCAAAGTGGTTGAGTGCTGTATGAAGAGATATGGCGATGGCATCCTACGTCGATCTCTTTGGCCTATAAACTGATGTGGGTCTAAATTTGCGGGGAGGCAGGCCTTAATGTGATGCAGTATGAGCCTCTCAAAGCATTTCATGACAACCGATGTTAGAGATATAGGTCTGAAGTCATTGGGACACTTTGGTGCAGGAGTCTTTGGAATGGGGATGAGGATCAGGGTGGGATGGTGGCGTGTGTCAGTGATAGATTAAATAACCTGGTCATGACTCCAGCTAACTGGTCAGCGCAGGCATGAAATACTTGGCCAAGTACTCCATCTGGTCCAGTGGCTTTTCTGGTGTTCACAGCCTTAAGCCCCTGCTTCACTTGGTGTTTCTGCAGTGTGGGTGCGCTTTAGCTGGAGGTCTGTGTTGGTGGCAGTGCAGCTATACGTGGACTCTCAGCTTCAAAGCGGGCAAAGAAGTTGTTAAGTTCCTCTGTCAGTGGGGTGTCAGAAGAGTTGGTGACAGTTCCGGGGCATTTGTAGTTGATGATACTCTGTAGTCCCTGCAACACCAGCCGTGAGTTGTTATTGGTGAGATGGTCTTCCACTTTCTTTTTATAAGCAACTTTTGCTGCTTTGATGCCTCTCCTCAGCTCTGCCCTCGCCGCGCCATACTGTATCCTGTTCATGATTTTTTTTAGTTTTTTATAGGTTTTGATGTCCTTCTCAGGGGGGTGTATGCAGGAATCAGGGGCAGTGAGCGATGGTCTGACAACCCCAGGTGGGGGAGGGGTACAGTTCTGTAAGCTTGCTTTAGATTTGAGCATACATGATCTAATTATTCATCCCTCTGGTGGGGCACTGTACATATTGTACAAAGTTAGGGAGGACAATCTTAAGACAAGCTTGATTTCAGTCCCCCGCGACAATGAAAGCCCACCCCCCGGGTGGGCCTGCATCAGTTTGTTTATGGTGGCATACAGCTGGGAGCGTGCTAAGCTAACATTAGCATCCGGTGGTATATACACAGCAGCAGTGATCACCGCTGTGAGCTCTCTAGGTGTGTAAAAAGTCTGCATAGTACAGTCTTCTAGATCAGGGGAGTAATACATGTATGTGACCCGTCCTCTGCTTTTACCCAATAACAACCACTTGGTGGAAGTATTATACCATTTAATGATGCTCTGAGTCTTCTTTGTTTATACCTGTCTTGAGAGATGTACTGTTTATATTATACTGAGACAAGCAGGTTTTATTATGTCGACTAAAATTTTGAGATCCATTCTATCCAAAAGCAAATTTTGAGAAAATTTTAAGTACTAAAAACTATTAAATTACTGTGATTATAATATTATAATCAGTTGATTCAATACATGAATGAAATTGAGCAAAGCAATGTAAATACATTGTGCAAATGTTTTCATTCTGAATGTTAAATGACAAAGATATAGGAATTGAAATATTTAGCGTACTACACAATTCTCATATTTCAGGAAGTAAACATATAACACCATGCTATATACTTTTTATTACAGTGTTATTACTATAATACCAGCAAAAGTAAAAAACAATTGTAATTATTTTTTATTGTTTTAATCTTATTGTTATGAATGCTATTGGTGGTAATTTAATAGTGGTTATTTGATGCAACTTCAGCAACAGATTTAGAACTGTTTAATGCTGTAATGCCTTAATTTATATGGCTGGTAGTTTGTTAGGTAATAAAATCAGACATCAGACTGCAGCATACATTCTTAGAAGGAATGTGTAGAAAAATTACATAACTTATGTGTAGGACATTAGTTTACTTATTTTGTGTCAATTAGTGGTGTGCAATACCGCAAGCTTTGGTATCGATCCGATACCAAGTAAATATAA
>JAUBNQ010000005.1:20370785-20386696 GCA_032353495.1 Ctenopoma kingsleyae | reverse complement strand
GGGAGCCAGAGCCAGTTCATGATATCATAGATTGGTAAGACATCACCATTCTCATCAAATGACACTTGATCCCCAAAAGATGTGGTGAAGTTGACCTTTTCCAAATAATGTACAAGCTACAAATGGATGATAAAGATAAATAAGAAAAAACAGATGCGTGGCAAGGTTAAAGTTAAACTTACATACTAAACAAACCTGCAACTTCTTCTGTCTCACAAATTTACTGCCATTTTTCATCATCATTACAAAACAAATTGGGCATGTGTTTGATGCTGCAACAAGTGTTAGGTATTGAATTTTGGAAGGGAAAGATTAAAACAAATATCCAATATACCGTACCATAGTAGTGCCATTATTACATTAAGTGTATGATATGTTATACTAGTAAAACAATATGCAGCAAATGGCTGGTGGTGTAGTATCCAAAACATACACAAGTTAAGTGTAAAGTGATGTACCTGCCATGGCTCCAGGATTTGCGAAGTGGCACAACTGTTCCCACTGAAAGGTCCTCTCCCTGGCTCACAATGCAGCATCTTATCAAGGGCATATGCCAGAGCGTACACAGCCTTGTAAACATTGTACTCAGATCTTAGGTTAGAAACATCCAAAAACTCTGTCTCCACATTTTCAATATCTTCCTGTCCAGTGCACAGTGCTCCACCAGTTTCTACTGCAAATCTGCACTTAAATGTGTGTTCCCAAAATTGTTTCACCTGAAATATATTAAAAGGTTTTCATTAACAGAAGTTACAATATACTATCAATTATTATTTATAATATTAATATTAATCATTGTTGCAGTATTATGTAATATTAAATTCTTACAATATTATTTTCAGATTTGTTATTGTTATTTTGGTCAGAACATGCTTGTAATAGAAAATCCCTGAGCCCTGGTATTTCTCCGCGATGAATAGCAATGCCCAGTGTGCCGCCCAGGTACGGCATGAGGCGCGGTGTCTGGAGCACTGCAGCTGCTGTCCAGGCTTCACTTGCAATCCACTGCCGATCTGTCACATCCTGTCGCACCACCTGTGCATTGTACCACAGAAAAATAAATATTAAGCAAATCCATATTTATATATTTATCGATAAACCAATGTATTACTTGCAATGCAGTCAATTTAACACACTGCATGTTAATTGCAAACTAACTACAACTATTAACTACTGCTGTTATACTAATCTATGTTTATCATAATGCAAAACTTTACAACAAGATTCAGTTTTTTGTAAGCCTTTATTTACAATAATATAAAAATTGCTTGGGTTCTATTCAACTATTTCAAACTATGTTTTGATCAGGAGAATTTTGCAGTTTGAAATTCGTGTCATATACACAGGTAACTACCTACGGATCTAACTGTGACTGACATTTGGCACAAAATTTAATTTGAATGATAATTTACAGGTGTTTGGTGAATTTTGTTTTAGACACTTTACAATATAATTCATATGCATTTTAAATCCAACCTCTTCCATTAATTCAGTAATTTGGGTCCTTTGTACAAACACCATGACCACACGAGCTGTTGATGATTTTATTAAGTGTACAATCCTCCTGAGTTCACTTGGATCATTGCCCCGGGGTAACACCTCTAGGTAGGCCAGACAACCTCCACCAGACTGAGCCAGGCCTGACTGAAAGGACCGGGCAACATTGAGTCCATAATCATCAGCAGTGACAATCAGTCCAACCCAAGTCCAGTTGAAGTGTTTTAGAATCTGAATCATAGCATGGACCTGTATGGATATATTTGGATGATGGGATTAGTTAATACACTAGTGTTTTCAAATTGAATAAACAGTTAACTGCTATTATATATGGTATATATTTTATATAAATTGTATTGTTGCACACACTGCAAAAAATAATCATAACAGAATCAGTATCTAAAAGCTTCTTGTGCTGCCTCCAACAAATTTTGTTCCTTTTCTTTATAAATACCTTTGTAAGGTTTAACCTTAATGTGAAGTGCCTTGAAATGATTCTGCTGTGATTTGGCACTATATAAGCAAAATATAATTGAACTGAACAAAATTTATTTAGTATTTTCCTACTTGGAAAGCATCACTGGGGATTGTTCTAAAGAAAGACGGAAACCGTTGCCGGTCAGTCAGACAGGAACATGTTGCAAAATAACTGACCTATGAAAAAACAGACAAAATGCACTAAAGTTACACATCTCATGGAAGTCAGACTGATTCAAAATTGTTTGATATTTCAGTGTCAAGACGACATTAATTCTAATGCAGTATATAAAAATACAACAATATACAGTATGACATAGAAGACAGGAAACTCACAATAGGCATTTTGTATAAACCTAGCACATGGGAGATGGCAATAGAAATTGTTGAGTAAGAATCACCCACAATCCCCAGGACTGGAGGTGTCCCTAAACAGTTCTCCTGAAGCATTAACTGTTCTTCTTGACCACTGGTGAGTGACAATGCAGCACTGAGTCCAATAATAAGTGCACCACAGGTGTCATAAAGAGTATATCCTAAAGTCACATTAGGTAGCAGGTTGGAGTTCTTGTTGATCTCATCAATAGCAAAGGCCATGGTCATAGCATCCCTGAAGCCTAGAATGTCAAATCTAAGACACAAAGTATCAGTGTCATCCACTTAAAAGCAATATGTCGTTTAGATCTCAGTAGATATCTAAAGATAAAACTAAACGTATGTCAATAACACATTATACAGGCTACTAATATATGTTTTAAAAATATGGCATAAGCATTTCAGCTCACTGGCAAAACTGAACAGACAGCATTATGCTTTCTTGCATTCAGCTGCATGTGTGAGAAACTCACCCTTTGCAGCTGGGCTGCTGTGGCTCAGATGTAAATGTCCAATCAGGGAACACAGATGTGGGGTGGACTGCAAACAGGCCACCCAGAACCACATCACCAGGTTTATGGATTTCATTAAGAAGAAACTTTTTGCGTAATTTACAAGATGAGGGATGAGAGGACAACAATGAGCATAAATAGGATAAAGTGCAAAAAACAAAGACAAAGAAGAGTACGTGTGTGTCAGAGAAACTAGCCATAATTGCCCTTCTTCCTTCACACATTTCTGTTCTTCAGACAAGGTTTATTGACTTTATATGTAAGGCTACGTCACCCCTTTGCAAGCTCCCAGTCTCACCGCCCATCAGGGCAGGATAGGTGGTGAGATTATGGGGGGGAGTGGGGGGTGGACTGTTTTGCCATATGCAAGTATTTTCTTTATATTCATTTCTGTCTTTTTAAAGGAAATTTTAAACGTCTGGAAATATATTGCAAAAAAGTACAGAAATACATTAGTCTATTGTTTTAGTATCTCTTTCATTACTTTTTCTTTATTTGTTTTCTTTAATTTGTCATTCAGCATTCCCTAATAACATTTGGTTACCATAACTTGATATACTGTGCAATGTTTATGTGATAGTTGGACAGGGCATTCCTGTAATGTTTAAAGGCATGCGTCATACTGCACTTAATCATCTTTTAGACATATATTGTGAAATTGTATTCCTATATCACTATTATCTCAAAAAAAAATTTCAATGGCAACTGAACTTGTTTTAGTTCCTTGACGACATTTCTCAAGTCTTGAGAAAGACTTCTGGAATGGAAGGGTGAAAAGTCGTCAAGGAACTAAAACAAGTCCAGTTGCCATTGAAAAATCTTTTATGAGATAACCATGACCTGGATGACTGAGAATCTACATAGATATATATCACTGTTGCAATTCATGTACATATGGTAGGTTCAGGAGCTCAAACAGCATATTCAAACTGCCTTACTGCAAAAGACAAAACTAAATAATTTATAACATTTTAAATAAAGCTGTGGTGTCTCATCTTTTTCATCACAAAATAGATGTACATTTGGTGTTATTAGGATTGCCTTACTATGGGAAATGTGCAACCTGCACTTTCCACTGTATCCAGATGAGGTCAGTATGGACCAAATGTAGCTAGCTGTGGTTATTATGTTTAGGCTGAGTTAAAATAATAACCACTCACAGGCTAAATGACTGTATTAAACAAAGATTTTAATTTATCTTATGTTTTATTTATCTTTTCTTATATATATTTGTATGATATACTAAGAACCCCACAAATGCTATCCCATCTTTGCATTGCTGTTTGCTCAAGCAAAGGTACTGGCTGCATAAATTGGAACTAAAATAAGCAGTGAAGTCATTATCCTATCATTCTGTTATTTTGCTCATGCAAATAATGCAAATACTATATATAGCTTAAAGAAGCTATATGTTAAATTATATATATTGATTTTGTATACTATATTCCAAGTATCAGCCCTACTTAGACTTAAATTATATGCAGATAACACACTGAAATCCAGAAAACCCTAGAAATGTTTTTTCAGCTTTGCTTATACAGTTGTGCTTCCAATATAGTTGTTTACTGCATATTTGTCTTTTTATATCAAAATATACATTTCCCTTAATGTGTTGGATTGGTATAAATTCAACATGTAGTATTCAAGTTCATTCTGTTGACATATGCTGCCATTTCCCTCATGTTGAAGGATTTTTTTCTCAAAAAAAAGTGTGGAACGTTGGATTGCGAGTAACTTGGTCTACGAGTGTTTTGCAAGACGAGTAAGAAATTGTAATAAATTTTAACTTGAATGAGCGATGTCTCGCAAAACAAGCAGTATGTATACGCTTTGTCTGCTGAACCTCATGTGATCACATCACTGCAGCATAATAGATGACTGAGACTCACTTATACTGTCTCCTCATTCCAGCGTAATCTGAGTTGTTTCAGAACTTTAACATTAATAAGTCACTAAAGTTAAATTTGTAGCTTCCAGCTGTGTGTAGAATTATCTCCTGTCAATTTGTAGACATTGCCCACTAAAAGGATCCACATGAAACATCTCCATGGTGAGAACTTCTGTGCACATTTCTGCAGGTGTCACAACATCGGTAATGATTAATCAGGATCGGTCGGAACAGTAAATGATATTTTTCGCTGTCCTCGTGCTGTGTGAGGGATGTCTGCATATTTACATTTGCACAATAACCGCTGCAAAAGCACAGAAACAGGTTTCATTAATAAGAGTAGTGAAAGTGCGCTGGCCAGAGCGTTTCAGTCCAGAAAGTGAATGTGGGTTTGACTGGTTTTATTTAATATTTTGTATTTTTTATACAATAAAGGCAATAAAGGTTTTCAAAGATTTTGGAAAATGTGAACAGGCAAAAGTCACTAAGATTTACACAACCATTGCTTTATTGCTTCCCATTTCATCAAAATTTATTTTTTGCCATAAAAAGACTTTTTGAAGTTACAATGGCAGTTGGCCAATTCAAGAGATCACTACTGAATGCAATATGCATCTTGCTTCAGACAAAACTATAATTTTACTGTAACTGCTACCTTTATGACTTAGGGGTTCCTTGGCCCATGATTGCTTTCTTTGTGTTCCTCTCTGGTCTCATCAAGATTATGTAACATTTTGGTCCAAATAAAGCAAACAAAAGGCCAAAACTTGACGCCAGGATGGCAAACACCTCCACTGCATCTGCATATTTGCCTGGGGAGTTCACATAAGCAGGAACAAAGGCCACCCACACAGCGCAGAAGATCAGCATGCTGAAAGTGATGAGCTTGGCTTCATTGAAGTTGTCTGGAAGATTTCTTGCCAGAAATGCTAAGAGGAAGCTGAGGATAGCCAATAAACCAATGTAACCCGATAACACTGAAAAACCAACCGTTGATCCAACTACACACTCATAAACTATTTTGTCATTGTAGTATTGTGTGTTTTTATGAGGAGCTGGTGAAGCAGAGACAATCCAAGCTGTACATATTGCTGCCTGAACAGAAGTGAGAACCATAACCGTTCCTCTCTGTTGCACAGCACCAAACCACTTCAGAGTGGCTCCACCTCCTGGTTTGGAGGCCTTGAACACAGCCAGAACCACCATGGTTTTCACCAAGATGCATGAAACACAAAGCACAAAACTGATTCCAAATGCTGCATGTCTCAGCTGGCATGTCCACAGCATAGGGCGACCAATAAACAGCAAAGAACACAGGAAACACATTTTCAGTGACACCAAGATCAGGAAACTCAGTTCTGAATTGCTGGCACGCACCATTGGTGTCCTGCGATGATAGATGAAGATGCCCAGAACAACAACACAGATAAATGTGCCCAGCAGTGATGTGATTGTCAAGCAAATACCCAGAAGTTCATGGTAGGAGAGGAACTCTGTTTCTTTAGGAACACACTGATCACGCTGGGGGTTGGAACAGAAATCCTCTGGACAACTGGTGCACTCCATGGAGTCTGACAAAAAGGTGAAGATGGTGAGATACATTTTTTCTGTACAGTGTTTAAAGTTATATCCTTAAAGTACAATGAAAATATTGAAACGTTGACATTAACACCAACCAGTCTTATTGCTTATCTTTCCTTCAGAACAAGGAATGCAGTCAAAACAGCACACAGGCTGCCCCTTTTTTCTGGCCATACGGGTTCCTGGAGGACAGCTCTCACTGCACACTGACCGTGGGGGCTGTTGGGAGAAAAGTTAATTTCTATGTTGTCATTCTATGTTTTATTTACAAAAACATGAGATCTGAAAAATAACGATAAAGTCTGAAAAGATAGAAACAACCTTTCTTGATTCAAAATTCCAGAAGATTTTGTCTTCATGAATTGTGAGTTCTTCACCTTTGAAAGCTGATCTCTTAACCTCACCCACATTTTGAACTTTAGTTGTTCCATCAGGGAGCCAGAGCCAGTTCATGATATCATAGATTGGTAAGACATCACCATTCTCATCAAATGACACTTGATCCCCAAAAGATGTGGTGAAGTTGATCTTTTGTAAATAATGCACAAGCTAGAAATGGATGATAAAGAAAATACAAAAAACCCCCCCAAAAAACAAACAACAGCTGTTAGTGTAGCAAGACTCAATCCAAACAGGTTTATCCAACTTTTAGAATTATTCGCAACAGTCGTGACATTTTTATCTGTGTAAGACAACCCGAAATTCAGACTGTTTTG
This sequence comes from Ctenopoma kingsleyae, assembly GCA_032353495.1. Classification (NCBI taxonomy): domain Eukaryota; kingdom Metazoa; phylum Chordata; class Actinopteri; order Anabantiformes; family Anabantidae; genus Ctenopoma; species Ctenopoma kingsleyae. The sequence goes on along the minus strand of JAUBNQ010000005.1, from coordinate 20,379,650 downwards.
CCTAATTTGTCATCCCTGTTACAAAACAAAATGCTAACTTTTACTTTGCTACTTCTGTTAAAACGTTTACTTTTTAAATAAAATTATTATATAGCCAGTATACAAATAGCATTATTACCCGTAAGTGTATTTTACTTTACTTTACTTTACTTGGCAGTATTTTATTATTCTATACTGACAAAACATCCTCTATGGTGTAGCACTTAACACTAAACCTAGAGTTTGAGTGGTACCACACCTGCCATGGCTCCAGCCTTTGCGAAGTGGCACAACTGTTCCCACTGAAAGGTCCTCTCCCTGGCTCACAATGCAGCATCTTATCAAGGGCATATGCCAGAGCGTACACAGCCTTGTAAACATTGTACTCAGGCCTCAGGTTAGAAAGATTCAATAACTGTGTCTCTACATTTTCAATATCTTCCTGTCCAGTGCACAGTGCTCCCCCAGTTTCTACTGCTGGATCAAATCTACACTTAAATGTGTGTTCCCAAAATTGTTTCACCTGAAACCGGTTATGAAATTCTTATGTATTATTAATTATTAGAATGTAATACTGTATTCATGATTGTTGTATTTAATATTTAATCCTTACAATATTATTTTCATTTATGTTGTCAATTTGGTTGGGATGTATTTGTGACAGAAAATCTCTCAGCCCAGGTATTTCTCCTCGACGGATGGCAATGCCCAGTGTGCCTGCCAGGTAGGGCATGAGACGGGGGGTCTGGACTGCAGCAGCAGACGTCCACGCTTCACTTGCAATCCACTGCCGGCCTGTCACATCCTGCCGCACCACCTGTGCATTGCATCATATAAAATATATTTGTAATAATTATTTTATCTGACTACAGGGTACATTGTAGAGAACATTATTTTGTTATAACTCCATTTTCTGGTCTGAGTTAATAACAACTTCTGTTTTTCATTACTAATCTATGTTTTTCAAGACATAAGCCTGAAGCTTACAGCAAATTTCAGTTTGTTGTAAGCTTCCCTTTTTTATATGACCAATATCATTGAATGAGATTCATTAATTTAATCCTGTAATCGTTTTGGAGTGATTCTTTCATGCCTGCATGGTGATGGAAACTCACAAATATATTCAGTTAGTCCAAATTGTTTAAGTTATTTTTTAGTTTTTAGTCCAACCTCTTCCATTAGTTCAATAATGTGGATCTTGTGTACAAACACCATAACTACACGAGCTGTTGATGTCTTTATCACATGTACAATCCTCCTGATTTCATTTGGGTCATTGTTCCAGGGCAACACTTCTAGGTAGGCTAAACAACCTCCACCAGACTGAACCAGGCCAGATTGAAAGGACCGGGCAACATTGAGTCCATAATCATCATTAGTAACAACCAGTCCAACCCAAGTCCAGTTGAAGTGTTTTAGAATCTGAATCATAGCATGGACCTGTAAGGATATATTGGTGTGAAAGTATTAGTCAACACAGCAGTGTTTTGAAATTCCATAAACAATGGTAATAGTTATAGTGTCTCACCTGGAAAGCATCACTTGGGATTGTTCTAAAGAAAGATGGAAACCGTTGCCGATTAGTCAGACAGGAACATGTTGAAAAATAACTCACCTATAAAGACACAAACAGAATCCACTCAAGTTACTAATTTTATGCAAGTCAAAATATTTTCACGTCAACAATTTTTACTTTTCAAGATGACATTCATTCAAATGCAGTATATACACATAACAGCAATAGATAATATAGAAGACAGAAAACTCACAATAGGCATTTTGTATAAACCTAGCACGTGGGAGATGGCAATAGAATTACTTGAATATGAATCACCCACAATACCCAGGACTGGAGGGGTCCCTAAACAGGTCTCCTGAGGCATAAATTGTTCCTCTTGTCCACTGGCCAGTGAGAACACAGCACTGAGTCCAATAATAAGTGTACCACAGGTGTCATAAAGAGTGTATCCCAGAGTCATATTAGGCAGCAGGTTGGAGTTCTTGTTGATCTCATCAATAGCAAAGGCCATGGTCATAGCTTCCCTAAAGCCTAGAATGTCAAAGCTGACACACAAAATATCAGTGTCATCCACTAAACAGTACTACTTTATTGAGATCTCATTAGATACATGTTAAAAACTAAATTAATGTCAAGAATACATTATACAGATTAATAACATATTTTTAAGTTATTGTGTATGTTATCATTCACCATTAAAAAGTAACATGCCAATGAGAACTCAGTAGATATATACTAAAACTCATAAGAATGCAATATACGTTATAATATATTTTTACTTCTGTATTTCAGTATTTTTAAAATTATTGCTGTCATAAGCATTTCAACACAGAGATGTTTTGTACTTTCATCATGAAAACAAGTAAAATCTTGCAGTTCCCTGGATATGTGAGACTCACTCTTTGCAGCTGGGCTGTTGTGGCTCTGACATAAATGTCCTCTCAGAGAAGACAGATGTGGGGTGAACAGCAAATAGCCCACCCAGCACGACATCACCAGGTTTATGCATTGCATTAAGATGAAACTTTCGGCGTAATTCACAAGATGAGTGTGCAAAAGTGGAAGAAGTGCAAAAAAAGAAGATAAAATAGACAAAGAAGAGCAAATATGTGTCAAGAAAATCCCCCATAACTGCTATGTTGACTTCACACATTTCTGTTCTTTAGACAGTGCTTGCTGTTTTTATATGCATGGTCATCCCATTTGCATGGTTGCATCATTGTTTAATGTCTCTCACCACCTATCAGGGCACTAGCAGTGAGGCAGAATATAGTAAAAATATCAACCTAGTTAAATTATTATACTCAACAGGATAAAGCATAATGTAAATGTTATGCCATACTAGCAAATAAAAGCGAGAAACCATGTTACATTTGAAATAAATTGCTTTAAATATTCTTTATGCATTGGGAAATTAAAGGCTAACATTCTTAAAATTTTTGTTTGTTTATTAATTTAAAAAAAGGGGGAAATGTCTGGAGAATTTAATGAATTACACACTGATTAAAAGCCTTTTAGGGTTTATTTCTTCTCTATTTCCCATGTTTTTTTCTCTCCCGTTATTGGATAAATTGTATTTCTGACTCATAATTTGTGATTCACCAATAATCAGTTTTTATATGTGTGTTTGAGGCATGCATTACTGTCTTGTAAAACTTCAAGTCAAATAATAACTAGGTGTGAAGTTTGTGACTGTAGGCAGTTTCAAGTCTTAAAGTCTTAAAGAGACAAAAAATAGCAACCAGATGCCAAAAACACAACATTTAGATGTAGATTCATGTTCCATTTTATGAAAACTGATAGTCTGGAAAGGTGAAAGCATACTACACATCACCACAGCAGAAAAAAAAACAAACGTTTTTTTAGAACGAAACTGCATTCCCGATTACGTTTTGATACAGGACATATTTGCGACCCGATTATGTTTTTTATCCATCCAGCCATTATCCTAACTTTTCCACTTAAGGGATACAGGGGTGCTGATTAAAATTATTATTAGGTTCTTCCCATAATTTCAGGTTGACTATATAATATGAAATATGTACAGTATTTTCTGTTTTGTTTTGCTTCTTATGGTCATCTATAACAGTAAATACATTTTTAAGAAAACATAACAAATTAATTACATTGTCTTGTCTATTAATGTAATTAGAAAATGTCAATTACTATATTTGACAAGATTTAAATACTGAACCTCAAACGTTCAGAGACTTTGTGTTTTCCATCAAACAATCTGATATTGCAGTTAAATATTCACTTAAGATCTGATGATACCCACTGCTTCCTGTATAGTTTTGGTTAGTTTAGATAATAGTTCTTCGCAGAATACTTGTTTGAAAAAACTACGAAAAAAGTGGTTTATTTCTTTCTTTCGTTTTATTCAAGACAGGATTTCACACACTGAGGTGGAGGCTTTTAAGGTCTCTCAAATTCTGTAGAATGTGATCAGGCAAAAAAATAGGTTATTTATTTGGTCAGTTCAAGGTCAGATATCTACTGTAAACCATTATGTCATTTTACTGTTATTGCTGCTTTTAGGTCTTGGTGATACCTCGAGCAATGATTGCTTTTTTAGTGTTTCTCTCTGGTCTCAGCAAGATTATGTAACATTTGGGTCCAAACAGTGCCACCAACAGGCCAAAACTTGATGCCAGGATGGCAAATACCTCAACTGCATCTGCATATTTGCCTGGGGAGTTCACATAAGCAGGAACAAAGGCCACCCACACAGCACAGAAGATCAGCATGCTGAAGGTGATGAGTTTGGCCTCATTGAAGTTGTCTGGAAGATTTCTTGCCAGAAATGCTAAGAGGAAGCTGAGGATAGCCAGTAAACCAATGTAACCCAATAATGCTGCAAATCCAACTGTGGATCCAACTATGCACTCATAAACTATCTTGTCATTGTGGTACTGAGTATTTTTATGAGGCACTGGTGAAGCAGAGAGAATCCAAGCTGTGCATATCGCTGCCTGAATAGAAGTAAGAATCATAACTGTTCCTCTCTGCTGCACAGCACCAAACCACTTCAGAGTGGCCCCACCTCCTGGCTTGGAGGCCTTGAACACAGCTACAACTACCATGGTTTTGACGAGAATACATGAGACACAAAGCACAAAGCTGATTCCAAATGCTGCATGTCTCAGTTGGCATGTCCATAGTCGGGGCCGTCCGATAAACAGCAAGGAACACAGGAAACACAGTTTAAGTGACACCAAGATCAGGAAACTCAGTTCTGAATTGTTGGCACGTACCACGGGTGTGCTGCGATGATAGATGAAAATCCCTAGAACAACAGCACAGATAAATGTGCCCAGCAGTGAGGCAGATGTCAAACAGATACCCAAAGGTTCATGATAGGACAGGAACTCTGTTTCTTTAGCAACACACTGGTCACGCTGGGGGCTGGACCAGAAATCCTCTGGACAACTGGTGCACTCCATGGAATCTGTAAAAAAGCATATAATTGTAATTTTAGTCTGCATGTTCTTGTTCCTTTTCAATAAGAAGGAGTTACTGCTGACATCCACTTGTGAATATTGTCATCGATGGTCATGAGGACACAACGTGGGTATTTGCAGAAGATGGCATGTGTTTTTCTTTGGTATTCACAGTGGGATACTGTGCCTTGAGATGACTTTTGTTGTGATTTGGCGCTAAATAAATAAACGGAATTGAATTTAATTTAATTGGGGTACAATCCTGAATAAAACCTAATACTGTACAACAAAACATAATATTTTATAAGCAATACCAACCAGTTTCATTGCTGATCTTTCCCTCAGAACAAGGAATGCAGTCAAAACAGCAAACAGGCTGTCCCTTTTTCCTTGCCATGCGGGTACCTGGAGGACAGCTCTCACTGCAGACTGATTTGGGTGGCTGTAAGTATAAGTAAATGACTGTCATACTACATTGTAATGCTGTTATTTTTTCTTGTACTAAAGAAAACGGGAGAATAAGGAGAAGTAACCTCGTTGGAGTTCCAGAAGATTTTATCTTCATCAAGTATGAGTTCTTCACCTTTAGAGGCTGACTTCTTAACAACTCCCACACGGTGAACTTTAGTTCTTCCATCAGGGAGCAATACCCAGTTCATAATATCATAAATAGGTAAGGCATCACCATTCTCATCAAATGAAACTTGATCACCAAAGGGAGTGGTGAAGTTGACCTTTTCCAAATAATACATAAGCTACAAACAGGACAGAAATATTCAGAAGATGGTTTATATTGTGCATTGATCTTCAAATGTTTCCCATATATTGATTTATTTGTGCAGGCCTGCCACAATACACTGAACTTGCCACATTTAGATATTTGCTTTGTTATTTAGAATGGGTTAAATCTTGTGTCTTTGTAGAGCTGAACACATTGCATTGATTCACTGAGACCCTCCATGCCCCACTCTCAGCCACACTGAATATGCACTTCATGCTACTGAAAAAGCCCTATTTTAATCAATCTGGCTGTTTACATGCACATGATCGCTCACACCACACGCACAAACACAACCTTATTTCTTCAGGTTTATGCATCAAGTCAAAACATCAAGTAAACACAGTTAAAAAAATTTAGCTAAACATAGAGAATCAGCACATCAGCTGGACAACACCTGGCTGCCTGCTTGAAGATCTCCATATGAAAGGATGGATTTTATTTTCAGAAATCCCCACAAAAATAGGACGTTCATGAGATGGAAACCTTTGCAACAAATAGTACATGGGACACTTACTAATCTTTAACACAAAACAAATTACTTTTTTTTAATCTTTTCTAAAGATAAGCAAATGGTTCTTCAACCTAAATCTATCCAAGCCTTTATCATAGCAATAGTAGCACATCAAAAAAGTTATTATGATGGTATTTTATGAATAGTATAGTTGCTTAGGTTGGAAGACTTTGTGATTAATCTACAAGACTGAGAAACCATGAATTTCTTTCTTTTGATTTATGATTATTTGGAATGTGTTGACATCCTTAACAGTATCACCAAATGTGTGGGATTCTCTAAACAGTTACCTAATAAAATGGTGCTCTGTGCTTTGTAAAACTACAATGGCATCAAATTACCATATGCATAGCGGCACAACTGCTCTGCAGGAGCATCTCTAAACAAACCATCCTTGGATTCTCTAAAATAAAAGATGAGAGGGCAGCATAATGGCACGTTTTGTCTGATTGTTGGTTGGTATCACTGCCTGTATAGTGTACAGCAAAATTTTTCTTATCTGTGCATTGACAATGCACTGACTTTTATGACATAAGTTGGGATGAATATGTATTGGTAATTTAACCAAAGGCTGGGACAGCTAATCAAAAATAACCTAAATAACCTTTCACCATCAAGGGGACCTGATGGTGACCTGGACCAAGAACACTGTGAAAATATTAGGTAAAGCACAGAAGTGCTCTATTTTTTGAGGTTGCTACAGAAGGATTTTCTCAGACACCAGCACCACAATGGCCAACAGAGGACTTGTTAAGAGTGTTCTCATGAATTGCACCACTGTGTGGTCCAACAACACCACACAGGCTGAGAGAAACAAGCTGCAACAAGTCATTAAAAAAGCTCATTGGCTCAATCCTCCCATGCATAGACTCTGTATATACACAGTGCTGCAAAAAGAGAGCACAAAGCATCCTCAAAGACCAACACCACCCTGCTCACGCTCTTTTTAAATGGAACAGCACCAGATACAGCCTGAGACACTACAGACCAGAGAGCATCTCCACAAATAAAACACACCTTTACAACAGCATCTTTCTGGCTGTTGTTAGAATGGGAGCTAATGACACAAAATATATAACATAAAATTGTGCAACAACCATTGTGTGCAATAATTCCTAATAATTCCCTCTCACTTTCTTTTTAGCCTCTTCCTTTATACTTTATATTGATTTCAGTTATAAGTTTTGCTTCCATGATATTCACAAAATTGCATATAGTAAGTATCTTAAGGTGTGTAAACTGATATCACACCTGCCATGGCTCCAGTGTTTGTAAAGTGGCACAGCTGTGTCCAATGAAAGGACCACTCCCTGGCTCACACTCCAGCATGTAATGAAGGGCATATGCCAGAGCATAAACAGCCTTATAAATATTATACTCAGGTCTGAGTTCTGAGACATTCAAAAACTCCAGAGTGTCCATATTCTCTAGACTTTCATCTCCAGTGCACAAGGCCCCCCCAGTTTCCACCCAACCTAATGGGGTTGGAGCAAATCTACAAGCAAATATGTGCTCCCAGAACTGATTCATCTGAAATGAGGAAGAAAAAAAAATTACAACAGGAATAGTAACCACATTGTAGTTGCATAATATGTCACCAGTTTGTAAGGTTAAACTCTCACCATGCTGTAATTGTAGTCATTATTATGTTGTTTAGGATAGATTTTTAACAGAAAGTCCCTGAGTCCTGGTATCTTTCCACGACGGATAGCAATACCCAGTGTACCACCCAAGTATGGCATGAAGGCAGAGATATGGAGTCCATCAACTAATGTCCAAGCTTCACTAGCAATCCACTGCAGGCCTGTCACATTCTTCTTAACCACCTGTGTATTCCATTACATCAATCATTTTTATGAAATAATTGCAATCTAACTTTTACTACATTCTACATATATGAGAACCCTGGAGTGATTGTGTGTTATAAAATTATATCCTCTAGCAATCCTTTCCTTTAACCAGTTTAAATCAGGCCATCTTGATCTACTGTATGTCCAAAACATGAACTAGAATAATATAAATAAAGCATATACATAGCATATAATTTCTCCCAATACCCATAGAGGGATAAATAATTCAATCTCAACTGCCAAATGAGTCAAAAAAGTACCCAATTTTAGCTAAAGGCATTTGATGTTATGGATTCATAAATATTGTATTTTCATGCCCCAACCTCTTCCATGAGTTGAATCATGTGCATCTGATGTGCAAAGACAATGACTACACGAGCTGTAGATTTTGACATCACATCGACAATTCTCTTGTATTCATTTGGATCATTGCCCCAAGGCAAAATCTCCAAATAAGCTAGACAACCTCCACCAGACTGAGCCAAGTCAGACTGAAAGGATCGAGAAACATGGAGTCCATAGTCATCGTCACTGACCAGCAGACCTACCCAAGTCCAGCCAAAGTGTTTTAGGATATGAATCATAGCACGCACCTAAGTGAATACAGAGTAAAGAGATTAATATTCTTGCTAGAATGGTATGATGATGGTATTAAACTTTAATCCCATAAAGCTTTTTTCCACGCTAATACATGAGGTTTCATTAATGATACAGAAAGTAAATATGTTTTATCTACACAAGTAGTGCTCAGGTGTGATCTGCTTTACCTGAGACATATAGTATAT
>JAUBNQ010000005.1:20311381-20321429 GCA_032353495.1 Ctenopoma kingsleyae | reverse complement strand
TAACCCAACCAAGAAAGTTTTTAAATTAAATATTTATCCTTTTATGTCATTTTGTGGAAGCTGTTTTATTTTTGTGACTCTCGACTTTTATAAATAATCTCGATCAGGTGCAGAAAATAGATAATACTAATTTTGTGTCCACATAGGCGCTGACCATTGCTTGAAAAATCTTTGTGATGACACAACAATATTATGACATACCAATTAATATAAAAACAAACAAACAATTAATTCCTAATTGTATGTGTTTTCTGGCGTTATCGTGTATGTACTTTGCTGAGTATTTTTTAATAACTTTGTATAACATGGCTTTGTGCTTTATGTGAAATGTCTATGAATATTCAAATAAAAATGTGTTTTTTAAAAAGCTATTAAGCAAGATTAATTAAACTGTTGTTTTTTAGTTCAATTTTATTTTTCACTATATTTACTGTCCCATTTTTCACTTACCAACAATCATGTACATCTCTAAATAAAAAAATAACCAATTTCAACACCCACTAAATAAGCACAATTCAACAACGCCTGTGTTATGTTATTGTCAGACATTCTAAAGGAATTCAAGTTCAGAATTAAGGTTTTGTGCAGGACATCTCCTGAATGTTAAATTTAGACATTCAATGGACATCTATACAATGGTGTAACAGAAAGTTTAGCAACATATTTTCAGAACATCATAAACATCGCATTTCTACACAAGGTAGGATCGAAAAGTAGCAAACATTTGTCAAAAAATGTCCAGACCATAATAGATATCAACTTTGTTTCATATATATAGTTAAGAAAATGAATTTATAACCTCGGAGGACATCAAATATATGTCTAGAAAAATCCTCCTTTTTCTAACCCTGTGTAATGTGTAATGGATGTTCAAATGTAACATTCAGAAATGGCCTAAAAGTAATTTCAAAAACTTTCATTCTAGCTACTCAGAGGAACCCCATTTCAAATAGATGTTTATTTAGTGAGTATCCAAAAATCTATGTTTGGAGTGTGTTTAGGTTTATATCTAAAGTCTTACCAAATTGTCCAAATGCCCACATATGTTGGGGAGTGATTTTTAACCAGATTTCCAAATACTGAACATGTATTAGACACCCACATATTAGAATATAAAGAGTAATATCCAGACATCCACGTTTTGCACCTATAAATCATCGCAAACATCATAAATGTAGAAAAGGTGAACTGACCCAACCAACATGATATAAAAAGCTACTCCTTTCTTTCCTTTCCTTTCTTCTTAAAGATTCAAGAGCTGAGATTCAAAACACTACTTCCAGAGTTTTGTTTTTTTCTTTTTCAGGAAATTATGCAATCATCTTCAGTGCTATGTACCATTTAGGCAAACATCTACTATAGGAGAATTTTTTTTCCACACTACTGTAAAGTCCATTATGTTAAATTTAAATGCTATTAAACATTTTCAGACAAAAGAGGCTTTTGGGGAAATACTAAAACTACATTTTAAATTCCAATGCCATTTGTCAGAACAAGATTGGAGGTACAGTAGGTAACAGGTAACAGAGAGTGGGTTTACTTACATATTGAGTAAAGTCAATATTGAGTCTAATGGTGAATTAAATGTAGTGTTGATTATTGTCAGAGCAGAAATGGAGCTTGTCAAATTTCTGCTGTTGCCCTCTTTCACTTGAGCATCTTCAAAATAGCTTGTTGAAAAAGTCTGCTATTCAAATCTGTATGATATGCTCCTTTGGGCACTGACTGAATGATGGAAGAAACAAGGTTTTACCACCTGTGATTCTTCACAGTGAGGATGACTTTACAGCAAACCTATCACCTAAGAAGATACTGTAGTGGACATATCCACAGGATGCAAAAATGCAAAAAACGGGCATTTAATTCTACAGTACTTAGGACATTTTAATATATGTAATTTACAAGCTGGGCAGTTTGGTGGTGGAGTGGTTGCATAACAGTTAGAAGCTCACTGGTTGGTCCAGGGTGGCTTTTCTGTGTGGAATTTACATGTTCTTTCGGTGCTTGTGTGAGTTTTCTCTGTGTACTCTGGTTCGATTTTTTTAAAAAGGTGATGGAAAATTTAGGTCTAACAATATAACAGAAACAAACTGATATTTTACTTTTAACTGACTAACTCTTTAAAATCCTACGTAAACTTATATGTGACAGTACAGTTAGAAACTGATTAGATCCTCTGCATTGTTTGGCTTTATGATATGAGCTTGGCGCTATTGTCTTGGGTCACTATATGGATATGGGTAACAGGCTTACTAATAGTTGAACTGTGTACAGATGTCAGTAAAAAAAAAATTATCCATCCAATGCAAAGGTCAAATTCTGTCTATGGCTTAAACAACATGTCATGTTATCCATCCATCCATCCATTTTCTTAACCGCTTGTCCTCGTAAGGGTCGCGGGGGGGATGTTATGTTATGCTACTACGAATTCACAAATAACAGGGTAGGACAAAATTAGACGATATCTGATGTTTACAACTGTAACCTTAGAAGAGGAGAAAGGAAATAGTGACATATAGTGGAGGTTACACAGTAGCTGCAGCCCATAGAACTAAAACATGTGGAGTTAAACAAAGACCACTGGATAAAAGCGCTCTCTGATGTAGACCTAGAGTAAAGAGTGTATCTCTGATGTATGAGGAGGGAGGCGTTTATCTGAAAAGCCATATAAACCATTGAAAACACACTCATGCATACACTTGAGGGATGGAGATCTCAGCTCTCTTTAGTGGCCTGAGTGTAGTTCTGACTTTGTTTAAGCTGAACTCAGCTCTTGCTTTCAATGATTTAGGTGGGATGCTAGGGACTGGCTACACACAGGCTAGAGCTGGTGCTGTGGTCAGTCTAGATGCTCTATCTGTCATATGTAAGCTGCAGGGTACTGCTCAACTACCTGCATTCTCAATGAATGGTGACTATGTTATTGGGGGAGTTTTCTCTACATGGCTACAGTGAAGCATAATTACACCACTATGCCTCCTCCACTAAGCTGTACAGGAAGGTTAGTAAAAATGTGAAGTGGGGAATAAAGGACTGTATTAACATATACGTAGTTTTTTGTCTGAATTTTTAATGGGACGAATGCAATGTTGTTATGTTTTTATGTGGCGCTGAAAGCGTAATCAGTATATGCTTGCGTAAATGATGGTAATGATACTGATTTAAATAGGAGAGTGAGACTATAAGAAAAACAATATTTGTGGGTCTTCAATAAAAATATTATGGAAGAGGATTAGGGCCACTATGAAAATATTATTTGAGTTCAGATTTTTTTTTTTAGAAAAAAGAGTCAGAACTCAAATAATATTTTCATGGCATGAAAATCATCTGATCCTTTCATATTCCTCAAGTAAATAAATCATATTTAAAATATGCTCATGCTGATTTTTTGACTATGTCATTAAATAATTATGTGATATTGTTTCCCTTAGGTGAATCACTTTGCCACTTGTGCATACTTGTCCAATAAGCAGCAATAGTGAAGAGCAGCATATTTAGAGGAATAAATCAAACAATAAGACGGAATAAACATGCTATAAAATAAAAAAACAAAACAAAAGTAACTAGAACTACAAGCAGTTACAAAAGGGGTCCAAGTGAGTCTGGTGCACGTTGCTCCGTGCTCCTCGAAATCCCTCATAAACCGTACATCTGAAATCTATGAGGAAATAAGGGAGGATATTGATTTACAAAATATATACAGAATACAGAATACAGAACTGGAACCAGCTGTCAGGCATGTTGGAGACACAGACTAAATGTACAAATTTAACGCCCTTGTTGCATGTGAGATTGAAGCAGATGCGGAGTGCACAGAAACAGGTTAGAAGACTTACTTGCTGTTGTAACACTGTGAGTGCTATAAGCAGAATCCCACTGGGAAACCTTTAAATTGACCAACTAGACAACAGAAAGAAGAGATGGAAAAGGGTTTTATACTCACAGTATTGAAGGAGCAAGGACTGGAGAGATGACTGGGGACGAAGATGAGGCTAGAGAAGGTGATCATGAAGAAGGCAGCTCTTGACATAGAGAACAAGATGTCTGAGCAAGGAGCAGGGGAGTGGACTTGTACACTGTCCTAACCAAGACTGGTACTTCTTCACTGTCACCTGACTTGCTCAAATGACACCAGACAGTGACAGCAGTTGTACTGCAGACGATATTACAAATGTGTTGACAAGAGTCACAAACAAATCACATCAAACGTCTTATCTTTTAACCTTTTTGAAACAATCATCAACAAAATACTATCTCTATCATGTCAAATAATAAACAGTTACAATTACGCCATTGCATTAGCATTAAGGTTAAAACTGTCTTTAAAAAGTCACCAAAAATTGAAAATTGATTAACATTGCGTCAACATTTAAAATTTTACAGTACGCAAATCCCTTTACCGATCCAAATGAAAATTTTATATATTAATACCGGTGGTATGGAGAAACGTTCTGCCAGTTTCATACCAATTAAAGTTATGGTTGTGGAGATATAAACAATGGTAGCATTTTTTCATTATGCTAAAATCAGAAAAGGATCAGAAAATTCTGAAAATCTTCTCACATGACTAGCCTAGTGTCCCGTACATCTTAAATATTTTTCATGCCCTTAACTTGTGAACTACAAACATTTATTGATAACATTAATTGCGTCAACCTAGAAAATTGTACAGTACGCACATACATTCACCGATCCTAATGAAAATGGTCTGGAGAAAGGCTCTGCCAAGTTTCATAGCGACAGAAGTAATGTTTGTGGAGATACAACAATTTACCTGTTGTACAAACGTCTAAAAAAGTAGAGTGATGGATGTCTCTGAAGATTCTCAGTCATCCATATCATGGTTATCCAAAAAAAAAAAGTTATTTAGTAGCAACTGGACTTGGTTTTGTTTTTTTTAGTTCCTTGATAACCTCACCAGGATAGACTCCAAAGAGGTCAGTTAAAACAAATAAATGAATAAACTGAGTTATTTATTTTACATTATAATGTAATTTATCATAATCATAACAGCTGTATAGCAAAGTGGTAGTTTGTTTGTATATGCTGTATGTGGCAGGTGCCTTCGTCAGTGTGCACTGACAGCTGTCCTCCAGGAACTCATAAAGTGCTGCAGAAAGGAAAACCCATCTGTTGTTATGATTGTATACCATGTCCTGAGGGAGAGATTAGCAATGCTACAGGTAAATTAAGATGTTTTGTTATTCATGTTTAATAATAATAATCGATACTTTATTGATCCCCTTGGGGAAATTCTTTGTGGACAGGCTGCCCCAGTGAGGCACCAAGGATCAGGGTATCGGTGTCTTGTACATGGACACCGAGACATGTAGCCTGCTGGGACTGGGAATTTAACCGCTCACCCTCAATGTGGAAGACGACTGCTCTAACCACTGAGCTATCATGCCCCCTAGAATATCACATAAGTAACTGACTAACATTTTTTAAAATCACCAAACTGTTTCCCTTGCCCAAAGGAGTTCTGGCCCAATGCAGAGAGAAACACTTGTTTCCCAAAACCTGTAGAGTTTCTTTCCTTCAGCGAGGTCCTAGGAATCATCCTGGCTGCATTCTCAGTTGCTGGTGCATGTCTGGCTGTTATAACTGCGACTGTATTCTTTCGTCACAGAACATCCCCGATTGTCAGAGCCAACAACTCTGAGCTGAGCTTCCTGCTGCTCTTCTCCTTGACTCTGTGTTTCTTATGTTCATTAACTTTCATTGGAGCACCCTCACAGTGGTCCTGCATGCTGCGTCACACAGCGTTTGGGATCACCTTTGTTCTCTGCATCTCTTGCGTTCTTGGGAAAACTGTAGTTGTGTTAATGGCCTTCAAAGCTACACTTCCAGGTAGTAATGTCATGAAATGGTTTGGTCCTCCACAGCAAAGAATGACTGTAGTGTCTTTTACATTCATCCAAGTTTTAATATGTACTCTGTGGTTGGTTCTTAGTCCTCCTTTTAAAATGAAAAATCTAACAACATACAAATATAGAATCATCCTGGAGTGTGCATTAGGTTCTTCTGTTGCGGTCTGGGCCGTGCTTGGATACCTAGGTGTGTTAGCTGTATTTTGCTATCCCAGTCCGGAAACTACCTGATAATTTTAATGAAGCCAAATTGATCACCCTCAACATGTTGATATTCTGTGCAGTGTGGATCACCTTTATCCCAGTTTATGTCAGCTCTCCTGGGAAATTTACTGTGGCTGTGGAGATATTTGTCATTCGGGCCTGCACTCTCCCTGGACTCTAAGTGACACTTAGATGCTTACAATCATGTTACAGCACCATTCTGAAACTAAGGAACATTATTATTAATCAGGTCTTATATTGTGCATAATCACTGTAAGTAATAAGACCATGTGCCACCAAACTGTATGTCTCTTTCACATAATGGCATGTCCTTTAGTTAATTTAGTCACCTGGGAGACAGTTCTACATTTGGTAGCAGTTAAGAAGTTACATATCACATGCAACTATAATTTTATGTGTTAAACACTTGGTTTGTGATTCACTTCAAGTTACTGATTATCGAATGTTGATTCTGGTTGTAAGACGTGGGCTGTGGTAGTGTCTGGTTCTAGAGTTAATATTCATTATCTTTTATTGGGGTATTTACATAATGAGTGTCTCAGACAAAGAAATGGGCATTTTGAACAACCCGCCAAAGGGCCTTGGCTCCACCTCTGTGCCCTCTTAAAGAGTACATATGGTTGAGAACAAATTAAGTCTTGCTGGCTTTTTCTTCTTTGTTTTTGTTCTCTTCTTTGCTTTTTGTCATTAGTCTTGTCTTCTTTAGTTTCTTTTCTTCTTTGTCCTTTGTCCACTCATTGTCTTTTACCAGTTTTCCCTTCTCTTTTATGTTTCATTTTTTTAACCGAGATAGAGCGAGATAAAGAGAGTCAAGCGTACGGATCACCTCAAGCTTCAAGGCCGCCAGAACCCTGCCTCACTGCAAGTGGTTTAATCAGGACAGGAGTCCGAACCCTGAGGAGGACGAGCCAAGTTTCCCCTGCCGTAAAGTAGGTTAACAGTAACTCTCTCTGTGCTATGTAAGCTGATGTCCTAGTCAACAAGACCACGAAATTGGTAAACCTCCTATTTTCCTATCTATTTCTGTTGTTTCATTTAGTGGTTCACAGCTCCAATCTTGACAGTACTTTCATTTGTTATGTTACATGTGTGTTTGTTATGTCACAGATTACGTTCAGCAATTAATTACATCTTTTCTTTATCAATAAATTCCACCTCAGTAAAGCCAGTAACGTGTGTTTCTTTTGTTGTATCAAAACATGAGATCACTGTTATTCGCCAAGAACAACTTATTCAGTTGAGACTGATTGAGACTGGTTCGGGGTTTAACTTCATTGTACATTATGCCAGAGGGGGCGTGGTCGCGCCTCTCTACTTTATGGGATCCACTGCGACCTGGTGCCCCTTTAAATTAACGAGTGCAAATTCATAGATGTATGTCAGGCTACAGTGCTTTATAATACTGCTTAAACCAGAGAAGAACACCAAGAAACATGTAACGAACAAATACCAATCTTAAGATCTTTTAATTTCTGATTTCTGATCTGATAATTTGCTGCTACCATAGAGTATAGAGCTTTCACTTTGTATATTTAACAATTTTAAGTCTCTTTTATGTCTCAGTTTTAGCATATCATTCTTTCTTTCACGTTTTTTTAATCCTTTAATGCTTGATACCATTGTGAGTCTTCGTCCGAAATAGCAAAACATACCCAGTCATTTAGTCCTACAGGACTATATATCCTTAAGAAAACCACAGTTATTTATGTTGCAATTATACTCAATTATATTTGAAATTATGAGTTTAACAGTAGCATTCCAGGAAATAGGAACTCTGTGAATAATGGTCCCTTTCTGGTCAAGTAGAATTTATCTACTTACTGTATCTATTTATCTACTAATTTATCTACTTGAGTTGCATAGTGTCATGATGATATTTTACAGTTCTAAATACCCAAAATATATTTTGTTTGCTAAAGGCTCATTTTGGCATCTCCAGATGTCCATCTTGCTGGCCACCTGTACAAAATCTTAAACAATGCAGAATGCAGTGTTTTGTTAACCAAAAGTTGTGCTGTATTTGTCCACCTTGTTGCTGTGACTCCACTGGGTCTCTGTACCAGGCACACCTACAGACAAACTTTTCCATTCTAGAAACTAAACTTTTTCTCAAATGGACTGATTAAAGTAAAACTTTATACCAAAAATGTGATATCTTTAAAAGAAAAATGTAAATAAATAATTTAATGCCCTATTCTCATATGGTGCACAAGAAAAAAATGTATAGCCAAATGGCAAAAAAAGAAAAAGATGAATAATTTAATATAAGTGAATGAAGTTAATTTAATAGCAGACATTTTGTAGATGACAGTTTTTTTAAAAACAAGCTCAACTTAAGTTCCTTCATCAGAAGTGAATTGTGAAGTTTGAAACATTCTTGCTTTTTCACATCAAACCTGATACCGTGTACATTGAGATCCACTTGGACCCAGTCCGGTATGTGACATGTTGTCACTCAGACAGACCACAGAATCTGGACCCGACCTTACTCCATTCATCAAAACCGTGTGGTTAAATGAAGACCTCTACTCTTTGGTGCTGTCAAATTTGATGCTCACACAATCAGTGCTCAATATGGATTATTTACATGAGTATACAGTACCTTTTTAGAAAAAAATTACAGTTTTCTGGTGTTTCCAGTGGTAAGTAAAAATGAAAGAAAAAAAATATGTCACACAAGCAAATAGCCCAAAGAACCAAAAGACTTCAAGATTAACAAAGATCACTAGGTAAGCTTCTCTCCCTCTCTGATGTAAAGTAAGCCGACGAAGGAAGGAGGGACACTGATGAGTGAAAACGTATATAAAGCAGCAAAAAACCTATGCACATGTGCATACACGTCAGGGATGGAGATGTTAGCTGTCTTTATTAGTTTGAGATTAGCTCTGGGTTTGTATGATCTGAATCCTACTCTTTCATTAAATGGTTCTGGGGATGATCTGAAACAAATGTCTGGAAACACAGATGCTAGGGCTAATGCTTCAAGAAGTATTCAGGACTCATCTGTCATGTGTAAGCTGCAGGGTATCACTCATCTTCCTGTGTTTTCAATGGACGGTGACTACATTATTGGTGGAGTTTTTTCAGTACACTACAACATGCAGGCAGTGAAGCGTAACTACACCACCATGCCTGAGCCACTATCATGCACAGGAAGGTTAGTAAGAAGGAAAAGTGAGGAATAAAAAGAATGTTGGACTGTGTGAAGACAGACCTGTTTAATATGATGTGATTACAATCTTGCAATTTTTTGTTTAGCACTGAAAAGCTTAAATAGAGAATATTTGTTGTCCCATATCAATATTCAAAACTGTATTTCTACAGATAAATTGCATGTATTATATTCACAAAATGGCACAGTGTGACTTTAGGAAAAATAATAACTTCTAGTGTTTCTGAAAATAGGTGTATTGTTGAATTTTGGCAGTTCCTTCATGTATATTTGGCTGACAGACGCAGTGCAGTTATGATGCTATAATTATGATGTTATAATTTTCCCACTGTGTTTTTATTTCTGTTTAAATTGTGAACTATCCATATCATATACACATCTCAACACTGACTAAGTGTGTGTGTGCAGAATTGAACCACGTGAACTGCACTTTGCACGTGCAATGATCTTCGCTATTGAGGAGATTAACAACAGCACAAAGCTGCTTCCAGGCATCAGACTCGGTTATCAGATCCACGACTCATGTGCCTCAGTTCCCATGGCAGTGAAAGTTGCATTCCAGCTTTCAAATGGCCTAGATCCAGTGTTTTACACTGGTGACAATTGCTCACAGTCTGGTATGGTAATGGCTGTTGTTGGTGAGTCATCGTCCACACCATCCATCAGCATGTCGCGAATCATCGGTTCATTTAACATTCCTCAAGTAAATATATAAAATTTCCAACAGACTGTGTTTACAGTATGGTCATTCTTTTTTATGTGTGCTCTTAAATATTTACAT
>JAUBNQ010000005.1:20292788-20311281 GCA_032353495.1 Ctenopoma kingsleyae | reverse complement strand
AATTAATTTCAGTATTTAATAATTTAATGACACATTTAAATATTTATTTAATGCTTGTTATA
This sequence comes from Ctenopoma kingsleyae, assembly GCA_032353495.1. Taxonomy (NCBI): domain Eukaryota; kingdom Metazoa; phylum Chordata; class Actinopteri; order Anabantiformes; family Anabantidae; genus Ctenopoma; species Ctenopoma kingsleyae. The sequence continues at coordinate 20,311,219 of JAUBNQ010000005.1, read as the reverse complement.
TTTATTGTATTGTGGTACTCTCCATGTTCCATAACTGTCAACCTAATTTAGTGTAAAGACAAATTATTAAATGCCAAAATGTTGGCCAGCAAAATGTGACCATGTATCATGTTGTAGAGAGCAGGGGCAGATGTCTATGTCTTGCCACAGTGACAGGCCATATTGCAGTCCAGTCCATATTGGTGGTTAATATTGTTTTATTCAGATTTCATAACATTTTTGAAATTGTACTTATCTACGCAGTTAGTGTGTTGTTAGGTAATTAGGTTGATGGGCCCCTCCGGTTGTTTTTTATTTTCTTCTCAGAGGAATATGTTCTGTGCTTATGACCAGAAATGGGCTGTGATAAAAGACAGCACTTGTGTAGCATTAAAATATGCTTTATATCTTTGTGTTGTGTCGACCCATGATTGCTTTCTTTGTATTTCTTTCTGGTCTCAGCAGGATTATGTAACATTTGGGCCCAAACAGTGCCACCAAGAGACCAAAGCCTGATGCCAGGATGGCAAATACCTCCACTGCATCTGCATATTTACCTGGGGAGTTGACATACGCAGGAACAAAGGCCACCCACACAGCACAGAAGATCAGCATGCTGAAGGTGATGAGTTTAGCCTCATTGAAGTTATCTGGGAGATTCCTTGCAAGAAATGCTAAGAGGAAGCTGAGGATAGCCAGTAAACCAATGTAACCCAGTAAAAATGCAAAACCAACTGTGGACCCTACAACACACTCATAAACTATCTTGTCATTGTGGTACTGAGTGTTTTTATGGGGAGTTGGCGAGGAAGAGACAAGCCAGACAGTGCATATTGCTCCCTGAACAGAACTAAGAACCATAACTGTCCCTCTCTGCTGCATAGCACCAAACCACTTCAGACTGGCCCCACCTCCTGGCTTGGAGGCCTTAAACACAGCCAGAACCACCATGGTTTTGACCAGGATACATGAGACACAAAGAACAAAACTGATCCCAAATGCTGCATGTCTCAGTTGGCATGTCCACAATCTGGGTCGTCCAATAAACAGGAGCGAACAGAGGAAACAAAGTTTAAGTGATGCCAAGATCAGGAAACTCAGTTCCGAATTGTTTGCGCGTACCATTGGTGTGCTGCGATGATGCGTGAAGATTACCAGAACAACAGCACAGAAAAATGTTCCCAGCAATGAGGTGGTTGTCAAACAGATACCCAGAGGTTCGTCGTAAGAGAGGAACTCTGTTTTCTTAGGAACACATTGATCACGCTGGAAGCTGGACCAGAAATCCTCTGGACAACTGATGCACTCCATGGAGTCTAATAAAACAGAAATTGCTGATATACAAACTGATAATGTCTCCAAACTACAGCATTGAAACATTTACACCAACCAGTTGTGTTGCTGATTTTTCCATCAGAACAAGGGATGCAGTCAAAACAGCAGTCTGGTTCCCCCTTTCTTCTGGCCATACGAGTACCTGGAGGACAGCTCTCACTGCACACTGACCGGGGTGGCTGTAGGGAGAAGCAGCATTACTTGTTATTAGGAACTATTCACTGCAGTGAATTGTAAACAAGACAAAAATGAAGGTATTCTAGGAAAAGCAGCCATTACCTCTTTAGATTCAAAGTTCCAAAATATATTTTCTTCATAAAGTATGAGCTCTTCACCATTAAAAGCTGACTTTTTAACAACACCCACATTCTGAACTTTAGTACTTCCATCAGGGAGCCACAGCCAGTTCATGACATCATAGATGGGTAAGGCATCACCATTCTCATCAAAAGACACTTGATCACCAAATGATGTTGTAAAGTTGACCTTTTGCAAATAATGTACAAGCTACAAATGGATAAGAAAAGATGTGAACATATGAATGGAACAACAGACTATGTTCAAAGTGTGGGTAAATTCTTCTCAGTAACTTCTATACCAGATTAGCTACGTGCCAAATCAAGCATTTTGTGATATGAATTTGATCTAAGCAGCAAATATTCCATATTAGCAATCCAATGAATATTGAGTTTTTAGCTTATTTTTTTACTGATCAAAAGAAAGAGACTCTTTCATGGTAAAGTGAAAATTACTTAAAAATCCAAAGTGATTGTCAAGTGTGTTGGAATCACAATCTTTGACTAGAGATTGGCAGCGGCCATGTTGCAGCTGGAGTGAATTGACCATGTTGTGTCAGAATCTGTTCCATAAAGTTTCCCTTTAGCTACCTTAATAATCTTAAATTGTATCCAAACTCAAAGGAGGAAAACACTATGTAATGGGTAAACAGAGTTTAACACGATACCAGAAAATCCAACATAGTGATGCATCTTCACTCTAGAGGACTGTGTCATGTCAATTTCAGAAGTCAGAAGACTTTCTTACAGTTTTTTTTTTTTAAATTCCTATCATCAATATTGTAAGCTTATAAATTACTGTAAACATTTTTGGACCACGACCTCTAGTATTTGGGGTCACACATCTCCTGAAAAACAAGGTTTGTCAGAATAAAGTAAGCAGGATTAATCTATAATTTCAGTGTGTAATTCCTATTTATTGAATGTTTACTGTAGATAAACATACCCGGTCTTGATTCAACAAATACAAAATATTAAACAACTTGGAATGGACTGGGGCTACATAAACACTCCTAGACATTCCTAGTCTATGCCAGGCATAATGTCTAGTGTGATTTCCAAGAAGCTTAATTTTGGCCTCATCAGATGATATGACTTTGGTCTCTCACAAGCTTTCTGTAATGCAGTGTGTGCATTATTATATTTAGTTTTCTGTTTTTTATTTATACACATTACTTTGTTGACACAAAAACGTTTTTTTTAATTTTGATAGTCTTAAATAAGCTACAGTGTTGTAATAAATGAAACTGTAAAACTGAAAAGACTGAGAACTTTCTAGTACAGGGAAGGCTTTGTATAGGCACTGTATACTGATGCCATACAAATATTGTAGTATTTGTTTTCTATGTTTTTTTTTTCCAGTGGGTGAAAGAAAAAATCCATCTAGTTGGCACCTCATAATGTAATAGAGGGTCTTTATGTGAAAAGACAGGTGGAGTATGAACTGTATCACACCTGCCATTGTTCCAGTGTTTCAAAGCTAGCACAGCTGTGTCCGCTGAAGGGCCCATTCCCTGGCACACAGCGCAGCATGTCATCAAGGGCATGTGCCAGAGCATACACAGCCTTGTAAATATTGTACTCTGGCCTGAGGTCTGACACATTCAACAATTCAGTCTCTACATTTTCGAGATCTTCATTCCCAGTGCATAGTGTTCCCCCAGTTTCCACCCATCCTGCTGGAGGTGGTGCAAACCTACACTGAAATGTGTACTCCCAAAACTGAATCACCTGAGGAAAGAAAATCATTGTAATAATTATGATAATTTGACAAGTTCATACTTATTGGGCAGACAAGTAAAGAAAAGGCTTTTACTAGGTTATTTTCATAGCTGTTGTTGTGGTGCAGGTCAGGACGTATTTGTAACAGAAAATCTCTGATACCAGGAATTTCTCCTCGTCGGACAGCAATGCCCAGGGTGCCGCCCAGATACGGCATGAATTCAGGCGTCCGGAGTACCTTGACTGCTGTCCAGGCTTCACTGGCCATCCATTGGCGTCCTGTCACATTCTGCCTCACGACCTGTGCATCATAACATTAGACAGTGGTTTAGCCTTATCTTGATCTAAGGTGATAAAGCATGTAAGTTTACATATTATCAAATCACCTTTGGCAACAGTGGATTTCCAGAAATTAACGTAATTCCATAATTTCAGCAACAAAATATAATACCTCAGTCACTTACATTTAGGTTACTGTACATTCCAAAATGAATATCTTTTTAAATTATTACCTCCTCCAAGAGGTGTATCATGTGGATCTCATGTGCAAACACAATGACCACTCGTGCTGTGGACAGTTTTATCAAATCCACAATCCTCCTATATTCAGGGGGGTCACTGTCCCACGGTAAAATCTCTGTGAATGCCAGACAACCTGCACCAGACTGACTGAGGTCAGCCTGAAATGTTCGGGCAGCATGAAGTCCGTAATCATCATTACTGACCAGCAAACCTGCCCAAGTCCAGCCAAAGTGTTTTAGAATCTGAATCATGGCACGCACCTGAGACAGCATAAAAATAATTACGTGTATGTTGGAAAAAACTTCTAACTTCTAACTTTCACTGGAAAGAATACATATATGTTGTAGCTTCACTATTTTGATATATAATTTTAAAAAAATCTATAATTATATAAAATAAATAAGCATCTTTTAGAGGAAAGTCTGTGGAACTACCTGGAAAGTGTCGCTTGGGATTGTCCTAAAAAAGGATGGAAAGCGCTGCCGATCACTCAGGCACGGACATGTGGCAAAGTAACTTACCTGTGAGAGACATGAGGGGGCACGAGTCTCATTGTTTGTATGTTAGTAAACTCGTGGAACAGCAGTGGCAGCAGCAGTTTTACTCAAATAGAGCATGTCAAATCATTGTTTTATGGTAAGTTGAAATAATTAGAAAATAAGAAACTTACAATGGGCAGTTTGTATAACCCCATTACACTTGACATGGCAATTGTAAACGTTGAGTAGGAATCACCCACAATCCCCAAGACTGGAGGGGCACCCACACAAGTCTGATCCAAAAGAAACTGCTCTTCTTGACCACTGGCCAATGACAATGCAGCACGCAATGAAATTCCGAGTGTGGCACAGCTGTCATATACAGTGTATCCAAGAGTCACATTAGGTAGCAGGTTAGAGTTTCTGTTGATCTCATAAATAGCAAAAGCCATGGTTTGAGCATGCCTGAATCCTAGGATATCAAAGCTAACACACAAAAAGTCACCATTAACAGCTATGAACAGATATCCTCTTTTAAAAATTTGTATACATCTGTAATTACTATGACCCCAAAAATAGATAAGAAAATAAAGAATAGATTACAATAATAATCAGCACAGTTTTTCAGCTGTATTTGTGTGAAACTCACCTTTGGCACTTTGGCTGACTGGGTTCTGAGGTAAAGGAAAGCTCAGGAAAAACAAATGAGTAATGGACCTCAAACAGCCCACCCAGAACCACATCACCAGCTTTGTGCATCTCATTAAGATCAAAGTGTTTCCATATTTTACAAGAAAGTTCAGAAAACGCAGGCAGAAGGAAAGACGAAGTAGAAAAAATCAAGACACATGAAAGCAGGCGTGTGTCACCTGCCCCCATGACTGCTCTCATCCTTTTACCTGTTTCTAATCATTTTGCACAGTCCTTTAATTTTATAAACAACACTACATCATCAGCGGTGGATAAGTGGTTGTTTGATAATTAATCTTTCACACCACCCACTTGGGAAAGCGATGTAGAGGTTGGGCCTAAAACAAATTAGGAAACCTCAATGTAACAAATTTGTTATCATTACATCATCATTACATCACAGCTGGATATAAAATAGTTTTATTTACTTAAAGGAAAGTCCATGATATTGTTGTTCATGTTTTAAAGTGTGCAACTATATTATGTCTCAGTGACTTATTTATTTTTAAATAGATGGCACAACGTAAAACTTAACCTAAAGCAACACGCAGAAGACGTAATGTGAGATGTAGGTCACCAGTGCTTTGGAAGCACCCAGAGCTCAGTACACAATCACAGTGTTTATGCTCATGAATGCAGGAAAATAGACATGAAGCATAAAAATATGGTTGGGGCGACAATATTACACGCCTAGTAGTGCAAGTGACGTAAGCCAACGTGCAGGCCATGTAGACTGTTGTGTGAGACGAGGTCTCTACTCTATAGGTGAGTTATAACATTTTTTTTTTTAAATAACTATTTATTTATTTAGTGTTAGCTTTTTATTTCAGTAGATCTAACTGCACAAAATAGAGTCATGTATGTGTTATTTATTTTAGATAAGATCTACTAAAACAAGCCTGAGTCTATTTCCAAACCTTGCTTCTTCTGTTCTTTTATGTATCGGTATAAAGTTGGTATTCAAGGAAAAACAACACAACTTCCTTCACTTTTATGATTCATCTTTAGCAAGACCATAATACTCCAGAGATGTCTTCTTCTCTTCTCTTCTGTGCCATTGGTTTTAATTGTGATTGGTTGATCAGGTGATGACACATGGTCTATTAAATGAAGCAAACATAGCAGTTTTATATAGTCTTCTTTGTTAAGATTTTAGAGACGTTGGAGAATCATCATCTCCAGCTCACACACAATCTTTATGGGGTCAGTGTGGATGCTGTTTATTTGGGCCTTGTCTAGCCTTCTTTTATTAGTATTTTCCAAAGTTGCTCATATTGTGAATGAAAATGAAATAATAGGTTTGGAGGGGGGTATGGTTAAAGATCAATATACTATAACACAGAGACTGAATGGTTTGGGGATTCAGGAAGAGAGTAGCTTTAATTCAAGTATACTTCAGTGTGTTAAACTGGAAGACAGTGAGTCTTTGGCCCTGGAGTCGGAAGGGGATATTGTGATTGGAGGACTTTTCCCTCTGCATTATTTGGCCCTTAGGCCACAGCACAGCTACTCTAGCAAACCCCGATACACACATTGCAGTGGGTGAGTCTGATATCATTGTTATTTGATATATTTTTATTTGGATTTGTCTTTCTGAGCTTGTTGAAAAACCTCACATTTTTACATGAGTAAAATGTGAGAAATCATGTTCTCATGCTTTTCTTATATGTTTCTCTTACACTAGTAAGATGTTCTAATTTATAGTGTGCTGTGATGCTGTTCCCTGTGATTTATTACACAGAATGCTGTCATATTTAATTTCCTGCAGCTTTGACCACAGAGCCTTCCGCTGGATGATGACCATGGTGTTTACAGTGGAGGAAATTAACCATAAGACGAGTCTGTTACCAGGTGTTAAACTAGGCTACCGGTTAATGGACAGCTGTGACCATGTCCACACCAGCCTGCAAGCTCTTTTTTCTTTAATCTCTAGGACCAACACTGGGAAGAGTGAGGGGATCCAAATGAAAACTGAAAACACACTAAATATGCCAGAAGACAGAGATACTATAATGCAGGAGATAAATACAGTAGTAAACACAAGAAAGAAAAGGATGCTGACAACAGGTGTTGAATATAGCACAGTGATGCCTCACAGTTTTGAAAATAATGGAAATTATGGAATAGAAAATGTAACGGAGAACATAATGGATAGGAGTACGGAAGCTGAAACACTGTCCTCATGTCTGGCTGGTTCTCTCGTGCCTGCTGTGATTGGCCTTGCATCCTCTTCCCCTACAAGAGCCATAGCTCAAACTCTTGGCCCTTTCAATGTACCTCTGGTAAAAAAATTACTGAAAGAAAGGATTGTCCTAAGTACTTTCTCGTTACATAAGCTGTCTTTTATTTTCACATATAAAATGTTTCACATTAAAAAGTGCAATGCTCAAGTTATTGTCCCCTTTCTTACAGGTGAGTTATTTTGCCACTTGTACCTGTCTTACTGACAAGCAAATCTACCCGTCATTCTTGCGGACTGTGCCAAGTGACCTCTTTCAAGTTAAAGGTCTTGTACAGCTGGTCACCTTCTTAGGCTGGCTCTGGGTGGGCACAATAGGAACCACGGTGAGATAAGGACTTAATTTCACTCCCCTATGAGCCAATCACAACAACATAATTTTCTCTATGTATTTCAGGATGACTACAGTCAATATGGCATCCAAGCATTTTCTAATCAGTTTATACAGCAAGGTGGGTGTGTGGCATTTCATCTGACTATCCCCAAATCACCCACAGCAGCTGAAATACAAGAAATGGCAGATAGGTTGCAGAGTTCATCTGCACAGGTTATGGTTGTCTTTGCCACAGAGGGACAGCTGCTGGATTTGCTCTTAGAGGTAAACATTCAATATATGCCTAGGCATAAAAAATTAGGAATTAAATCAGGAATATCAGGCAGTCATCGTCACTTTTCTTTGTATGTACCTTTCCAGCTTGCTAAGAGAAATGTGACAGATATCCAATGGGTAGCTAGTGAAGCCTGGGTGACTGCTAGACTTCTGACTTCACCCCACTTCCACCCTCTCCTAGAGGGCACACTGGGCTTCTCCTTCCCTGGAGTCAGAATTCCAGGCTTGAAAGAGTTCCTTTTGAGTGTCCGCCCCTCTCCCAAACCTGGCATGGAATTTGTCAACATGTTCTGGGAAGAGCTATTTGGCTGTAGGCTAGAGATTGGAGGAGCCGCCGTATTCCAAGAAAATGAAACTGTACAACACACTGCTGAAAGGCCTGTGTGCACAGGGTTAGAGGACCTTGCATCCACTGACAGCAGTTATACTGATGTATCTAAAGTCAGAATATCCTATAACGTGTATAAAGCTGTATATACCATTGCCCATGCTCTACATACATTATTGAACTGTGACCCCACAGGACTTAACAGGGGGATGTGTGAAAAACATAAATCATTTACTTCTAGGCAGGTAAATTCACACTGTAAAATGTCTAAATCTTCTTTCATGTGACTAATTTATTTTGTGTTTTTGTATTACTCAGTTGGTCTGTTCTTTCTTTGTTCCTATTCTTTGCAGTTACTGGATCATCTGAAGGCTGTAAATTTCACCAACCAGTTTGAGGAGAAGGTATACTTTGATTCAAATGGAGAGCCAGTTCCTCTCTATGAAATCATTAACTGGCAGAAGGACAGCAAAGGTGACATGAGGTGAATTATTGTACTTGAAGAAGGAATACAAGTGTATGTTCACGTAATCATGATTGAGAAGCTTTATTCATGTTATAAAAGAATCACATAATGGGTTTAGATTTATCAAAGTGGGAAGCTATGATGGTTCGGCACCATTACAACAACAGCTACAGATGGAGCAGAGCACCATTGTATGGACAACGGGACAGTCACAGGTGGTTTGCACACTATTGAAATGACTTCAAATGCATTTTTATAATTATTTAAGTGTCTGTAGAGGATATTCTTTTTAAATATTGCATGGCAATTCTTGTATTTTTTTCATGCTTCTATACTTATGTCATAGTCTGTTATCTGATCTTTGTGCAGGTGCCTGTTTCTTTGTGTAGTGCTCCGTGCCCCCCGGGCAGCAGGCAGGCCAGACGTGCAAGAGAGCCTCGATGCTGCTTTGATTGTTTACCGTGTGCTGATGGCGAGATTAACAACCAGACTGGTAGGTTGTACATGTTTTGTTTATTCATATATTGTTTTTTAAAACTTCTGTGTGAAGCAGATGGTCATTAAAACCACAGAAATGTTGCATAAATACTAAGTCATCAATGCATGTTGTGTGGACGCACTGCAACTGCAGTGTAGGGTTTCTGGGTGTTCATGCAACATCTGTGATGTTTCCCACAAAAGGTTCCAGTGAGTGTACGAAATGTCCTGAGTACTACTGGTCAGACAAAGACAAGGTTAAATGTGTCGCTGGGGTTGAAGAATTCCTGTCTTTCTCTGACACCATGGGTATCATCCTGGTGACACTCACCCTGCTGGGTGTTGTTCTGACAACCATAATCACCACAGTCTTTCACCGTTTTCGCTCTACACCCATTGTCAAGGCCAACAACTCAGAAATAAGCTTCATGCTTCTCCTGTCACTCAACCTCTGCTTCTTGTGTTCTCTGTTGTTCATTGGTGAGCCATCTGTGTGGACATGCAGGCTCCGACAGGCAGCATTTGGAATCAGTTTTGTCCTCTGTCTATCCTGCCTCCTTGTTAAAACTATTGTAGTGCTGTTGGCCTTTCGGACTTATGTACCTGGCTCCAGGGCTCTAAGACTGTTTGGACCCTCTCAACAGAGGACTCTGATCCTCTGCACCACAGTTCCTCAGGTAGGAAGGCGGTTACTGTAAACTTATGATCAATGTTCAAGTTTTATTAAAGAACTGTCGGTCTTCCTACCTCCTTAGGTTTGTCTTTGTGCTGGTTGGCTGTTGGGTGCACCTCCCTTCCCATTCAGGAACCCAACCTACCAAGCCTCATCTGGACAAGTAAGTACAACATGATGTCTACCACAGTGTATTTTCTATAATGCCATGTAGTCATAAATGTTCTCTACACATAATGTATATTACTGTGATCAGAAAGGAGCATAAGAAGTAATCCGAACTACATTAAATGTACTGATTAATTTGTACTAATTTATTGTTTTACATAATTAGATTGTTGTGGAGTGTAAGGAGCCATGGCCTGCTGGATTTTACCTGGTCCTGGGCTACATTGGCATACTGGCCTTTCTTTGCCTTGTCTTGGCATTCCTTGGACGCAAACTTCCTGATACATTCAATGAGGCGAAACTCATCACCTTCAGTATGCTGATCTTCTGTGCTGTGTGGATCTCTTTCATCCCAGCTTATGTCAGCTCCCCTGGAAAATTCACTGTGGCTGTGGAAATATTTGCTATATTAGCCTCCAGTTTTGGACTGTTACTATGTATTTTTGTGCCTAAATGTTACATTATTTTACTGCAGCCTGAAAGAAACACTAAGAAAGGCATGACTGGAAAATATCCCAGATGAACTTGAAATAATTTTCTTAAAACTTTGAATAACTAAATAAAAATGTTATGTGAAATATGTTTCCATGTTTTTTTAACAAAGGGACCTCACTGAAAGTTTTTTTCATAATTACTGTTGCTCTTATTGCACAGGGTGCACTACAAAAAAAACGGTTACACAACCGCTGCATCTTTGAAAATAGCTGATTACTAGCACTGAGTCACTTGTTAGACATTCTGGGACTATGAACGGTGCAGATATCACATAACACCAGTGTTAATTTTGGCACCAGATTTTTTTAAATTTTTTTTTAATAAGATGTAAATTAGTTTTAGTCCATCATCATTTGATGTCAATTAATTTTAGTCTAGTTTTCATGTGACACCTCAGTAAAATTTTTGTCCTATATGTTTAATATTTATGTCTTTATATAATACACTGCACAAGAAATTAATCTTAATCATCACAGTCAAAGTCAGTTAAACTTCACAAATATCATTCTGTCCATTTAGAGAGTGGAGGCACTTCCTCGATTATAAAGGCACTGATGCCACTAACTGGCCTTCCCTTATACTAAATCCCACTGGGCACCTACACGACTTTCTCTGTAGCCGATGCCACTGAGTACCACCACAGCTCACTGATGCCCTGATCCAGGTCTGGGAGGAGATCCCCCAGGACACCATCTACTAACTCATCAAGAGCATGAATCTCACTCGTGTGATAAATTCTGTTAATCCAACCTTTAGTTCATCATTATCATTCTCATTGTGTATAATTGCACATCTTTCTGTCCTGACTTCAATTTCCCTTCTTCCCTGTGCATTTCAGGCTTGTTTATGTACAGTATTTATTCATTTCTCTATAAACGTAGTTTATGAGTAATTATACAGATACTGTATGATTGTTATTAGTGATTTTATTTTTTAGTGTATACACTTCTAAACCTACTGATCATGGGTAAATACAAAAGTATATTTGTAGCACAATTGATATTTTCCCCCAAAACCAACGTCCCAAAGGTAGTCATTTCCACTTTATGAACCACTGAACATCTTTATTGTTTCAAAATATACATTATAGTTCCTTACCTACTTATTTCCTTACTACAATATCAAGTACATAGAACAGTTACTTTCCAATAATGAAACAACAACACCTGTCAAGGCTACTTTTAAATAACATTATATATTTTATTGTAGACTTATGGAAGATTACTTCTTTTCTTTTCCCATGAGGTGTTGTTTTGTATTCTTTTCTGGCTTCAGTAAAATAATGTAACACTTTGGAGCAAACAGACAGAACAACAAGCCAAAGCTGGAAGCTAGAATTGCAAATGACTCTACTGCATTTGCATATTTTCCAGGGGAACTGATATAAGCAGGAATGAATGCCAGCCACACAGCACAGAAGATCAGCATGCTAAATGTGATGAACTTGGCCTCGTTAAAGTTGCCCGGCAACTTGCGGGCCAGAAAAGCCAGTATAAAGCATAAACATGCCTGTAAACCAATATATCCCAGAACACACCAGAATGCAAGGCTAGAACCCACACTACACTCCAGTATGATTTTTGAGCGTTCATATTGTGTATTTCTGGATGGAAAAGGGGGAGCACTGATGAGCCAGGCAGCACAGATAACCACCTGCACCACAGTGCAGCTGAAGATAATGGCCCTCTGCTGCTTGGGCCCCAGCCACTTCATAATGTTGTCCCCTGGCCTAGTGGCAGTGAAAGCAGCCAGCACCACCAGAGTTTTCCCTAGGATGCATGAGATGCACAGTGAAAATGTGATGCTAAAGACAGTGTGGCGCAGCATGCAGGACCAAGATGTTGGCTCTCCAATGAATACCAGGGAGCAGAGGAAACATAGCATCAGTGCAAACAGAATAAAGAAGCTGAGTTCAGAATTGTTCACACGGACAATGGTTGTGTTTCTGTAATAGAAGAAGACTCCAAAGACAGTCATGGTGAGGCAGGCACCCACCACAGAGATCACTGTAATAGCTATACCTAACAAATCATAGGCCAAGAACTCTACCTCCTTAGGGATGCAGGATGTCCTGTCTTTGTTTGACCAGTAGTCATCAGGACAAAATGTACAATCTATTGAGTCTAAAGGGAAGATAAATCAAAACAAATTCACCAATTTCAAATAAACTGTGTTCAGATACAATTACCCAATAAATATTACATATTAATTTCTGTCATTTGTACTGCTTGGTTTTTAAGCTTACTTGTCTGATTACTAATTTTGCCACTGTCACATGGTACACAGTCAAAGCAGCAGACAGGCTCCCCACGACGGACAGCCTTGCGGGACCCTGGAAGACAGCTGGCACTACACAAAGACACCGGCACCTAGGGAGCAGAGAGACAATGATGTCCCTCAGGTTTGCAGGGTGAAAGGCCTATATTGAAATTATTAATCAGTAACTTTTTTAGCACTGATGGACACTGACTAAATGTTGTACATAAGTACACTGTATTTCTACTGTCTCCTAAAAATTATGCTCGTATACAACTAAACTGCAATCCCAATTACATTTTGATACAGAAAGTATTTACAACCCGATTACGTTTTCTCTTAACATAATGATCATATGTTCACAGTTAACGTAAATGATAAATCGCAAATATGATACTGAACGTATCAATGAAATGACCACAGACTATGTCTTATTTTTGACGGCCAAAATATCCAATCTACAACCGGTCTTCTGTCAACTAAAATATCCAACGTTACATTTCAACATCCAGATGGGTGAGTATAGAGATCTTAAAGTGTTTTATGGTTGGGATCAGACATCACAGCAATGGGTTAGGGTTAGGCAACGTGACAAATACAATCTCTACGTAATCAGGATTGCAGTTTAGTTGTATAAGAACGTAATTTTTAGGAGACAGTGTTGTTTATTTGATAACTACTGCAGTTACTAGTTACTCTTTGGAAACTGGTCATCCATCATCATAACCACTTGTATACTGAAGGGTCAAAGGACAAAATTGGATAAGAGGCAGTGTACACCCTGGACCGGTCACCAGTCTTTCACAGGGCGGACATGTAGAGACAGACAACCATTCACACATATGGGAAATTTAGAATCACAAGTTAACCCTAATCTAATTAACTTCTTTGGATGGTGAGAGGAAGAGTACCTACACAGACACAGGGATGACATGCAAATTGCACACAGAAAGGAAACCGGGTGACCAGTGGATTCAAAAGTACATAAAGTAACTCAAATTATAATTACTAGATTCAAATTATATTATTATCGAAACAGAATATGAAAGGGGTCAAAATAAGCTTCACCATTACCAGTCTCAGCATTCAAGTGATGCACACACTCTGTTTTCAGTTACTTTGTTATTCACTGTTTTGTGTTAGTTAATTTATCTTTTCATTGGCTCTCTGACATAAAACACTGATAATTTTACTTGATAATAATTCCACCATAAGGAATCAAATGAGAATTATCAAACGTCTTATATTCTATGGTGGGTTTTAAATCTCTACTGTTTATCAATGTAAAGAGGCTCAGATCCAGCTAGTGTCGCCCACCTGACTTACCTCCACCTTAACCTACAGAACTTCAACAGTTGGCATCTGATGAAGGTAAAAACACAGTGTGAGCAGCTTGCCTCACTCTGATGCCCTGCCCACATTATCCTGTCCTCCTGGATCACCAGCTCCTCTCCGGCAGGCTTGGTTCCGTCAAACAACCCCACGTTGACAAACTCAATGTTGCCGGCTGTGCCTCTCTGCCAGTTTATGATGTCATAATAGGGTACAGAGTCACCTTTCAGGTCAAAGTTCACCTCCTCCCCAGCAATGTTAAAAGTCACTTCCTGGATGTAGTACTGAAGCTTGAAAATTAATAAATAATATAAAACACTCAGACAACATTTCGTGGAATAATATTACAGGAAGAATAGCAGACTATACCTGCCAGGGGTGTATGTTGTTGCTTTGTGCACATGAGTTGTTTTGGAAAGGGCCACTGCCTGGTTGACAGAGAAGTAGGTTGTGAAGGGAGTGAGCGATTGCATATACAGCCTTGTAGACATTATAGGCCACTCTAGGGCTGGATGTGTTTGTGTAGGCTGAATGCTGCTTCAACGGCAATTCATACCCTGAGCAGGGACTTAACTTGGACCCAAAGGATGGAGAAGCACTGCAACCATACAGAGCCTCCCACAGTTCCTGCACCAGAGGACTGTCCGGATATGTCACAGGGTTAACTGTCTGCAGGTAGTCACTGAGGCTGGAGATATAACCTTTTTTGATACCAAACCCAATGGTGCCTCCCAGGTAGGGGTAATACTCGCTCCCTGTAAAGACAGATGCTGTTATCCAGGCCTCGCTAGCCACCCACTGGATTCCAGTGATATTCTGAGTCATGTAGTCTCTCAAGAATGGAGTCATCTCCCCCTCAGCTGAAAAAACCACCACCACTTTTGCTGAAGAGCTACGCATAACCTTCATTAAAAAAGGGAGACCAGAAAGTAAAAAGAAAGCAGGTTAAAACTAAGTGATACAAGGCAAGACCCACAGGTATCAGTGTATAAATAGTATTTTTTCAAAGTCCATATACAATAGGGATAATACTGCACATCAGTACCACCCTCCTTTTCCCCCATGCATCCAAAAAGTCTGAGCTAAAGTGAAGTGAAATCAACATGCAGATGACCGAATCACAATGTTATGACAAGACATTTAAACATCAAAATTACATACATACAGGTCTTAATGGCACTGGTATATAATTAGCTATAAAAGATTGCTGAAGTGTAATGTAAAGCTACATATAACTTGACTCAGTGTGTCTTTGGTTCTACCTGCATGATCTCCAGTGCCCTTTGGCGATTGTAGAGCAGGGGAATCATTTCTTGATATGCTACACACACTTTGGTACCCTGCAATTCTCTCAGTAAACCTTGCACAGCAAAGCGGCCATATTCGTGGTCCCCTCGTACCAGCCCCACCCAAGACCAGTTGAATCTCACTAACAACTGTGCAATGGCCTTGACCTGGGTTTAACAGAAAAAACTTAGTGACATATATATATCAATGCTACCTAGTGAGAAGATTTTGAATAATTGTGGGGTTTCACTGTTTCATGATGTAAACACTTACCTGATAGTCATCATTAGGAATTACTCTGAAAAAAGTAGGATATTTTATTCTGTCTGTGAAGCATGCACATGAAGAAAAGTAGCTTATCTGTGCAAAGAGGGAAAATGAAGAGCATAGTAAAACATACAGAATAGCAAGCTAATTTTCAGTTAAATTCAGTTTATTTATATAGTCACAGTAAAATATCTTAGAGACGTATATGGAAAACCCAACAAATCCCACTTAAGAAAGCACTAGGTTATGGTGGAGAGAAAAAATTTCCTTTTAACAAAGAACAGTAGAGAACTGTCCTCAGGTTGGGGTGAATGGAAAGCGGAGCAGGAAAAGAACAACAAGCAACAAAAAAACAACAAGCTAAAGTTTTGGGAGGATTACAGAGGAAAAGAGTCACCATTACCATTGGGATTCTGAATGGCTGTAGGATTCTTGACACCACAATAGACTGAGCAGATCCTGATTCCCCAATCACGGCGAGGAGGGGAGAAGCATCACTGCACGTGGGAGAGTGCTCCTCACTAAGCCCGTTCAACACAGCCAGAGCAGCCCTCTGGCCGGTCAGTGGGTATGCACATGAATCAAATATTTTGTACCCAAGGGTGTAATTGGGCAATAGCTCTGAACTCTGGTTAATCTCCTCCACTGCCAGCCTCATGGTGAGAGCCCAGCGGAAAGCCCGGGGATCAAATCTGTCTCACAACAGACACATTATTATTTCATGTCAGTTTGAATTGTTTGATTATTCTACAGGCCTGTAATTTTAAAAACTCCTGACAAATCCTAAGATGTTGCTAATTGCTACTAAATTTAAGTAAAGACCTACATTAAGCAATGTACATTGTACAAAGTTATTTTCATTTAGTAGGCTGTATACTTTTTGGGTCAAATTTAAATCTGGTGTGAAGGTCACACCAGGACACTACTGGCATACAATAATAAACAATTACATTACATTATCACTGGTTTCTTCATAGTAATAAATATAAATATATACTACATACATTCTATATAATAATTGTTTTACTTTAAACAAACTATACATAGCATATAGCGTAATATTGATTTCCTTTGAACATCTATACAACTCACCCATTGCACTTCACTGGTGGTGGTCTGTAGGTACAGTTGAGGTCTGGCATCTCCTGGTTATAATGAAGTGGAAAGATCCCCCCAATAATATAGTCACCCCTGGCCACAAAGCCTGGCTGAAAGTTGTTTTGAAGAGTACACACTTTGGCTGCAGATGTGGCCGATGAGGTGAAGCCAGAAATTGGGGCATATGTTAAAGTGAACAAACAAATAGAGTAAAGCAAGGAATGTGAGGAAAGTAGAATCATAATGTTTCAATGAGAGGACAATGGAGAGCAAAGATTTGGGCACATTATCTAGAGTGTGTAAGCTTCTCTTTCTTGCATCTTATTAATGACATAAAGCGTCTGGATTGGACATCAGCAGTCTCACAGGATTAATGTAAATAAGTGATGTAATATTGCAGCTGGAGATAGAATACGCTGTGAAAACCTACATCTTTGTTAAAGACAGTTTAGTTGCTAGATTTTTAGTTACATACGGCTTAATTTCTGATTTCATGACGGTTATAAGGTGTCCCTCTGGATAAAACTGTTTTAGAAAGATCTTTTAGGATGGAGTTTGTTATATGGTTAAATTGTGTTATGTTTTAAATTGTGTTTAGTGTGTTAGTAAGTGTTTAACAAGGCTATAAAAGTCAAGACTTCTGCATCTGAAAAGTGTGTATGTTGGGAATTTGAAACAGATGATCCAACATTCACACTCACTCACACTCTTTTTTATTTTAATTTGGTACATTAATACTATACTGTTATCTCTCTTTTTAAACAATATAACAATAATAATAATAATGATAACTGATATTTTGTGTATCCCCTTGGGGAGACAGGCAACCTTCTCAAGGCGCCAAGAGTTTGGTGTTCAGTTTACACTTTGACTTGTGTCCAGGAATCAGGAGGAACCGGGAGTTAACCTTAAACCTAACCACGAACCTTTTTACATGCTTACAGGGACTGTGTGTTGAGTTGTGACTACTGTCAAAATAAAGGCTGCTATACAGAAATACCCTAACTGAATTGAGTCAGTATGAAGAAGGTACGAGGTCAGGGTTTTCCTTAACAATACACTACTATGACAATGCTACTGCTACGACTAATAGAACAGAATAATAGAAACAATTGCCTAATATGAAACATCATAATAGTTTATGTTATAGTCCTTTTTCCCTTTACTTTACAAATTTCTGTTGTATTGGACAAACATACTACAGGGCTTGAATATACACTACCAGTAACTACCACTAAAAGTTTGGACATACAGAATGACTATGTTTTTGAAATAGAAGCAGATATTTTAACATCAAATTCTAATCTAAAATACAGTGTAGACATTGTTTATATTAAAAATGACTATTGTATATAGAAACTGTCTTTTACGGACAGGAATGTACAGAGGCCAATAATCATCAAACATTAGTATTGTCTTCCAATAGCACATTATGTTTGTTAATGGATGCTTATTAAATTAAGAGGATAACATAGGGTGTTACCTTTGATGATGTCACAACTATTGTAATTAGGCGGTCCTCTCGCTGACTACCGTATATAACATCAGTTGCATTCTGAAATATCTTTATTTTATTTATTTGTGATCAGAAAGTGCAGTTGCTGAGCTATTTAGTATTACAGAGCTGGAACCTTTCTTCAGACCTTGGCCAGACATGGTTTGGATGGTTGCAAAACTTCTAATGCTTCTTTGTTTCCTTAGGTGTACATCTG
>JAUBNQ010000005.1:20141725-20155295 GCA_032353495.1 Ctenopoma kingsleyae | reverse complement strand
GACACGAACAAGTGAAGAAGCAAGAGCCAAAATTACACTTGGTCCTGTAGAAAAGAAAAGTCACCTGTACTTATTTCAGGATGAAACAGAGCAGACAACATATGCAAAATGTTTTATTCTATTTTCCGCCATAAACACAAACTCTTACCTCAACTCAGTAACATAGATGGATACTTGCTTTGAGTAAAGTGGCCGTGGGTCAGACCTCAACTCACCAAAGGAAGGAGAGGAAGACGATGCATCTGATATAGAAAAATCACTGCCACACGGGAGAGGAATTATTTTCCAGCTCAGCAGGAGAAGATTATTTTGTTGTTGGAGAGAAGGAGAGAATACAAGAGACAGTCAATTGGAGTTAACACGGTAATGGTGGAAAACCCAAGTGTGTTTATCCAGATCGCCAGGGATACCTATTTCAAAATAGGTGATGCAACTGTAATTTATCTTATCATAATGTGAAGCACTGCAGCTTATGATGTAAATCACTACTTTTCTATCAGTATTGAACTTATTTTTAAGTTCACACAAATCACCTGAGTACATTTTAGAACCTTTGGTCATCATCCACCACCCTCTTCAATGACAGCAGGGTAATTCCATGAAATCATGCAATCAGTTTGACCCCATAACTCTCAGATTTCAGCATATTAATGATGGGCTGTGTGGACATATGAGGGTGCTTGTGAAGATGTTTAATTAGCTGAAGAAATAGATAAGAGAGGCCTATTAAAGATGAGAGGGGTTAGAGGGAGAAAGAGAGAGCTGTCATTTTCAGGAACGAGGCCTGCCTGTGACAAGTGTTCATTCAATTATACCATGAGTGTCCTATTTTCCGTTCTCTCTATCTTTTCTTTCCTTTTGTTCTTCCTGTGCTCTCGACTTTCTAGACAACCTGATCTCTCTCTTATCTGCTCCTCTCCTTCAGTCTTTGTTAGTTTTAAAGACTTACCAGTAATTACAGCTCCTCTCATCTCTTCCCGTCTGCCATCTCTGGAAATATAACTCTTTCTTGAAGAGATTTAGATGTGATCAACATGAATCTAGAGCAAGGAGCTTATCACAAAGACTGGAAACAAAAGGAAAATATCTTGGCAACAATGGGTGGAAAAGGTAAAAAAAAAAAAAACCCTGAATGTGTTAATTATTATGCTTTAGAGGTGCTGGTATGGGGATTTGTTTTCCTCATTTCTTGTCTTTGTCTTCAGTTCAACTAGCTTCTGGCAATAGTACTCTTGTCTTCATGTTATTTTCAAAAAGATATGAGAGTGGACTGCCATCTCTCACCATCTTCTCGTCTCAGTAAAACAGTTTCAGATATGTAGCAGTTCTTCTAAAGTGTGTGCATGGTTTCTTTTATCGCCTCGGTACAATACAAGGCCCTGTAGGCAAATAACAACTGCTGCTGAAGACTTCCAACAAATGCATTTCATATACGTTAATTCTATTTCTTTTCTTATAGCTCTGTTATTGACCCATTGTATTTATCTGACTGAGAAAGACCAAGAATTCCCTCTAGATGCAACGTTGCCAGCCCCAGCTGCAGCAGTTCCTCTAGGGGGATAAAGTCAGAGGAGCCCAGGGCCTAGTACAGCTGGGACTAGCTCCACAGAGAAAAGGATGTGACGAGAATGGTCTTATCTCCAGAGGATGAGAGAAAAATGTCAAGTTTCTGTCACTGATATAATCATGTTTGTTGAGGAGCGAGGAACAGGGTAAAGATAGATGGGACCGATGAAGGGCTAAAGATGGATTTAATTCCAAGTCCAGCAGATTTGTTCCACCCTGACCTGCCGGATACAGACATCACCTCTTCACCACATGGAGCCTGGCACTGCGCTCATCACAACAAAAAGATTAGAGGGGAGAGAGGTGCCATGTCCAAAACAGGTAAGAAACCTACCCTCCACCCAGAAGATTAAGACACAAACTGACCCAGAGTTGAATTCAATAAATCTTTACACACCCTCCCAACACCTTGTTATTGTTTCTATATCTGTCTATCTAGGTCTAACTGCTTCATCCAACAAACTCTTCTCTGTGTTGCTGATGGTTGGATGGATCGTCGGCTGCACCGCAGTTGTATACTTTGTCTTCATTTTTGCTTGGGTACAAAATCTTTCTTTATAGGCATGTGTGTGTCCTTCACATATAAAGATGTGTCTGTACGTGCCTAAATAGCCAAGCAGTTTAGGTAATTTAGGTCAAGGTTAGGCTTAGGGCTTAGGAAAACCTGCAATATCAGATTGTCACAGTTCTGCCTGGTCACCCACTGCCCTTCACTCACTATCTCTTGCTTGCTCTCTCTCCTGTGCCACAAGCCACACCCATGACCAGCTGCAGCTTTTCAGCTAATCAGGCTTGAGTATTTAAGCTCCCCACTCACCCTCAGTGTTTGCCAGATTTTGTAGAATGCCATTCAGTGCCAATCACTTCAGTGCTTTCATTCTAAGCTTTCTCATTGCTCTCCCAGGAACTCTCCCTCATCTTCTCCTGTGTGGCTGCTTGATATTTGAACAGTTTTTTGTCCCTGTTACTGGTCAGTTGTTTGTCTCAAGTAGACTGTGTTGTTTGAAGATCTGAAATTTATATCGGGAAAACACTTACCTGTCCATGCGGAAGCTAAAGCTGATGTTACTTACCTTTCACTGTTGCCAACCTATTAAAGCTAAAAGCCCATTTAATCACCTGGGTCCTTAAGTAGTTGAACCATCAAACCACTTTCATTTTTGTAGGTTTGAAATTTCGCCATAGGCTCAGTGTTTGCTGTACTAATTGATTGTGATTCTCTTTCTTTGGCAGAAAAGAGATATGCGAGGAAGAAACTGAATTCATTGCAGAAATGAATTTTACCTACCATGCAACACAAGAAAGAAAAGAACATCTTTTCATTTTGTTTTATTAAATAAATACTGAGTGCTATTTCAGCAGATGTGGAAATGCTGGTATAAAAGTGTGTAATGGATTGCAATGTATCTCTATCATGGTCTAGTGATAATAGTCTTTCTGAAGAAAGTTTCCTCTGAAATGAATAATTGTCTGTCCAGTTAGAAATTAATCAAATAAACACATTTCTGTGGTTTTCTTACTATGAATTTAAAATATCATATAATCTTCTTTTAAGTAGCCCAGACATACAGATGATGATAAAATAACTTGATATATTGTATGTAAGTGTGTGCATGCACGGGTTTGCATTTGTGTGCCCTCTGCGTATTCATGTTACACAGCTGGGCATCTAAAATATTGGGTGTTAGAACTGGCAATGTCGTTGCCATGGCTACCGCAAGCCTGCGTTTATTATTATTTTGAGAAGACTCACACTCACTTATAGTGATAAAGCACTGTGAGGAGAAAAACAATGGAAAGAAAATTGGGTGGAGAGCTACAATTCTGTACACACTTTTAATTATTCTATGCAGGAACTGCCTTGGGGGACTCATAATTTGTTATTGTGTTGTTTTTTTGAAACTCAAGACTTGATGTACTGTTTTACTTTTGGCTCATCAATCAACTCAAGTTTAAGCTGAATTAATCACACTGTCAAACTTTTCAGTCAATAATTGGAGTGAGGCTAGAAGCAATCTGACTCTTGTTTGCCTGACATGTCAGCTCATAAGTTGCCATTATAGCTTACCCTCAAGTAACACTAGCACTGTCAGCTTTAAGGGACATTTTGAAGTCTGCATTTAATAACAGGGAATTAGATTGTCTGGATATTACTGCATGTGGTGCCACATCCATTTTCCAGTAAGTAGGAGGTATGAGTCTACACAGGCCAAATAAGCCTGTACACTCTGTGTTATGTTGAGCATGTGCACCAGATACAATCATCAGTTTGACAAGGTAATGAGGGTGAAATGAAAACTTTCTGTAGCACAGCCGTGCATTAGGGTTAGTAGAAACACATGCATCATGCATAAACACAAACGCGTTTGCATGCAGGCAAACATGATAATGCATGCATTCTCTCATGTACATGCGCATGCAGGACAAGCTTATATTAAACATGTGTACACACACAATACTGTTTGGCCATTCAGTACAGTCAGGACATCTATAAGTAGTAGAATACTTATGCATTTATGTTAACATGTCCAGTCTGTTTACTTCAATAACAAAACACTGCAAAAAACACTCATCATGAAACACAACCCTCTCTTGTAGCCAGCCACTTTGGCATTTCCGTCCTGGAATAGATCACTACGGAGGTACACCATAATGCTTTAATAAAATCACTGTCAGGTGTTATACATCAACTGTGTATTTAGATGTGGTGTTTATGATTATGCTACTTGCACAGCAGAATGCACTTCACTGAAAAGATGGAAAGTATGTTAGGATCCAAAGGTGACAGATCCTGATCCATCCTACAATCAGACTAATGGGTGTCACAAATTTTTTTAAAAATGACAGAATTAATAGTAGTAGTAATAATAAAGGTAATTTTAGTGTAATTTCATTAGGTTTAATGACAAAATCTCTTTAAATGTATAGTATAAAAACATACTTATTTTCATATGATAATGATAGAAATACTGGAACCATCAGTATTAGTATTAATGGCACCACCTCCGTTTGTAGACATGCACTCAGACCTGGCCTAAGGCATGTTGTTTCAAAGCCCAGGGGTGTTCAGGGTAAAGCCATGACTCCTTTGGTCTGAAACTTGTTTTTGGGACGTAAAAAAAGCATTGCATGAGAATCTGATGCTGTCCACCAACACGTAGGGAATTCTCAAGTTTGTTATAGTAGTAGCTTTAGGCCAGCTCCAGCTGTGCTTTAAAAAAATCAATAAAACCTTAAAATAAATTCACATACCAAAAGCCACAATTGGAGTAAAGGGATCTTGTTGTATAACTACTGAGCTGCTTCACTGTGAACACACAACTGGGTGTAACAATACATGAAACAACACACTGAATGTTACTAGGGTGCTTATGAATTGCTTGGCCTGATGAGGGCACTGGAATAGACAGTAACAAAGCCTGTAGCCTAGAGATGTCCCACAGAGTCCTGCATGTCAAAGTAGAAGTGGCATTTCCCATTGCTGCAGACATATTATATCAGCTGAAACAATTAAGTGCTGTGACCTTCATGCCAGTCCTGATCTCGAAGCAGTTACTTAGAATTGCATGACCTATAGTATCACTGACTGTACTAAGATGTAAAAGTAATGAAACTGATCTTTCACCTGTCTGCTGCTGAAAGAGGAGCAACGGATAACTTATTGATAGTCTCTGTAACTGTCCAATACTCACAATCAAGGATTAATTACTGGATAAATGTTATGATTAATTACATTACATTATTAACTATTTGCTCTTTTGAAATAATTTGTAAAATTCTTTGCTTACATGTGTAACTTTGATGATGGAGAGAGGCTGGGATGTTGAACTACTGTGTGATTAAAGACAAAGGGGGGAAAAAGTAAGTGCAATGCAATGTGTGAAGAGAATAGCATGCATCAGTGGCTTTCTTCACATTACTAAATCATACATATTATATCAGCCACCAGAATATGTGACTTACAGAGCATGTTAGCAAACCAATATGTGAAAAATAAATCACCACTTATAAGATTGTAAAAATATTGTATTAGTTTCAGGTCAGTCACTGAACAGTACAGATATCCTGATCAACCACAGGATGTCACTGTTTTACATTAATTATAGAGGAAGATATTTATGATGAGGCGGCACAATGGTGTAGTGATTAGCTCTGTCGCCTCACAGCAAGAAGGACCGGGACATCTACATGTCAACCCTGTGATAGACTGGCAACCTGTCCAGGGTGTACCCCGTCTCTTGCCCAAACAGCTGGGTAAGGCTCCAGCACTCTTGTGACCATTAAGAGAACAAGCGGATAGGATAATGGATGGACATTTATGTTAATACAGTATATTCCTAAGATATCAAATTAAATTTACTGTTAATTAACAGAAAGAAATTTATGGAAAACAATTTCAAAAAGTCCATTATCAGTTATAACTGTAATGTTTGGATTGTCAATCTGTCTGTATTGAACATGAATGTGTCTCTGTGTCTTCAAGTTAATGACTGATCACTGAAAACATCTGAAAGTCCTGCAGAGAAGGAGAGAAGGACGGGGTGGGGGGCTAGCTGCAATACATAGTGAAACTCTAAATGCTAGAGATGTCGACCTCGACATTGAGTTTTTTTCAGATTTTGAGCAGAGCGTTATGCTGTAATCTTGTGATGGACTGGCAATCTGACCAGGGTGCACACTGCCTCTTGTCCAATGCCAGCTTGGATAGGACCCAAGCGACCCTCAACAGGATAAGCAGTAAAGATAATGGATGGATGGATAATACTGTAATGTGATGTGTCAGCTGCAAGTTTCAGTTGTGATAATCTATAGACCCCCAAAACTCTGAATCCACTTCTGTCAAATCCTGACTGTATATGTATATATTTAATACGTCTTTTCACACTATTATACACTGCCAGCTTCTACACAATGAGGTGTTAACATGCACTAATATGCACATGTGCACAAGAAAATTATGTCAGTAAAAGTTATATTAAAGCAATTACTCCAGTGTTATTTTTGTAATGTGATATTATAAGCAACCTTGATAAGCAATATTGATCGTGTGGGTAATCCTGCTGATGATATCAATGCAGATGTATCAAATGTTATCACGCCATTAAATGTCCATTATGAGTTGTTATGACTGCACTGATTGACGCATACTTATGCTTCAACAAGGGAAAACTGCATGTAACAGTAGGCCAGAAGGTGCATACCATCGATGTCTGTTATAATTAGGCAGCCTCTAGCAGTCATAATAATTATGACAGCAATAACAGACTCCTGGCGATGCAGTATAAAAAGCAACAAATTGTGCGTAGGGATGAGGCCAGAGTGGACGTGTGGGCGACAAAACACAGGAGGTAGCCATAAGTTTGTTTTTTCAAACCTATAATCAATGTTGTTACTTTAATAAATTGTTAATATCAGCAAAACTTAACACTAACTTTACAAAAGTTTGGTTTTGTGACTTATCCTGCTCCACATTTCCACATTTTCTATTATAGCCATGACTATGTTTGACACATTAGAATTCCCTACAGACCTGACTATGAAACTGTGTAGTGTATCTGTAGCCCCAATAACAAGTATAAACAAATATTTAGGAAAGCAGTTAGAAAACTGAAGTCTTCCACAAAGTGTCTTGACTCTATATCATTAACCAGCCTCTGCAGCTAGGTGTTGAAAAGATGTAGTCTTTAGATAAACTGGTACACACACAATTCCTTTCATTAATACAGATATCAGGTTAGAAATGTTGCTGTCTGCATTTTGAGCTTATCTTAGCACAGAGACTGCTTTGGTGAAATTAAAATAAATAAAAGTGCGGTTTTTGCAGTTGATCAGCAGATAGGATCACATTGGACTCTAAAAGAACTGGGTCCCCAAACCTCAAGGATTGATTTGAGCCACTATGTTTTAATCTGACCTGTATATATGCTACCCTCCATCTTTACTTACCTAGACTGATGGCAGTCAGCTTAATGTAGCCATGTGTCCTGATGACACAGCTAATTGATGCACTTTTAGATGTAGCCTGTTATATTTGTCAATTCCTGGATGTTACAGACAAGGATAAAAACCAGGATAAAATTACATTTTTTTGTTTTTTTTGTTTTCAAGTCACAAAATGAAATTGTAAATGTTAATCCAAACAATTAGGCAATTGACCTAATTTATTGTCATCTTTAACTCACCAACCAAACTTTAGGGCTCAGAAAGGATATGTCACCAAATCTACTTTGTATCATTTCAGAAATATAGCTAGAGCCTGCCCCCGGAGTGCTGACCAGCACCACAAGGAGAGATCACATTACACCTGTTTTAAAGCCATTACATCAGTTACCAAACTGATTGAAATGACTTTACTTGTCTTTAAAGCTTCATCATCTTACACGAGATTAATTTTCTGGTATGCATGAATGAACAGGCTCCTCTGGCATGAGTCTTTTAGTTATTCCAAAATGTAGGTTGAAAACATATTGTGAAGCAGCTTTGGGTTTTTTTTATGCTCCAAGTCTGAGAATCTGAAAGTAGCTGAAAGAGATAACAATGAAAACACTATTTATTTATGTAGGAATTACGTATTCTGTTTATTTAATATTTTATTGTATTCAATTCTTAAATGTTTTATTCTGTCACATTTTTTGTTGTCATTGTATTTCTTCTGCTTTATCTTTAATTATATTTCTATTCTGTGTTGTGCATTCAACTCAAATAGTTTTCAGCCTGTTCACCTTTATTCTGTCTTATTATAAGCTTTTCTGTAAAGCATGTTGAATTGCTTATAATATAACTGCTGTATAAGAAGAGCTATACAAATAAAGTGTGACTGATTTGTTAAATGCTTAAAACTCTCTGTTTTGTACAGCATGTCAAATCTGACAGGCATACCTCTAGTGTGTCATTTATATCAAATCCATGAATTCTTGTCACATTGTTTTGTATTTGTTCACTATACAAAAACAAGCTTTAAATGTAAGAAGTTAGATTTTTGTATTATCTCAAGAACAGTGGGCATATTAGGATAGAGCAATTCTTTTTCCTTTTTATCCAGTGCTTTACTTAGAGTATTGGTTTTACAGGCAATTAAAACACTTTTTTTCCTGAAAATTTAGCCTCTTCAAAATCAGAACAATGGTTATCAGTGGCCTTTAACAATGAGAGCACAGTGAGAGTGCACTTCATAGTAAGAGCTCCTACTGTGCAATGGCATGGTGCCGACTAATTGCCTTTCTGAAACACTTTGCCACTTATGGTCCTAACGCACAATTTGCACATGTACAATACATGTGTATGCAAAGTGTAAATGTTCTCTTTTTTTGACATGTGATGGGGACACACATGTGCAACAATTTGTGCTGGACTCCCCTTTCACACACCTCAGACAGCACGCACTGTCCCAAGCACTGCCACAGCGGAGTGCAACCACACATACACTGATAGGCATTCCTGAGCCTGGGCATTCCAGCCCACCCACTACACACACACACACACACACACACACACACACACACACACACACACACACACACACACACACATACCACTGGACCCACTGTTAGGGTCACCCAAAGGGCACATGAAAGAAAACTGAGTCGTTTTATTACTAGAGGGCAATGGAGGGGTGCAGAACTTTACACTGAGAACATAAACAAAGGTCTAGCACGTGTGACTTTCTAAAAACTATCTTCAAGGAAATAGGTTCAAGTATCAAGTATAGAAGTGTTAATTATGTTTTATGTTACTTCAGGATAAAACATCACCGGTCTACATTGTTCAAAGTGTAAAACACTTTATTTAGCCTTCTGGGAACATGCTGAGGTGTTATAATGTTAGCTGTGATGTTAGCTAGCATAACCGCTAATGACAGGGAGGGCGAGAGCACGAGGAAAGTGGGTGGTGTGAACCTTCAGTTATTTGCCAAAGTGCTACAAGCCAGCAATAGTGAAAAGGGGAGGCCAGGCAGCAAATAAACAATTGCAACTGATATTCAGCTGAAAACAGCATTTGAATGAGTCTCTTGACTCATGATGTGGAAATGTATTCACTACAACAACCACACAGGCTTCTTTTCATATATATATATATATATATATATAATTATTTCTATAAAGAATACATGATCATTTGGAAATGTTTTAAGAAATGTTTTTTACTCGACTCTATCACATTTTGTGGAATGTGGAGTAGTTCCCCATAAATATCAGTGGTTCCACCAATCATGGGTATTTGCATTAGAGTGGTTTATTGAAAGAATGTGGCATAAACCACTGATAGATAGAATTTTCCACGTTGTGGTAATATCTTGCTTAAAATGCAAACAAATAAAATAAAGGTCACAAACTTCCCAACGTACCATTTGTGTATTTGCACAAGTGTTTGCTCTGGCCCCTGCTATGCTCCACCATTCCTCAAGATATTTTTGACACTTGGCTTCAAAGTTTGGATATATTTCTGGTGCTCCTACTCATCACCCATGTCCTATACATCGCGTGTCGTAATTGTCTTTGGCTCTCTCTTCTACCTCCAAACCCTTTGAAATAGTTTTTCATCCCTGACTGTTTACCTCTCCAGTTTCAACCTGGGTACAAGCCTTCCCCATGCCAGGAAATGTGCTTGCCGGTTCATTACAGCATGGGGTATATTTACCAGTGCGCAGCTTGGGAGCTGCCATAAAGATATTGCACATTCATTTGTTTGCATTGTGCCTTTGGCTAACTTCTCACATTAGCCCCTACTCCCCCAATGCTTATAGGTCCAATTAGTTGGCATAGAGTTTGGACTAATGCACACTTTAAATTACCCTTTTCCTCCTCTGTGGAAATTACTAAATTAAACTAAACCCACACATTATCTCCTTATGTCAACACAACTGTATGAGTGAAACTGAACGTAGGAATTTGTATGCGAAGTTTATCCTTTTAAGAACATCATTAGCCGCATTGTCACATTGTTATAGCATGCAGTGCACAATTTAAGTCTAACATTGAAGCGACAATATGCAACTTCTGGGAATCAACCTAGCTGTAGTCACACAAAATGATTCTACCCAGGGCATCAAATACTGATGCTGTGTCAAAACCATACCTCTACAATCAAAACCTATGATATCTTCAAACTACTGCCAGTGCTGTTCTATGAGTAACAAGAGTTTTTGACAGAACCTCGCCACATTAAGTAAAGTTATGGAGCATATGTATAGTAACAATATTCAAGATCAGTCACACTGTAGCTTTAAAAGTTTTTTTCTCATTTTGTGGATCTGTCAAAAATAACCAGACACTTAAGATGTGATATAACATTTGTTTGCACCTGGGTGTATTTAGAAGCCTGAACACAACACATGCACACACACACTTTTTTAGGACAACTCGCCTGCAGACTCAGCCTCTTTTTTTTAAAGATTTATTTTGAGAAAGGAAAAAAAAGTTCCTCAATATGATTATCAGTCATTATTATAAAGTATCTAAATACAGGCAACTGAGGTATATCTGTCTTTCTACAGGTGGAGTGTGTGAGAGAGAAAGAGAGCGAGAGAGAGGAAGAAAGAAAGAAAAGCCTGAGGAAGTGAGTGACATCGACAGAGACAGAAGCTAGCACAGACAATGAAAACAACCAAAGAAAAATCAGGGAAACAATACTGTATAAAGGCTGAACGTGGAGGGTGTTCAAAAGAAGTGGTCTACATAATCATGGTGAATCATTGCACTCATTACTAAAAAGGCAACAGCAAAAGTTCTACAATTAACACCCTTGTATCATAACCCCAGTATCATTACATTTAATGTAGAAAATAAAACCATACAAAATCTGATCCACTGACTTGATGCAATCTTTTGCATGCAAAAAATGCATGCATTTTTGAAAGATTCAGTAAGTTCCAGCAGAGACTCACCCCCCTGTTTTTTTTAATGGGTAAGATAAACATTCCTTTGAATCACACATTGTCATGTGTCACCTGACTTTTTCTTCATTGTGTATATTCACCCTTAGAAAGATGCAGTGTACTTCATGTGATTAAACGGATCACATCAGATCACTACACTTTTTCAAAGGAATATTTTGTGAAATTAATTTTCTTGTCAAGACACAGAGTTAGAAGATCAATGTTACTCTTGTATCAGTCTTGGCTTAATATATAGGCTGGAAACAGGGGAAACAGCTAGCCTTAATCCATACAAAGACTGAGGTGTACAGACCAGCTGTCCTGGAGTCTTGTTGTAACTGTTCAGTTGCCAGGCATCCAGCAGAAACTCCATGTATGTGTTTTTACACTTTTGTTTTTGTACTGATTAAGCAAATGGGATATAATGTGTTAATTAGTGCCAGTAGGCACTCTGTCCCTATGGAGCTGAAGCCAGCTGTTTTCAGTTATTGTGCTAAGCTAAGCTAACTTGGCTGTATTGATCTTTTTATCTAACTCTTGGCAAGAAAGAAATTAAGCACATTTGTGATAAAGTTATACATTTTCTTATGCGTCACTCTCCCACGACTACACACTCTCATACAAAAAGCACAACAGAACATATAATGCATACCAATTTCCTTGACAGTAGGCAGTGATCATTATGACTGAAAAAGGAAAAGACATAGAAACATCAAGTCCATCCATATAGAAACATATGGAGATTTTAAGAATATATAAAAAACGGTCTGGTATCTGGCGATTGTCAGCTCAGTGATTCATGAACAGTTGTCATCTTAAAGGCAAAAGTTAATTTAGATTTAATTTGACATACTGCTAATAGCCAAAAAGGTCAGCAACTGCAATTAGGCTATTAGCATTAAATATAGAACAGTACTGTGTAATACATGTTGATGGTTAAATACTTGTTTATTCAACAAAGTAAATTCAGATTATTTGTTATAATTTACTCAATCTAATTCTATGTATTAACAAAGAGTACATTACATGTACATGGTAGAGCATATCAGCGTGTAGGTGAAGGCTTGAACCAGCTGAGGTTTTATGAGAGGGATACAGTTTCACATAGAGTACAATGGTTTAGCCCTGTTATGTGTATGAGTGTGGGTGGGTGTGTGGTGTATTCATTTCCCAGTGGGTTTGATCACATTTTTCTGTCTGTCCGTCTCTTGACTGAAACACACATACATATTGTGAGACTGACACACACAGATGATAAGTAAACTAACATGAAAATTTAAAAAAGCAATGATTGTATCCAGTGAGTGGCAGAAAAATCAGGCTGATTGAATGAACTACAGTATCAGAGGAGTCGGAGGGACAGTTCTCCATCTGTTTGCGAGGGTTGAGTCCAGTGCTGTCCTCAGAGGAGGTGCATACTGCAGTATCACTCCACCAGCCCTGGTCCATCAACTAAAGAGTCAGAGGGAGCTTTCACTTCCCTGTAGCCGTCCATGAATGCTCCAACAGTCAGAGGGGAGAGGTACTATAGAGGAAATGAGGATGACCCATATTAGAACAGTGTCCATCCCAGTGGTCTGTGGATCACCACACGCGGCAGATGTTGTCAGGACTCATGTGGCTGCTCTTGTTGCAGTTGAATGCTTTGGCAAATTCTGGGAAATTCTGAAGGGATCCCAGCACCCTGAGATACATGCAGAAGAAAATGCTGCTGTATTAGAATGTTAGCTTAAATTGAAATGTACATATGGCATGTCATGTTGTCAAGGCTTGAGTTTACCTGAATTTGCCTGGACTATGTACATCTACTTTAATGGAATTAACAGCTTGCTCTGGTCGTTGAGTTCCACACCACACCTGAAAAAGACAGAGATTACTGTAGTAAGTAGAGTACTGCTACAGCTTCTAAGTTACCCATCTGTCCATCCCTCAGATTAGAGCTGATTAGAGAGAATTTTTCAAAATTATGACGGTTTCACGGTATTTAATGGTATTTTTTTCCCCATGCATGAGTGGGTGTTAATCATATTTTCCACTGATTGAGAGAAGAGATCAGATCACAACAGAAGTCATTTCAGTTTGCCTTTCCTAAAGAACAGGTTATTATTATTATTTATCTTATTTACCATG
>JAUBNQ010000005.1:20121973-20134956 GCA_032353495.1 Ctenopoma kingsleyae | reverse complement strand
GGGCCACAATGGTTCACATTTTTGAGTTTTTCATCAAATGTCTTAACACTTATTGGATAACTTCTTGTTATTCTTATTGGGGACCATAGGTGGAGACTTTTTATTGAATTTATTGTAATAATGTAGGTGACCCTTTAATCTTGTCACCACACCAGTCTGTGACAGTCAGGACATCTAATTTGTGTCCACGCATATCTGCAGTCCTAGTGCACCAACTGTGCATGTGCCAGAAAAATAAATCAGCCTCTTGTTTCATAGATCAAAGGTAATGTATGTAACATTATTTAAGTATTGAGTGCTTTGCTGCTACTGTCTAGAGTTACCATCATGCTTTATACTGACCATACATACAGCAGGACGTGCCCGTCTACAGTACGTATCGCTAATTGAAATATATTTAGATTAGATTAGAAATGTGTGCACGCCTGTAGTGTGGGTTTGTATCTGTCCGAAGGGAAACAGGTACGATGCGTTGGCCTTAAAATGTCTTGTGCCTTACTTATCTTGGTCACAACAAATTTAAGGAGAAAAATCAAGACTGTCCGACTCTGTATATTGTTATTGGATTCCCATTTAAAGCTCAAATTGCAATATTGGTATCAACCTTAAACATTTAGTACTATGTTTATCTAGAGATGTTTATGGTCAGGTTTCTGGCTGTGTACCATGCGGAAAGCTTTCCTGGTGTCCCTGTACGCTCTGCTCAGGCCCACGACCATGTTCATAGCAAAACGCCACACCATGTAGTTCTGCAGATCCCTGTGAGGAGAAGAACAAAAACACCCTTTTACTCACACAAAGCTATGAGAGATCAGTAATGAGTGTGCAGCTGTTTTCAGTGCATGTTCTGAGCTCACCACCCCCACAAACACATACTGACTAACAGGCTGTCATACACAAACACACACACACACACACACCTCTTGGTATATCTGGCCAAAACGAGGTTGAGTCTTCTAAAATAGTTGGGGGAGTAGTTTATGACCTTCTCTGTGTCTGGAACACTGATGTTCACTGTGTCCATTATCTTAGCTGTGAAGTAACTCCAGTTAAATACCTTCAGGAAAAGTGCAAGCACAGAGAAAAGAGGAGAACAAGTGTTAGGAAAAAGAAGGAAGGTGGAAAATAAACAACAAATTTTTACAGATAGTTTATTTTTACCTTTGATTCAAGCTCAAGGGTAAAGTTGGCATTCAGATCTCCCAGTTCCATCTTGTTGTAAAGCAAAACTGGGTTGTTGCGGTCCTCTGGAGTATCAGTAGCCTTGGATAGAACAAGACAGAGAGGTTGAACATCAAGAAAGCTGTCACAATACAACTGTCCTGTTTCCTGACACATTCGTACAATTGCAGTGAGCAGTGAGCAGTGAGCGGTCCAGCAGCAGAAAACATATTTGAGTCTCAGGAGGCTTCAGGCCTGTAAATGTCAGAGCTCGCACGCCTGGACTGCCTTGTAAAAGCCAGCAGTCTAGTGGAGGGGAAGTGAAGCATGGCAGTGAGCAGAACAGAGTGGCACAGAATGACAACTGTGGACTGGGAAACCTGTTGATGTCTGAGAAGAGTTGTTTTGTGGGGATCAGGCTGGTTAACAGCTTGTTTTACACAGCAGCTGCTCCTGACTGGAGCCACAAATATATAGAGAGAAGAGAGGTTTGGGTGACAAATGGAGGAGTAGAAGGTCATACTGTCAAAAGTAGTTTTCTTACAAAATCCTCTTGTTGTGTGAAGCTGGTAAAACCTTCTCTCCTTCTGTCTTTAGAAACTAGTGGAAGTTCTCAGTTCTGATTAACTATTCAGGCGTCTGTCAGGAGAATGCACAGTGTGTATGTGTCCTTACATTTGCGATGTCCCTCTCCAGGTCCATAACTCGTGTAACCTCCTCTCTGATGCGAGTTTCATTGATGGTCAGTCTCCGGTCAGTGCGAATCAGTTTAGCCAGGTCAATCATGAACTGCTCATAGGCCCGACATGCCTGTCAAACACACATCTTGATTTTACTTCAACAGGAAGGAAAGGAGGTCACTGGTTTTAATTCAGCAAATTACCAAAAACCAGAGGTGACAGCATGCATACATACACACACACTTAGACCCCCCCCGCACCCCGTGAGCTAAGTGCAGTTAAGTGCTGCTTTCTGCATATCAATCAAGAGTCCATGGCAAAGTGTAAAGTAAAACCAGAGCACAGGATGTCTGCTGCAAACGCACACATCTGGTCTGGATTGAGACACAACCATATCTGTTTTGTTTTGCCTCTTTGATTTTAATCATCATGTAGTGTCTCAGAGCACATTGTTATTTACGTATATACACACGCTCATAAAGCTTGTAAGCGTACAAATAAATGCCAATCTAAATACCATCTAACGCATACACTGATGTTTCACACTGAAGTGTCCTGTTTTCTAGAGCAAATCCCAGGAGACATGAAATTCAGACCACACAGCGTCAGCCAATGCTAAATAACTATGATTTCATTGTATGTTGGTTGAAAGCCTTAATTAAAATAAAAGTGTACATCTGAACTCTAAGCCTACCTCTGCGTAGGGTCCAGTGCAGGCATAGTAATCTCTGGACAAGAGGCCAAGACTCGACTGTTGGTCAAACTGGCAAAGAAGAAGAAAAAAAGTTACTGTAGAATCCAAAGTGAGATTTGAAGAAACTCGTGGGTGGTTATTTTCAAGCGTACGTGTGTGCTCACATTCATACATACTGAGCAGTTCTCATAAAGTGTTTATGAATGTAGGGGTGTTCTAGCTACGGTTGCACACCTACATGGATGATGTGTGAATTGGAGTCTCTGTCATCAGTGCCAACAAAAAAGTTAACCACGAGTTGAGTTCCATATTTCTCATTCAGCCTGGAGATGACGTCCTCCAGCAACCACGTTTTACCTGAACAACAGAGAATGAAGACAAAAATCATAAATAAGGCGTTGCCTGTATGTTGCATCTACTGTATGTGACTGTGTGCAGAAAACAATACTCTACCGTAGTTGATTTCCCAGTTGTCCACAGCTATGGGCCACTCAAACACATCAGGCAGCATGTCAAGCAAAGGAGCCCCTCCTCTGAGCTCAATTAAACCTTGAATACAGATAGAAACAAGGAAAAAAGCTGCTATACATGTATTCAAAACTAATTTAAACCTGGAAAAGGAAGGAAACCTTGTCTGTCATACTGTATGTTGTAATTAGCATTTTGGAGGTTATTGCTTTGACTTCTAAGCCAAAATGCTTTTGAAGCAGCCATTTGTTTATATCACATAAAGCTGCAATGCTGAAACACTGTAATTATTAAATTTAAATGACATTTGGGATGACATTTCAACTAATGGTTGATAAGAATTGTCATGACAGGTTTCATAATACTTGGACAATGCAGTAAATGAGTCTGAACTAGAAACTTCAGATAAATTAGAAAAAGGTTCATTTGAGTACAACAGAAGATACAAAAAGTAACAAAAAGTCTGCATTGACATCTGATGGCAGCTGACTCACTCTCATTGGTACAGGACTTGTACAGGATCTTAGCTTTGGTGAGAGCACTGGCTTCCCCCTCCACTGCTTTTTCAAGGACACCTACAAACAGAGCAGAGAAACACAGCAAGCATGAAGGAAAGAAATGCAGGAGGAATGAGTGTACATGTGGTAATGTTAACAGAGGGAAGGGGGATGAGAGAGGGGCGGAAATAACCGCAGGTACATTGAGGAGCTTTTTTTCATCTTTGTAGTTTCAAAATAGAATCCAGCTGCTGTCCAGATGCATTTAATCATTTTAAGTAAGTTATGTTGTTGTCTGTCCCCTTGTCACAAAATGCCTTCAAACTAAAAGTAATGACTTCAAAAGCAATTCATAGCAGTCAGTGACAAAGCAGACAATATGAAATTATTCAAAAGAAGGAAAATGTTAACATGTTGTGAATGCATTTAAAGTGAAAAATGCTGTCCTGCACAAACAAGTTCTGACAGAAGAAGCTGATAGAAAACAAATGCTTGTTCTTCTCCGATGTAACCTTATTAGATGAAAGCTGTACATAATGAGTGAACTGGACTAAATTTATAGGGAATTTTGTTGTTTAAAAAATTTGCAGAGAACAAATAAATCTTTCCCTTATGGAACAGATTTTCATCACTAGATAAATTAGTAATAGCCTATCAACTCCACTTGCCAGCTTTGAAATAAACATTTTTATATAGTAGTGCATTGGAATGTTGAATTGACTCGTTGATTGGCTGAATAGATATTACACAATACATAATCATACAATCTGTTTGGATGGCCAACTTTTGTCCTGAATAATTGAACGAACGAGTAAAGGAAAACTATTTAATTTTGGTGCATTTAATATTTTCACTTGGGCAAGATTTTTGGGGCTATTTGCTGAAGAGGTCAATGCTGTCATATAAACTACAAATTACGATGGCGATATGCAAGGCTTATGACCTCACTGCAGGAAAGTCATGTGAACAAATGTAGAAGAAGCAGCAAAGCTAAAGGTGTGGTCGAAAAGGGCCATTTGAAAACATGAGTGAACACTAATGCTTGTTTTTATTGCGTCTTCAACACCTGTTGTGGGCATGTGGACGTCAGTTCACTTAGCCTCAGGCTAGACAGTGTTTCTAGCTAGGCACTTAATCAAAATGAGTGAAGTGCTGGGGTGTAAACTTGATCAACTGAGGGGGAGGAGAATGAGACCAACAATACGCTTTATCTATGTTGCCTCAAGGTACCAAGTTACATATTGTACCTTTAAAGTGTCACCATTCCTACAGGACCTGCTGTTTCTTTTCACCAGCACTGAACACGAGGGTGAGCTTAAATAAATGTTCTCTGTTCATCAAGGCTCAATCTTACACCCACACTGTAATTTAGGTATTTGCTGAAAATCACTGCGGTGAAAGCAAATGTACTGTTGTGACAGTGTTAGATAGTCTGTTCGTCTGTCCGTCGAGACAAGAAAACCTCACACCTACTCAACAGGTATCTCAGTCTTTAACTGATGGTTTGTTATCTAATACTATAAAACTTAACTGTGCCTGCACTGCTGCCCTCATGAAAGGCCTCATGAGCCTGGTTCTCGCATCACAAAGTTTACTGCAGTTCAACAGCATCTCTGGGATCCTGGGTGGCACAGGGATCCTTTTTAAAGAACATTATAGACAGGGTTTGTGCTATCATGGATTGGGATTGACTGAGCCACTTCAGTATGTTGGTTCCAATTATCATTAATTGTCTAAGTAAGGAGAGATTTGGGAGTGCACAACATGAGTTGTGAACACTACAATGAAAACTAAGGCATTACCTGTATGTACAACAAAAGATCATTACCATATTTGCCCCTTCATTTACATTATATTTTCTTTGAGGTTAATAGGTCATTCTTGAGCATGCAAGTTATAGTTTTGTCATCTTATTTTAGGATTTTCTGTGTACATTGTTATTTAAAAATGTGGATTATTATTAGGAATTCTAATGTAAATTCACAATATGTCTTGCTGTTCAAATAACAGCATCTTGCAAATGTAATGATGCAGCAAATATAAACAACATACTACAAAAATATATATATATTTTTTAAGTGCATGTGAGAGGTGTCCTCTACATCACAAATGTATGTCATGATTGCTATATTTTATGCTAATTTAGGAGAAAGGCACAAATGGACTGTTGAAATAGCATGAAAGCATTTATGAAATTCACAAGTAAAGTGACTGTCCTTAGAAACACATTTACATTAATATCTCATGGTATTTCATTTGTATTTACACTAAGATGTGAACCATTTCAGAATTGTGCCTTTTTATGTTTTATGCCTAGATGGATTACTACTAGAAATGGTCCAAGGTCCCAGGGACCCCTTATTTGGGCCCATACTACCTCTGCTAATATCCATGCAAACTCTGCTGTATGATATCAGAAAGGTTTACAACTGCATGATAACATGACAAAAATCAAGACTGTCCGCAAGCGAGCTAGACGCTGCTAGGTCTCTTAAATTGTTGTGTGATGTGTTGGCTGAACAGATACACACTTCAACGTGTAGCTCTGACCTGTACAACTGCTTGAGTGATAAACGAAATTGAGTCCAGGTCACTGATAAGGAAAATGATAACAGTCCAGCTTAATTTTCAAAAAAAAAATCAGGACTTTAGTTTTTGAATCTACATCTATGTAACTGTGAGTCGCTTTTTATATCCTATCTAGTATCAAATCAAAAGGTTTAGATGGTGCAAAAATAGCTCAAGACACTTTCTCTCATGACCATGTATGAGGCATGATTATTTTTTGTAATTACATTTACAGTATATTTTCTTACATTTGCTAATAAAAGGTAGTCGCTTGTTGACACTTATTTTTCATTAAGCTGTATTTGCTCAAATGGCTTGAACTGAACTCATTTGTGGTTGAGAGGAAGTTATTTTATTGCATGCTTCTGGGCTTCACTGAATGTAATGTAATGCAGACTCGCCTAAAATGCAGTCGAGACAAAAGAATTGCAGGCTAATATTAGTTTAATAGGAACCCATCCCTAAGCTGCAGTTAAACAGGCAAATAAATGCAGGCTACCATATGTCTTACTGATATTGCAGCTATCTGTGTACCTGCACGATGGACTTGGGGAGAGAGGGGGATACTGATAAGTGTGAGTGTGTGGGTGAGTGGTCTTGGCGGTGGCCCTTTGGGCTTCCATGCCTAGAGCCCCTCAGTCTCATAATCTGTCTGTTTATTTTATGTGTTTCCATGACATGCCTGTGCCCACACTGCAGAAAATGTTAATTAAGTTATTAGATAAGGGAATTGAACTGAGAGCTCCTACATGACTGTTTGTCTGTAGTAATATTTCTAAGCATTGCTTCAATGGGGTGAGTTTTCAACTTGGAAAAATCCTATAAATCTTAATTATCACTGCCTTAGCATTTCAGAATGTGCCTCTTCTCTGTATTCACACAGCTTTGTTAACATTCGCCTAGGCAAGTTAGTTAAGTTAGGCTGTATCAATTGCTCAAGATCCTTAAAAAGACAATGAGTACAACCTCAAGTCTGATGTGTTTCTGGGCAAGACACTGAACCCTGAACCCCTGGTGCATAAAATGCAGCTGCCTGTCCAGGATAAATAAAGTACCAATTGTTATTGTTATTATTATAAAACTAACTTTAAACCATGTATGCATAGTTTTTTGTTAAGATGTACAGTACAGTTCTACAGAACAGTTAAGGCACCCCTTAAAAAAATAACATAATTTGGTGATCTCCGAAGATAGATAAAAACATTTTATGCTTGCAGTTTCCACAGTGTGAAATGTAATTTAGAGATGTCAGTTTAGCAGAGCTGTGGATGTCAAGATGAAATCATGAAGACCAAGAACATTTTCAAAGAAGCTTTAGCAGACTCAGAATTGGTGGTGCACAATTCCACTGTGCAGTGATGCTTGCACAAAGTCATGGAAGAGTCTGTAAGAGAAAACCTTACAAACCTAGCATCCTCACCCTAATCACCAGCATCAGAAGTATGCAGCAGAACATACACGCCTGATGTGGTTTGGAAACTAGTGCTGTGGACTGATGTATTAAAATAGAACGATTTGGCCTCAATCAGCAAAGGTATTTTTGGAGAGTAAAAGGAGCAGCATTGCATGAAAACAACACCTTGCCAATTGTTAGGCATGGGGGCGGAACTGTCATGCATCGGAGTCGTGTTGCAAGTAGTGGCACAGGAAACATTGGCAAGGTGGAGGGGAGGATGGATGCTACAAAATACCAATAAAAAAATCTGGATGCAACCATCACAAAATATGCAAACTACACCTCAATATCTACCCTGAACTACAAGGCAAAATGAAGGTCTTGGAAAGCCCCTCACAGTCCCCTGCCTGTGCATTCATAACAGCTCAAGATTATTAGAGAAATACAAGCTGTATGGAAATGAGAATGGGGACATTCCTGAACAGAAGATTTCAATGACTTAGAAGCATATCCAAACAGGAGTGTTGACCCTACAGCCTGCCCTAAACCTTTATACATGCCACATTTGATTTTGTTCAATTTATGTCATGAACAGTAAGTGTACATCCAAATGTACTAGAAATATTGTGTTTTATGAGTCATATCATTGAGAAGTTACCAACTTTCCATAAAAAAATCTTATGTAAAATATCAAGGGGTTCCCACACAAAGCATTCAACTGTGGATTAAAAGTACCAAGACATCAAGATTTCTGTCAGTATGAAAGATAGCAAAAGGACTAGAAACAGGGAGAAACAGTTAGCCTGGCTCTATCCAAAATAAACTAAATCCACCTACCAGCACCTGTAAATTTTGCTAGTTGCAGTGTGGAAACATTTCAGCATTTTACAGAGGGTTCCTGTACGTGTGTATTTCTTAGCTGGGAGTAGTCAGGCAACCAGTGAAGGCTCCTTAAAATTAATGATCCTTTCCAAGATTTAGTCTGGTCTGTTGTTTTTTCTCTTTATTTACACTAACTTTTAGGATTTGCAGTAAACACACAAAACACAGTGTGTTAATTTGTGAACTATAGCTGCTGCTGGTAGGTGTATTCTCTCAGGATCAATACAGGAAAGAGGAAGAATCTTAAATTACACAAGCAACTGAGAGGAAGCTCTCCCTAGAGTCCAGCAAGACATCACTCATGTCACACTGAGTTGGGATCAAAAGATAAAGATGAAGATATTTTTTTTTTACTTACTGATAAACCAATCGCAATAATGACAGGTAGATAAAGCATTTAAAATATTTAAGACACAGTTTATCCCCTTTCTTTAATATCTACTGTCATTTAATGTCAAATGGTGTCTTACAGTGCCTTACATCTAAATACATCAGGTATGTTTTTGCATAATTCATTGACACCGCCCAACACACACACACGCACACACACACACACACACACACACACACACATTCACTCTCTCTCATTCATCCTAATAGCACCAACATATTTTAAATTTAATTCAATATTATTTTCAATTATTTGCATGTGCTCTGAGTTTTGATTCATTTCTTTCCCTTATTTAAACCCTTGCTTGACTGCTTTTCATTTCATCCTCTTTTAATTTTTCTAATCCTCCCATTTTCTCATTATCATGTGTGAACTATTTATGTGCTCATTTAATCTTAATGAAGTCCCGAGATGGGGACCCTTCACAGGGCGCTTCCTGCAAAAGGGCGCAGATCATGTGTGCGTGATTGGATTACTGTCTGCCTGGTGCTGATGTTTAACCACAGCAAAGGTTTACCCTCTCAGTCTCTCACTCTCTTACACACACACACACACGCTCTCTGCCACTCTCTCGCCCCATGTGTGTGCGTGCTTGGATTTATTTGAGAATGGATTTTGTGCCACCTGATGTTTGTTTGAGACATCGCGTCAATTTGAAGCCAACCACTCAGCATGATACAGAATCCAAATTTTGACTTTTTCCTTCCTGTATTGCCATTTTATCCCCGACTGCCTCTCATTGCTTAAAATGCTGCACTATTTTTAGTTGTTTTGCTTCCAACCATGCATTACAAGCATGAGTTATAGATTAAGTCAAAATTTAAATAAGGTGATGCGGTTGTTTCTGTAATACGAAAACATACTATACAGGAAACATATTTTAAATATTAGAGCCAGCTGCCATTACATAAAGCATGATGTCTCAGAATGCCAGAGACTTCATAACTGCGGTGTCAGGTAAAATAACTACCGTCATCAGATGTCATCTGATGGCTCATACTACAGAATCTGTATTCTTGGTCGACTCCAGACCTCCTGGAGTTTTTCATCTAAAAGCAGAGGGATATTTTAATATAGGGAAGGCAGAAGGAAATGTAAAACCTTTCACAAATACTGTATGTACTCCCAAACTCGAACCATACGAAGCAAGTAAAACGTTGCTAAAGTACAGGTAATGTACAGGTAGCAAATGCACGTGTATGCTACAAACAAGTAGACGACCACTGACTTTATGGAGACTAAGACTTTTCCTCTAGACTTTGGCAATCCAAACCAATAATATATTCATTTCGTCATTCACTTAGTGCCATGCTGTCAGTCAAGGTAATGCCCCTTGGCTAGTCTTACTGTATACAAAAGATCAGTGTGCTGTGTTCCAGTGAGACAGCAAACAGGGGAGATTATTACCTTAGAGGAGGCCTATACCTTTCCTGTTAGTCACAGGCATCCCAGCTGACAAAACATATTCAATTCATGATTTTGTATTCAATATATTTGTGTTGGCCAAGGATTTTCTGCTCACCTATCTTTATTTGATATGTTTATGAGAAATACAATATTTATGCTGTGGTTCTGGGGCTCTGACCGGAATGTTGATACCACATATGAGCTCTCAGTAGTTTTCTCATGGTCAGTATTGTTTGACATAACTCCTGTTTCAATTACTGTTGTCACAGGAAAAACATTCAGACAATGAGTCCTAGGGTCACAGCTACCTCACAGAAATGCTCTCTCACACTCTTAGTGATGCTACATCCTACAGGAAACTAGATTTCTCTCTGTACATTCAGTATTAGACATGGCGATGTGCAAGGAGCACCTCATGCAATCCAGAAGAGCAGTCGTGTGCTCACACTCATAACAGTCACATGTACGTGCTCATGCAGGGGCGGACAAACACACACAGGGCTAAGCTTGGAGAAGACTACCACATGCTGTTTCACATTTCCTGACCTATCCTCAAAGGTTTTCTCATCCTCATCTGACTTCAGAGATCTTCAACCTCAAAGCCTGGTTCCCTCCTGGTTCGTGTGTATCAAACCACTTATCACTTCTGTTATCGTTTTCCTTTTGTCTTTCTTTTCACCTATATTTACCTCTTTTTTAAAATTTCGTTCCTCCTGTCATCCTCTTCTGCCTGTCGTATTTACCTCCTTCCTCATCCGACAAACTAGTTAGTAATTAAAATGCTCACAGTCAGTTGGGCAAATTATTGCACAGTATGCACACCTGGTTAGGGGGAAGTGGAAAAACACACATGTACACACACCGCTGTGGTCACAACTAGGATCAAGATCCTCATTATGAATCATTTATGACATTTTACAGCGGCAGAGAACAATCCAAGGCATTTACGAGCAACCACAAATCTGTGCAGCTCTTTACGCACATACACGTGCGCTCACATGCTGTTTCTTTTTTTTATTGTTGTCATGTAGCCTAGAGCACTGCAGTGGCCAGGTGTTTCTAGGTCCCTGCAGCTGTTGACAGGAAAAGGACCTGTCCTTCAGCGGGCGGTAATATCCTAGCAGGTGTCAGCAGCCAGCGTTGGGATCAAAGGTCACATGTTTCATGTCACTTCCAGAGCAGAGGTAACAGCTCTGCTGGAGTTTTACACATTGACACACATCAGTCATTACTAAAAATTTGAAGCTCGAGAGCTAGTGCGTCATAGTTGCTAATGCAAGTGTTCAAAACAGCACAATGCACTTGTGCCTCAGGCTGATGCATCAAATATAATCTTAAATAGACAACACTCTTTATCCCTCTAAAACACACACAAATGCACACGCAAAGTACCTGAACCTGAACATGTGTGCATTCAGTACAGTCTGAGACATTCCAACTCTGACTGGTAAGCCAGACAGCGTGAAAGAATGAGCACAACACTCATGACGCTTGGTAGGGATTTAAGCTGCCAGATGATTGGCACCAGTTATGTTTCATTCTTTTCTGTGGTAAACACAGCATTTTGAGTCAAAGCAAATCGAGTCAATGATTCCTTTGGAGTTTGCTCAGAATGTGCTGATTAGTTAAAGTTTTCCTTTTTCCCCCCACACTTTCCTTTTTGACAAAAGCAAATAGTGTAAAACTTAATATAAATATAATTGAACGCAATAAAAATATAACAGAGTGAAAGGAAGGCAACACAGAGACGAGTTATGTACGTAAAAGCAAAAAAAAAATAAAGTACGCAAAAAGCTAAAATGCACACGTATTGAGCAATGTTTGTTTTCCTTTTTCCCCCTGCTTGTAATTTTTATGGGTATTAAAGCTGCCATGAGAGAGGGAGAACAGAGCACAACAGCAATATACAATCCAAACAAACATAAAAAAAAAGTTGATGTGCATTATTTTCCATGCAGTTCCAGCTGTCCTAGATGATCTAGGCATTACTTCTGAGTCATACAAGCAAATCGCCGAGCACGAATATGAGCCAGAATTTCAATGATACACTTTTATAATTACAATACTCAGAATGAATAAAGATGCACTTTTACCACTACAGGCCCCCCTCTGAATAAAAGCTCTAAGCAAATTCTGCCCGCATTAAAAGCAATCTCTAAACTCTAATGAATGCTACATCGATCTGTAAAAGTGTTTATTGAGAAATTAAAAAGAAAGTGAGGACGGTCAGGGGCTGTCAGCATGCGATGTGCAAGATTTAAAGAGGTTTGGATTTCAACACACAGAAAGGAAAAAAGTCAAAAAGTTATTATAGTTTCCTCAGACCTTTCACATAATAATGTGTTCTACACATTATTGTGAAAGACTAAATAAATGAATCAGTTACCATGCACAATCAGGTTTGTCTTTATGAAAATGATTCTGCATCTCATCAGTGGGCAGCACAAAGGCAGACTGAAGAGAGATAAAAGCTGAAAAAAGCCAAAGCCCCAAGACGCAAGACTGTGTTTTGCCATCGAGATTGGACTGATAAAGTGCTTGAGGCTGGTGCAAATTATTTGAATCCACAAGAGAGCACTTTAAACCCTGGTTTCCCCTTCCCAATAAGGATCTATCTTTCTCACCTCTCTGAATCACTCTGTTCCCCCTGCAGTCAGTCTGCACTGT
This sequence comes from Ctenopoma kingsleyae, assembly GCA_032353495.1. Lineage (NCBI taxonomy): Eukaryota > Metazoa > Chordata > Actinopteri > Anabantiformes > Anabantidae > Ctenopoma > Ctenopoma kingsleyae. The sequence goes on along the minus strand of JAUBNQ010000005.1, from coordinate 20,122,145 downwards.
CTTTATTATAGTGGAAGGTACGGGTATATAAATTGTAAATTTATGGTAGGTGAAGCGTTTCGGCTGTCCATGGAAGGTCTGTGCCCCGTAAAAGATTTAGCACCTGCTGCTCAGGCCTCGACTCACAGAAATCTTGAGGTGAAGTATGATCCTTCACACACACACACACACA
>JAUBNQ010000005.1:20107298-20119593 GCA_032353495.1 Ctenopoma kingsleyae | reverse complement strand
TCATTATGTCACATCCTCATTTTCTGCCTTTTCATCTCTTTGGCATCCTACTCATACATGTATCAACAAACTACTTAGAAGTGGTGCTTTCACTCTGTCAGGAATAATTTTGGTGCTAAACTCTTAGTCAAACTAAAACTGACATGAACTAACACAGTAGAAAACTACCATATGACCTTAAATACACTATAGTACATCATGAGTGAATGCACATGATGTGCACACAGGTGAGTGCACACACAGGTGCAAACACAGGAAAAAAAACATTGAAGTTTCTCATTGTCCTGACATGGCAGCTTACATATTTATCAAGCACAGAACTGCAAAAGATAATAATAGCTCAACGAGCACACACATGCCCACTCAACCTGCTGGGCAAGTAACACTGAACTTAATTCTACTGACTTATCTGCCAGCATTTTTTTTCAGACTTGCTGAACTTCGCACTTTCCACCTTTAATCTATAGATCTAAGCTCTTAATTGTCATTATTAATCTCATAGTGATAGACTGCTTTTCTTGCATCACAGTGATCAGCTGTCCTTGGACTTCTTCTACCAGTGATTAAGTAAACTCCTCGGCATGTAATGTTATGACAGGATGCAATGTTTAATAAATACTTAACAAATGTGCTATCTACTGTAAAAATTGCAAACCACAGTCAGGCTACTGGTGATTAGAAAACTTCAGTGCTGTGACAATGATCTGAAGAAGGTTCAGCTGGCTATAATATGGCAAGGAAAGGACGAAGGGGGTGTCTGTTCTGTTTCACTGTGTTTGTTTTTAATGATTATTTTTTAATTACATGAATTAATGACATTTATAGCAAAATATACATTAAACAGTTCTTCATAATTCACTCATAATAATTCAGTAAGTCAGTGTGGAAAATGTGAAATGCATTGTTTTTAGGTACGCTGTCATATTCAAATTGCTGAGAACACAAAGGAAACTTAGAAATGGACCTTTGCACACTGAATTCTTCTTTCTGGCTCCGTGGTTGCACTTTTGCACTGCTCTTAAAGCACGCAGCTGGAGTATCTTCTAATCACTTGAACAAAATGATTTTTTAATTAAATGACACACATGTTTTTGTCAGGTTTCATGAGTCCACTGAAGATTTGACACTTTGTTTTTTAGGACCTCACTCAAGGTTTCAGATTTTTCCTCATCAGTAAGAGTTGGCTGAGTCGCAGCACTCACCAGTCTTCTGTGTGGCAAAGAGGATGATGAGGGCGACGATGATGATAAAGAGCAAGGAGACGATGGTAATGAGGCCGATCTCCAGTGAGGTCCAACGGGGCTTCTTGGCCGACTTGGGGGGGTTGGTCTCTGTCATTCTTAGGTCTCTTCCTTCAGCTGCCGGCTGTATCAACTCACCTGAGGAGACAGACACACAGAGAGAGAGAGCGAGGAAGAGAGAGAGATGGTGGATTAGACAGGAAAAAATCAGATAATCAGTTAATCACCATTTTCCACACATTTGCAGTTTCTTAGATGTGGAGATGAGCTGTAATCTCCTGATTCATTTTTGTTTTAAGACTATTGGTTAGATAAAACTTACATTTGGTTAGATTTTCTGACATTTTTCCAAACTGAATAGTAGATTAATTGTGAAATGAATAAAGATTCGTTATGATGAGTTGGTAATAATTTGTTTCTAGTGAAAAAATATAGTGTACCATAAGCAACATCATGAAAACCTAAGAAAAGAATGAAATCTAAAGCTTTTATGTTCTCAAAAAAAAACAAAACATTTTGATAATTAATTTGAAGTCACCCAGCAAAAATTTAAAACCACTTGCTGGTTGCAGCTGTCAGTATGTAAGGATTTTGTCACTATTTCCAATTAAAATATGCCAGTTTTGAGAACAATACAGCAAACATTCTTTGAAGTCTCCAGATTCTTAAGACTCGAGCTGAAGAATAAAAATACAAAGAGAGAGCTGAAAGGAAAAACATATCAGTGATAAGAAAACATAAGTGAGGAAAAAAAGAGATAAACAGTTGTTTTTTTAAGCAGTCTTGGAACAAAAGGTGAGAACAATGGAAGTCCTTACCCTCTAGTGGCCATACACTTCAGAAAAAAAAAAGAAAAAAAGATACACACACTTCTGAAGAACAGAAAACAAGAGAGACCTTTCCACTGCTCCTCACTATTCAGTGTATTTTCCAGGTGAGAACTTTATAAAGTTCATGCAACAAGCAGTTAAACCTATCTCTGAAGGCAATTAATGCTTAATCCCTTACCGGTGCCACACTCCTGCATTCACAAACACACGCTCGCACACACACACACACACACACACACACTTTAACGAGCTGGTGTCATGAGGCGCCTGTGCAGATGGGTGGGTCTCTCTGCGTGCAGGCTGGGATAAGAGAGCTGCATGACTAAAGGACAGTCTCTTAGCTTCCTTTGAACAAGCAGTCTGCCGTAAACACACACACACACACATCCACATGAACACGCATCACACACACACACACCTTCACAGTCCTCCTGAATGTCAAATCCCCTATCATTCCTCTTCATGACAAAACAACAGTCAAAGGTAAAGTAAACCCCAACTGGTCATTATCCAGCCTTGTAATTGGCCACTGCTGTACACACCAACCACAACTGCACCTACAGGCTGCTTTGCCAACACTACAACAAGATTTACTATAGGAGAGAAGTAACTCGATGTCACAAAAGTCATAAACTGAAAATGTAGGATGAAAATGAGTGACTGAAGATCTAAAAAGAGGAGACGAGACAGTAGAATTGACAGCAGTAAGTTAAATACTTTAATCAAAACTTCCTGTCAACCTCTGTGTGGATATAAGTGAGGGCAGAAACTTTGCATCGACTTTGCTTTTTTTTTTTGTTTTGCTTTTTTTTTTTTAGTCTGCAGGCAAACACATCACCGTGACAGCAGTCCCACAGCTCTAATAAAACCATGTGTGCATAGAGAGGAAGCGTTGGAGAGGCAGCACATTATATTCATTCGCTCTAATCCTGACACGCTGCATGCCAAGAAAATGGGACGCCTGCGAAATTTATTTAAGAAAAAGGGACATAAAGACTGAGTGAAGGATTGTGAAAAAATGAACATCCTAAATCATGTTTAAGTGACTCCTTGTCAGTGTGCTGAAGCATGTTAGGTACTTTATGAGTCTGAAGATCTTACTGTACGTCCCTCTCATGCACACAATGCTCACTGCTGCGTTTCTTTACATGAGAAGTATCAGTACAAATTAAAACATTTCAAGATTAAGGAACCTGTTATGATGACACATGCATGACACTGATGCATTTAAAGATCCCCTCCTTACTTCTGTAATATTTGTAAGGTGGGCTGTCATTTCTTGCTGCTTTTGTTACTTCTACTGCTGCAGACGCTGTTTTTTTTTTCTTCATTTTTTTTACTTTTGATAATGTGGCTGTGATGTTTTCCCCGGGTACGTTTAGGAAGCTACGCGCTGTCATGTCTGTGCTTTTAAGATAATGGTTCATGAAAGGAATACCAAAAGTCACAATGCTGTCTTTGTCTTTTCCTCCGCTCGCCTGTCTGTCATGATATATATAAAACATTAACAGTCTTATGAGGCCTCACAAACTCCTTCAAAATTAAACCCATCATTCACTGAGACACCTGAAAACACCCATGTGTCTGATACACACACACACACACACACACACACACATACACAGTCGATTGTCATTACCAGTCCCTGTTTTTTTTTTTTTTTTTTTACAACCTACATCCATATGAGCATGAAAACCTCGTGGACGTGAGTTTGAAGACGTATAAGGATGTGGCCTACTTTGACTTAAAATAACACCTTCTCTGGGATATGATGTTCAGCACTGGGCCTGATAGCTGAACAATGAAGACTGCAATTACTTAAAACACTTTTTTTGAGAGATGGGACAGGATGCCCAAAGGTGCTGTAATGTAGCTGAAATGAAGTCCACCTCTTAAATAGCTTTCCTAGTATTTTCTATTGCTGTATGAATAGAAGAGGAGAAATAACTTTTAAAGGGGCACGACACCAAACTTAAAACCTCACCACTGCTGATGAGACCAAATACAGTTGAGCCAAAATCACTAAGTAAGCTTAAGGGACACTCAGCTGGAATAGTGTAACAGAAGATTAAAGTGTTTTCTGACAGGACGAACATCATCCCTGGTGTTCAAACTCTAGTGATAAAAATAATTCATCTGCAGCACGCGCGCTGATTCGCAATCCGAGCAAGACGCGGCTAAATGCGTCCGAGCTCCTCATCTCCTGTTGCACGTCGGGAACTCCAGTGGGGAGCAGGCACAATCAACTGGTGCACGCTGACCCGTGTCACCGAGCCGGCACGCACGTGCGCGCACACACGCGCGAATGAAGAACACGCGCGCGCACATGCACAAACAAACAAAAACACACACACACACACACACACACGGGCAGAAACGCAATATGTATATTTAAATATCACACCGCGTAAGAAGAAGCGCTCGGGGTGCGTTAGCGACTTACCAGATGTGTCGGGAAATTTTCGGTCGATGATATATATTGGCATCACATCCAGTGATCAAACATCCATTAAATCCACAAAGGGAGCGCGAAGTGCTGATCGATCTGCACCAGACGATCGCTCTGTTCACCCTGGATTTCAACAAGGCATAAACCGATCCCGCCTCTCTTCTTCTCCTTTTATTTCTTCTTCTTCTTCTTCCTTTAGCTTTCTATTCTAGGAGTGCACAAACACACGCACAACCACTTACGCACAGACCCTTCTCTACAACTACTCTACTGTACCACGCCACATCTACCCAGCGAGGATCGCTGAATTCAAACGACACATCACACTCGTGCGCTGCGCAAGTGGTCAAGTGTGTGATCCACAGAGGGGGGGGATCCCATATATATATATATGCAGCCTTCTGAAGTTCCCTGTCGTTGCCTCCTCCGTCGGGCGGCGTTTAGAGATGACCCTGCGAGCGGCACTTGCTGGCACCGGAGCCTAAAAAGCTGCAGGGCGCAGGTCCAGGTGTGATGAGGTGATGCGTTGCCATTACGCACATGACTTTGATTTGCATATTATAGTTGGAATGTATGATCATTGTTCTTTCATACTGATATAAGTACTTTGGAGCCTTAAAGTGCACTAAATCAGTTAACAGTAAACATTTTATTAGAAGTATTATCTTGAGTATGTACAGTAGTATACATGTATACATGTTTTTATAGTGGGGTCCCCTTGAGGTAGCTGACCCCCTCCTGGGGAAATAAATCACTGGAAGGAAACTATTTAAACCTCAAGTGTAGGCTAAGTCACATGGATGTGCTGGATCCAAGAATGCCAGTGCAGAGCTACGTATTATCATGTCAATACATGTTATATACAAGCAATGAAAATAGTTGAGCTTGCAGCATGACTTTCTTCTTTCACCTTGAATCTCCATCCCAACATAACCTGGGTTGGACTGATATTATACAAATGTATTAACTATTTAAGTGAGAGTGGAAATTCACCCAGCGTGCTTATGGTACTGGTGTAGTCTAGACAACATTTAGACAATACTGAGTGTGTGTATTGTTTGTGTAGATCCTTCTTCACACTGAATTTAGACCTGATCTTTACATGAAAAACACTGAAATGTTCCTGGTTTTAGCTTATGTACCTCAACATCCTTTGACCTGCAAATCACCAAAAACTTACCAACTTACTTTCTTTAATGTGTTACGTGGTTTAACATCTTAACCACATTTTAGATAGTGGTGTTTTTGAGTCTACTATAGTAAAAGCCTGCTTTTTCTGTGATAAGTGGTTTATAACAATAACTGACCTCCGTAAAAAAAAAAAAATCCTGTACATTGATTTGTTCCCTCTGTGCTGATAGTGTTTAGTTACATGTGGCTCTCTGCTCCTGCCCTCTTCAGTGGGGGACATCAAAGTTCACCAGAGGGTCACTTCCCGTATATCACCAATTAACTCTGCAAACACTGTAGGATGTTGGGTCTAAAAGTGAAAGTTAGCATTAAAGTGAGATGAAGGTAAACAGAATACATCATTGCAGAGAGTAAGTGACCTCATTTGGGTGGAAGGAAGAGAGGAGACAGCTTGATGTCATTGTATTCAGTGTATTCATGTAATCACTGTTGAGCTGTGGCTGCTCATGTGCATTTATTTATTTAATGGGGATGTGGGGAGACTTTCTCAGGAGCAGGGACTAAAGATTAAACAGGGGAAATGTCTCAATACAGGGCTAATTTGAACTATTTTCCAGTGTTGCAGGTGTTCAAAAACATCTCAACTCCCTGGTTGACACTGTTAACATTAAAAACTGTCTTTACATTGTCACATTCACAGTTGTGTTTACGCAGATACTTATATAAAGCACATTTCCTACATTATAAAACTTGCAATGATTGGGAAACTCCACCACTGTTGAACTGTCTTCGTCTCTGTATCCAATTATGTACTCCAAACATAAAAGATAAATACCTACTTTAGCCTACTTTAGTGTCACTCCTTCGTACCATCCATGTTTCATTACTTCTGATGATGAACGGCGTGATCCCGCTCAGAGGAATCTCCATCTGTGTTTGCATCTTTTGAATATCTGTGAAGCTGAACTGACAGCAGTTTTCACAGAAGCTGCCTGTCAGTGCATCTAAAAGATGTTCACATTTGCCTGCAGTGCAATCTCCGTGATCATATTTTCCTTCATTTTGTTGCTGTGCGCTTCAAATAAAACCCCTTGCCCCTTCTTTGTTGGCCATTTGAGCTCTGTTTGCTGTCAGTAAACCCAGCATGTTATGCACTCCTGGAGAGTATTGGATTTTAATTGCACTGTGCCCAGGGTGACACAGGTATTAAACAGTGTTTTGTTGCAAAAAAATAGACACACATGTGCAAACACAGACATTGACACACACACTGTGCGTCATTATTTAGGTATTTCTCTGTAAAAAACAATCAGAGCCAAACATCAAGCAGCAATTAGACCCAAAACCAGGACTCCCTGGCTTGTTTTAATATGTGATTTAAATTGTACTTGTACTTTAGAGTAATTTATATCTTAAAAAAGAAGTCCATCTTTACAGTAGATATGATTTATTATCAGAGTTTTGTGTCATGTGGATTTGCTATCAATTAACATCACCTTCCAAAACATGAGCAATGTGTTCCAGAGAAGTATACACCATGACTAACACACTTGAGCTGTACATTGAGTCCACATACAGTACGACTGTGAATCACACAGTCACTGCAGAACAACAGGTTCGTCACTATTTTGACCTATTTTTAATGAGGCGCCAAAATCATTTGATGTCTTGAGAGGAGGCGAGATATGGCCGTCCTTTGACTCGGATCAAGGTCACTCAGATAGGTTGTTCTATCAGCACCTCCCTTCAGGAACTGTCAGGGGAGTAACTCTCCTATCAGCAACAGACGGGCTGTCCAGTTCTGCTCAAAGTCTGCTGTCAGCGCACATAAACACACACATTCACATACAATCTTGCACCAAAGTACAAAATCACACAAACGTACCCACACAGACGAGGACTCGCATATACTACACACACATTAATAACCTCACTGCTGTCACTCAGTGAGGGGGACTTTCAGAGTGATGTTTGTGCCGGTCATGAGGCAGAAAGAAGAGGAACAGGGGCGACAGAAAAATAGATAAAAAGAGGAAAATAGTTAAAAACTTACCCAGTATTTCCAGACTGGTATATGTAGATAGTTCAGGATTTTTCAGCTTGTTTTTGTTATCTATGAGGAATTGGAAAAACAATTCCACTATAATAACAAAGGTATTTCCATGCTGCTTACTGCTATTGCTTTGCAGTCATTTCAGTGATTTATCTGACTTAGTATGAAATACAAAGTGTGATAAAACATTTGCTACAGTAAGTGTACACACTGGAAATCATTACAATATTAAAGTGAGGCCATCTTTATACACATCTCTGCACACTAACTGGTTTTCATTACTTGAGAGGACACTGCATTTACATTAATTTCCTGTAGATTTGGTTGTATACCAACCATTCTATTTAACAGTTCTCCTTGCAGGGCCCTGCTTGTCTCCATATGAGAAGCAACTCCTCATATTGTGACTTTGTCACTTTTTGTCCACTCATCATGATTGATACGTTCCCACACACTCACTCAGACATGTAAATATATACAATTTTTTCTGATGTCTGTTATTTGTACAGATCGTTTTTGAGATGACATCCTCAGTCTTTTTCTATTATCACATAGACAAGAAATGCATTTGCTTGCATTCAACGTGAAACGCATTCACTTGCGTCGTAGTCTTCGATTAGATAGATATAGATTATCAGCTTATAGTAGCTTCTATGTACGGAGTCACAGCAGTTTCAAGCAAACAAGCCGTTTCTGTATACAGTAACTCTCACAACTGCACCTGCCAATAGATAGTCTGACTGCATGTTTTAGCCGTTTCCGTAGATGTTTCATGGATTCAGATCAGGGCTGATATATGAATACTTCAGAATAGTCCAGTATTTAGTTCTAAGCCATTCTTTGTGCTTTGTGCTGCGTGTGTTGGGTCATTATCCTGCTGGAGGATCCATGACCTGAGAGTGAGACAGAGCTTTCTGACACTGGTCAGTACATTTTGCTCCAGAATTCCCTAATAGTCTTGATATTCCATTGTACTCTGCAGTGACTCATGACATCCTGTGCCAGATGCAGCAGAGCAATAGCAGAACAAAACCGGGCCTCCTCCATGTTTACAGTAGGTATGTGTGTGTGTTTTTTCTTTGAAAGCTTCAATTTTTCATCTGTGAACTTTGAGCCAGTTTTATCTTATCTGTCCAAATGACACTCTCTCAGGAGCTTTGCGGCATGTCTCTATGTATTTTAACAAATTTGAATCTGCCTTTTTTTTTTTTTTTTTTCAACACTGGAGTCCTCTGCAGAGCAAACTGTCACTCAAAAAGCAAGCGATGGTGCAATCAAGCACTGATGTACCATGACCTTAAACATAAGTTTCTATCTATTCACTACTTGTTCTTCACTCTTTGTTTGCCATTTACGATTCACACTAATCTTCTGTGCTGGCATTGATTCTTTTCTTACGACCACATCCAGGGAGGTTAGCTACAATCCCATGCAAATTAAACTTCTACTCTATAATTTTCTTTCTGATTTCTTCAGACAACTCTCTCCTTTGTTTTCTCTGGTCATGTTCAGTGTGATACACATAATGATACCAAACAGAAGAGTGGCTTGTTTTCTTGGTTGAAATAGGCCAAATGACTAGTTGCAAGAAGACGCATGGTGCTAAATACAGGAAGCATTTATTTTGAAATATTACTGTAATTGATTTATGTATAATCTTTCAGGAATACATCTGTCCAGGTCATTTTTATTTTGTATTATTTAAACAGTACACAGTATAGTCTGATTTATATTTGTTGAATTTCTTTATATGTTGTATGTATGTATGAGGTTTCTTGTGATGATGAATGCACAGAGATTTATCAGGAACTCAACATTAGAATTTTTCACTTTACTCTTCTAGTTCTGCAGCCATTAGTCTCCTGGTTCGCTCTCAGCACTCTAAACATCCTGATTTCCAGCCTTTACAGGCAGCTATTTTCTGCTCAAAATCAGTAACAAACCCAGTGCATGTTACCTTTCCAGCGGTGTTAATTTCATCAATGAACATTTTGGCAAAAATATTGCCTAATCACCTGTTATTCATGCTGAAATATAGAAGAAAAATACATTTAAAAGTATCTGAAAACAGAAACTACAGTTCAGTCTAGTTTTTAGTAGTTATTTTGTCCAAGTTTGTGTTTCTGCCAGAAGATGCCCTCAACTCCCACCTTTTATCTGGTTCACCTACATGCCTGCCCCACATTGTCTAATCAGGCATAGCTCCCTCTAGCTCAGCCCCCTTACCCGTTCCATGCTCTGTAGTCATCCCCTGAGTATAGTATACGCCAGCTACAACCCCAGTTCCAAGTTCACAGTGCAAACAGAAAACATATCAAATGCTTAAACTGTAGAAATGTACCATTTCAAGTCAAGTCAAGTCAATTTATTTATAGGCACATTTAAAAACAAGACAAGTTGACGAAATTACTGTACAATATTAGCAACAAAATATTATACATGTGAAATGCACACACATGCATACTGCATACAATATATGTACAGATACACAAAGTGCATATACAGTATGTGCATACACAGATATACAAAGAAATAATTGGGCACAATCTAAAGAACACCAGACACAAAAGAAAATATATCTCATGCTGGTTTCAAAGCTAAAGACAAAAGTTTTTGCCACTGTTGGTGCAGTCCTAATAGTGAGTGGTAGACTGTTCCACAATTTAGGAGCAGTTACTGCACTGGTTTTGTCACCTTTGAGTTTCAATCTAGACCTCAGGAACCACCAAGAGCATCAGGTCAGAAGACCTGCCTGCCCTAGAGAGTGTGTGGAGGTGGAGAAGCTCAGAGGACAAGGAAGGAGTGTCCCCATAAAGTGACTTTAAAACAAACAATAAGATCTTAGCTTCAATCCTAAATCAAACAGGAAGCCAATGAAGTGATGCTAGTATTGGGCTAATGTGGTCATGCTTGTGTGGGCCTGTCAGGAGCCAAGTGATGGTGAGAAAGTGAAGACTGGCTGATTTTCAAAAAGCCCACTTTAAGAAAAAAGAAGATAATTTTTAAATTAATCATAAAAACAGGGACAGGAACATGTTTAACAGTGAGTAGCATCCCATCTTCTTCTAACAACAGTCTATAAATGTCTGGGAACTGAGGAAAACTGGGTTTATGAGATTTGCAAATCATTACATTCTGTTTTTATGTGCTTTTTACACAGCGTCCCAACTTTTTTGGCATTAGGCTTGTATTTCACCATTGTTCTATCACAGATCCTTCTCTGTCTTTCCCCAGGCTTAGCGTTGAGGCATACTTCCGTTTCAAGTCTGCTTGTTTTGTTACCTGTCTGTTTTGGACCTTCTTTCTTGGTTTTTGGATTTTTCTTTTGTCTGTTCCCTTTGGAATTTATCATTGACTCACACCGCATGCCTGTCATCTACCTCGGCATGTTTCTTGACTTCGCCTCTCGTTATCCGTGCTCACTTTTAGTTGCCTGGATTTTTTGTAAATCTTTTTACTTCAGGTTTATAATAAACCGTTCATGGCATCTACCTCTCTGCTCGTTTGTTTCCTCTTGACTGCCAGCTTCCCATTGTCTGTATAGTACAAAACGTGACACATAGGTGTCAGCAGTGCACTGCCATTAATAAAGAGCACCTTACAATCAGTAGCATTTTATCTCTGATGCTATCACCAAGCTTAGTAATTTTATAGGCCAAATGTCTCTACAATCCACCTCCGAGAGTGTGACAAGAAGATGCTAACATTTGTGTGTGCAGACATTTGTGAAAACACAAGATAAAACAAGGTTCATGTTATTTTCAGTCAGATATCATTCAGTCAGTATTGCTCTCTAAAGTAGTAAGTATATACCAGTCTTACTGTCAGCCATCAATCATCTAAATATTCCCCTCACTACAGAAATATAAGTGTATTTATGTCAACCTTCAATTTAGATTCTTCTCTCAAGCTCCATCCAGAGACATTTTTAGTCAAAATGTGAGTGAATCCAGTTTTGGAACCACTCAGCAGAGTGACATGGTGTAAATGAAAAAACTGAATTTTCCACTAATCTCATGACAGACAAGAACAACACTTAATCATCAACACTTGACAGTGATAACTGTATCTTTAAACTGAGTTTAGGACAAAACAAATGTATAAATATCATTGAAAAAACTAAATTAAAATATCTTGACTACACAACTAGACTAAACTTTAAACTCAAATGACTAAAACTATTATGTATTTCCATCTAAAACTAAATTCACACTGCTGCCCAGCACCCAACAACACATTGAGAAAGTAAATGACTAACAGGTGAACAGAATGAAGCAGCTATATATTAAATGATTAATTTGACTTTTTCAATATTCAAAAATAAAGGCTATGTCACAGAAATGGGTTCTGTTTCCTGACATGGCGACAGGAACTCAAGCTGTGTAACACAACAAATAATTAGAATAAGTGCAGGTTGTGTTCTGTATTTACACTGCTGCTCCTTGACAAGCTGAGCAAGTGAAACTGTTTTCCTCTCTTCACAATTACTGTGTGGCATAGAAATATGTGTGTAAATATTTATCAGGTAATGTCCGCTCTGCCCCTGATTTTTTCCTGTTGCTAGAAACACACCTAGTCCAGGACGTCTATT
>JAUBNQ010000005.1:20065714-20083926 GCA_032353495.1 Ctenopoma kingsleyae | reverse complement strand
TTTATTCCTTTAACTTCAGTCTCTGGTCCACAAATCCACCCAACACACCGTGAAGCCAAATAGCTTTAGCGTTAGCGAGAAGCTACGAGACAACGAACTTAACACTTTTATTGATCTGGTGTTTAGTATTTGGTGCCGCCGCTTGTTTGTGACAGCAGTATGAGTTATGGATATGGTGGTGGAGGTGGAAGAAGAGGAAGAAGAGGAGGTCGAGGAAACAGAGATGGAAGCAGAGAAAGATGGGACAGAGGGGGAGGAGGAGGAGGTGGTGGAGGTCCGAGGGGACACGGTTCCAACTTTGACCAGGACCGAGGAGGAGGTGGACAACGCGACCGACCTCCTCCACACCTGAAGGGCCGTGAGATTGGTCTGTGGTACGCAAGATACGGAGCCGTGAGGAGGAAACAGGCTGACAGGAGATCAGTATGTGTTCTGTTGGGGTGCATGGTGTTTGTCAGTCTGTTATTACTATGAGACGCAGAGATCAGGGAATTTAACACAAATATGAGAGACACATGAGAGATTTGATTTGTGCAGTAATTTTGACAGTGCTTTCTGACGTTAATGTTATTTCAAGGACAGAGACTTCACAATAAAATACCATCTGTATTTGTAATTAATGTATGTTTTTTTTCGAATATACATATAACTGTAAGTGTGAAGCAGCTGGTGTCACTAAAATTAACCAAAGTTGGATTTGTGCAGTTTCATGTGACTGAAGCAATGCATTTTACTTAGACTTGTTTTTCAAGTGTAATAAGATTTGGTACACCTGTAGGAAACACTGCTTCAAACCAAACCCTGGTGTCACACTGGTGGGGATAACTGTGATATTGTGGATGAACTTTCCACATTTCCCATGTCTCTGTACAGCGAGCAGTGGTCCAGATGGATGAGGCCAGAGAGCAGCACATTACCAAGCTGCTTAATTCTGTCCAGAATGACCAATCTGGTCCAGAGAGAGACAGCAGGGATGCAAGAGCTTCTACGTCTGACAACTGGCGAACAGCCGCCGGTGGAAGTGGTCATTGGTGAGAACAGTTTGCATTTTCATTTTTCCTTTTGAGACTTGCACAATTGAATAAAGAAAAGCTGCAGTAGTCAGGGTTGAAGTTCCTGGTGTGTTATTATTCTTTTTGTGACACAAGTATGCTCTAACTGACGTATATGACCCATGTGAGCAGTTACTTTGATGGGGAGATGCCTGAAGAGGAAAAACATAAGATCGAGATTAAATCTGAGGACGAGGAGGAAGACGTTAGTCTTGGTCAGAGGAAAGCAGCTCACAAATCACAACGGTAACCGTGCAAGCAAACATGCCTCAAAAAGACTGTCCTTCTTCCAAAATTCTGATTTAATATTTAATCACAGAACAACCAGTACTGTCTGGTGATCCACCATATTGGAGATATTTACACACTTTAATGTTTTCATTTAGTTGCTTCCCTTCAGAAGTTGTTAAAGATGAGCCTCCAGACAAGTGGGATGAAGATGAGCCAGAGGACGTGGAGGAGAAAGAGAAACTGAGAATGAAAGACAAGGATCTGGAGTTCTTATTTCAAGAAGTAGTCAGAGATAGTTCACTGGACGACTACTTAAAGAGAGATTTGCAGAACAAGAAATCAGACCCAAAATACAAGGAAATGCTGGTGAGTATAATGAACCCTGTCAAGTTTGATGTTTAGCTAAACCCCAAATTATTAACATTATGTTATCTGTGAAGATTCTCAGTCAACCAGGTCATGGTTATCTCAAAAAAGGTTTTTCAGTGGCAACTGGACTTGTTTTAGTTCCTTGATGATGTTTCACCCTCCATTCCAGAGGACTTTCTCAGGTCTCACTGACTGGTAGGAGTAGCAGGTTTATAAACCCTGAGGAAAAACCTTAAACATTATGTTATGTTGTGAAATCAAACAAAACCAGTGGAAATGACCACAATACGATACGGTACGATCATCTAGAAAGTGCTGTTCACTGCTAGAAAAAGTGCATGCTCAGACCCGTGCTCAGCAATATGAAGCCTGCAATTGGCAAGTGTGGTTCAAGGGAGAACAGAGAACCTAGAGAACAGATCTTGCAGATAAACCCCCTGAAATACAGCACCTCTGTGGATGTGGAGATGAAGGTATAAAAGAGAGAATCTGAGGTTTCTGTGCTTTGTGTCAGTATCAGTGTTGGTATGCGTACGACTGACACCCACTCTGTTTGTTGTGTGCATATGAATAGACAATAAACATATTCACACTTTGAATTCTTCATCCTGATCTTTTTTGAGTAGGAGAGTGTTTCCAGACTATGTCTCTACTGACTTTTGAGTTTGAGTTTTTCAACATATTTTTGACACCATAATTTTTTCAAAAAGTTGAACTGGAAGATTGACTGATCCGGAAGTGACAGACACTCTTCTGACACACAAAGGACACCAGAGAGTCCAGATTTCAGAATCTGTGGCAGGAGCTTAAGGTTACTATCCATGCTCGAAAACCACGAAATTTGGAAGAGTTGAAACAATTTGGCATGTGCCAAGCTAGTCAGGAACTACCATAAGAGGTTGTTGGTTGTGAGTCAGAAAGGTCAGACTATTGACCATTCATAGAGCTAAGAATTTTGACCCTGTCATTTTTGTTTTTGTTTTTTCTCGTTTCACTTCAGTGCATCAGTAAAATATAAATAAAACTTTTAGGATTTCATCTTTGTTCTTTTGGAAGCAATTAAACTATAAACATTATGCTTCTGTGTCTTTATAATTAATAACACCTGCCAGGTAATTTGCAATAAGTTGTTGCCATGTTGAATAGCCCGTGATTTACAGGGGACTGGATATTTATGTTTTGAAATCTTTTTAGTTGCCTAATATAGAATAAGGCTGGGTAATCTGGTGCATTTATCTGTCATTAATTGAAGAGATATTATCATAATATTTCTCGTATATGCAAAATAATATTCAATACTTTAAACATTAATTTAATCTGTCACATTAGCAACAATGTCACATTATTCCTCTGTGTCAATAATAAGGGATTATAAAATTATTGCCAAGCCAATACAGTTGTGCTTATTAGAATTATCCAGATGTTTGGAAGAACAAAAACTGTACATGTTGTGAGGTCACAAAGACAAAACATCTGCTGGTAATTTTCTTCTGCGTTTATAAATGTTTGCTGATAATTTTTTTTGTCTGCAGAAATTCAGGGAAAAACTACCATCTTACGGGAAAAAAGAGGTGAGTTTTTAAATTTTTTTTTTAAGCGAATATTCTCCCTCTCATAAAGAACCACACAGTTTGTGCTTAAACTGAATTTCTCTTTTTCATGCTTGAATTCTTAATGTCCTCTCCCCATCACATTTTCCCCTTCTTATCTCATTATTCATCCACTTCTTCTGACCTGCTTGCATGTTTCTGTCCTCAGGAGCTTGTGGAGCTGATCAACTCTAACCGTGTCCTTGTTGTAAGTGGGGAAACAGGCTGTGGAAAGACCACCCAGGTCACCCAATTTATCCTAGACGATTATATCAATAGAGGCATGGGTTCGATGTGCCGGGTGGTCTGCACACAACCACGTCGCATCAGCGCCATCTCGGTATGTACTCCACTAGATCTTCACGTCTGACATCTTGGAATATTTATTGTTGTGCGCATATTGAGGAAAGATGTGGTTGCTAAGTTATGTTCATTGGTAATTTCCTGCATCAGTCACTTAGGTTTAATGGTTATTTTCTCTAGTGCTGCTGATTGTTTGTTTGTGTGTGCCCTTCCTCTCAGGTAGCAGAGCGTGTAGCAGCAGAGAGGGCAGAAAGTGTTGGAAATGGAAATTCCTGTGGTTACCAAATCCGCCTGCAGAGGTACGGAAATCAACAACTGTCGATGCATAAATAATTGTAGTACTGGTTGGATTAGTGGTTAGAGAACCAACAAATGATTTTGGCAGTAGGAAATCTTTATCTGAGTCTACACTTCTGAATTGCTTCTTGCATCTTAAATGCTTTTTAGTTTTTTAAAAAGGTATATTGGTGATATTGCCAGCCTGTTTGGCTGTTTTCAAGATTCAAAGGGTTCATTGCGCACAATGTGGGTTCAATGTGCACAGTAAAGAAACACATTTCCCTGTACAATGAAATTCTTTCTTTGCTGCCCACACCATATGCCACATAATAAAAATAAAGATAAATATAAATATTAAGTAGCAAGTAAATAGGCAGCTGCAGGTAACTGTGTGTTGTATGAGTACAAATGTTCATGTGCAAACTATAACTGTTAACAAGTCAAATGAGGTGGACCGTGATTACTCCAGTCAGTGGTTTAGGAGGGTAATCGCCTTGGGGTAGAAGGTCAGTTGTCCTTTACTGTTCTATTACCTTCCTGATGTTATTGGTAAAATGCATGGAACCATAGAATATATTCATAACGTAATGGACTCAGATAGTACTTTCATAGAAGACATGAATGGTTTTTGTGTGGTTGAATGGTTAGGTATCTTAGGATAACATAAGATAAGATAACACTTCATTGATCCCCTGAAGAGGAAATTCATGTGTCACAGCAGCCGAGAAAAACTGACACCAAAAGTTAAAACAAGAGAGCAGAATAAATGTAGAACATAATACAAAAATACACATCTAGACTAGACAGACTAGATCAATAGCATAATAGTATGATATGCAGTAGATAATAAAGTTTGTGAGTTCATGTGTAACAACAATGGCACTGAATTAAAAGGTGCCTTTAAACTGAGAAATGAGGCAGATTAGTCTGCAGTTATCCAGGTCACTTGAGTTTGCTGGAAGTGATGGACACAGAGAAGCCCGATGGTAGCAGGGCCTTGTTTGCCTTTTTATCCTCGCCAAACCATCCAGTTACAGTGAATTAGTATTGAGTTCCTTCAGCCACGTCCCTGTCTTGTCCTTGATAAGCACGGATGACTCCTCCACGCTATTGGAGAGGCACTGTCTCAGCTGCTCCACACCTCGTCTTCCTCCTCCTCCAGGATGAAATCAGGCCTGTGTTTTGCAGAGCTAATAGCTATTAGCTAATAGCAGGCTAGCCATGGGTAAAAAATAAAACAGTGCTGTATCCATGGTAACGTGTACCTCCCGACAAAGTCACTAAAAGCTCTCTTACAAACACGAGAAATTATAAAGACCCCATAAGTTTAGCTTTGCCCATCACCTCAGATAGCAAACAAAAACTCAACAAAATGAACAAAAACACAAAGAGAGGATCTGCTGTAACTAGCGGCCATCGAAGAGGCACCACATCTAGATGTTAATGGTGCAGTTGTCTCTGTCAAAGATTATGTTCATTTGGAAATATGCACCTCTGCATATGTGCTGTTGATGAATATATGAATGTACATACATAATCTGGATGGATAAAAGAATATATAGGAGAAATGAACACCAGAGGAAAATAATTTATTTTTGAAGGACACCATATATTAGTATTAGTATATAAAATGATTGCCAGAGACCATGCACACAGGAAGAGATGGACAAAGCTTGGGAGAAAGGCACTTGAAAAATATGTAGACTAGTGGAGAGTTATCTGAAGTGAGTTATATAAAAAGAGTATGAAAGAGGATGAGATAAATGCAATAAAAAGGTAGAAAAAGAGGCAACTCGGGCGTGATATTAAAGGAGACTGATATGCGGCATGAGAAGTAAAAGGATGGACAGAGAAATTGATTACTGACTGTGAAAGAAATGGGACAAATAACAAGGCGCTAAATGGGGAATTTAAGGTCGTTTGCCACCTTTTCTAAATCTTTTCATGCAGTGCTATTTTTTTTTTCTTCATTTGCATCAAGTGATAGAGGTTCTGATTCATAGAGAAAACAATAACTAAAGCAGCTAAGTCTAGTCAGTTTATAAAGGCATCTATTGGAGGTTTTTTCATTCTGCTGTGCTGTCACTGCCCACTGTTACCATCACTGATTGACACCACGGGTGTCTCTCAGTAGGTATATGCAAAAACTGGCAATTTGTACCTCAAGCTTTGTTAAACTTCTGTTGATGTGTCAGCTCCCCACACACGCACACTAATATAAAAAAGAAAAGTTACACTTTACAAACTTTAGTTCTCTCATCTGTGTGCAGCCAGTCTCTATGAAACTCAATACAAATTGGCAGGAACACGTTTAATCTCGCCTTTGCCAACATCAATTACATTTGGAGGGAACCAGTGTTTTCATTTACACGACTCAGCCAGTGCTGACACTGAATTAAATGTGTTCCCTGTCGTGCAGCAAATGATGTGTGGTTAACAAACATTAAGTAGCAAACATTTCAAAGAAAGTAAAAAAAATATGGCTGATCTTATACAGTACTTTCTCATCTCTGAGATTTCCAACTAGGGCTGCACTATTTGGGAAGAAAGTCATATTGCAATTATTATCAATATTGCAATCGCACTTGCTTGCAAAATTACAGTAAACACATAGTTTACTTCAAACTATAGAATAATTTACACATTTTCAGATCTACTTTTTCATTTTCAGTCAGTAAGGATGTTAAAATAATATAAACCACAGAGATGCAGATTCAGCTACATAATTAAGTCCTATGCATTTTTTTACTATGTGTCAGTAGAGTTTTTGATAAACTGTGGAAGATTTAGTTTGATAGTGAGACCAGAGTGTCAAAATATTATGTTAAGAACAGTAAAGAGCATCTTATAATATTACTGCTCCTACTCAGACCTCATCATGATCATTAGATCAATTCAACATGAGGCAAGCATCACTTTTTACTCAGTCATGTTCTTTACTAATTTTAAACAACTGATTTTGAGATTCAAATATTTCATAACTGAATCTGATAATTATAAATAACATATTAGTAACTTTGACAACAGAGGCAAATAACAGGCAAATTATACTTTTTTGACAAAACATAGGTTTGTCCCGCCTGTCTCTCTGTGATTGGCTAAATGTTCTTGCCGCAGCCAATCATCTCTCTCACGGTGCAAACTACAGGTAAGCTGAGCTCCTCTTTATAAGAAATTATCAAAATTATTTATGGGGTGTTCTCTATAATTTGTTATTTATGGCATAGATTACATTTTTAATTATCTTCTAAATCATCATGGATCAAATTTAAAATAAGGCTGTGACTGATCTTTGATTCATCACTGATTTATAAAGTTACCTGCATAAAGAGAAGCACGTGAGAGCATCATTCCTCTGCAGAGTCCAGGTTACTGTGTCCTGTTGTTATAATACTGTCACGTTTGGTTTTGGAGGCGCGTTAATAAAAGTAAAAGTCTCCACACTTCACTGCTGCTGCAGGTCACACAGCATCAGTCACTTTTCACGTTTCCTTATTCTTATTTTTATGAATATGCATAATGATAAATACATTATGGATTCTACGTCTGACCGCAACAACGTAGAAAATAAAGTCAGCTCCCTTGAGAGAGATGTTATAGTCGCGCACTGATCAACAAAGCCAGAGAAAATTGTCATGCGTTGTTCACATAACAGCGGATTAGGTGGATGGAGAAGTGAGAATGCACTTTTCCGACTGAACGAGTAGATACACACCGTATACCACTGGGTGTTTCACACATACATGTGTTATTGTGTTTTTATTTATTTAGCTTGTAAGTTGTTATTTTTTAGCTTCCAGTTCACCGTCGCCCAACTCGACATCCATGCCCACCATGTGCTCTCCTGGGCTGCTGCTGATGTGGTCTGTGCTCTGATCAAACAGGGCGACTGAACCATACTTTAGTTTAACTGTGAAATATGTTGATGAGCAGTCTGAACTGAAAAGACGCTTGCAGAAGTCATATTTGACCGGAGATAAAACAGGTGTTGTCCTGCTGATATCCTCAGGACTGAGAGGCTGTGTGAGCAGCGTCAGGTCTGACAGCGGCACCAACATGATCAGAACAGTTGAGCTAAACAAGTGGACACAGGCTTCACCTGACCATTGGTAGGGTTGATAGGTTACAGAAAATATGTTATACAGCTGTTTTTAAGCTAACAAACTGAGCAGCCAGTCTCACGTTAGTCAGCTGGTAAACTTCGAGTGAATGACAGATAATAGATTGTTGCTTCAATCCATATACTAATGATTTAAATCGCAGCACTTTGCGTTCATGTAATCGCACAGACTGACATCGCGATTGCGATTAGTTTAATCGTGCAGCCCTATTTCCAATTGTCATAAAAAGAGATAGTGGAAGCAGTGGAGTAGATAGTAGAAACCAGTATTTAGAGTGCGTGTTTGGAGAGCATCACCTTATAGAAGACACAAGCTCCTTTTTAGTTTCCTCCTCTCTGATTGAATTTGAGTACGGATATAGTTTTAGGTGTTACTGTGCGGAACCAAAATAAATATTAAGGTTGGTGCTGTTTTATGAGCTGTCCTTGAGGATGGAGAGGGTGATAAAACGCAGTGTTTCAAATGTATCTAAAGTGTAGTTT
This sequence comes from Ctenopoma kingsleyae, assembly GCA_032353495.1. NCBI lineage: Eukaryota > Metazoa > Chordata > Actinopteri > Anabantiformes > Anabantidae > Ctenopoma > Ctenopoma kingsleyae. Next base: position 20,075,500 of record JAUBNQ010000005.1, on the reverse strand, counting down.
GTGTTCATGTTGCACAGACAGCAGGAGGATTGGTGAGGGCGGGGTCAAGAAAGGCCCAGCAGCTTCTATTTGCCCTGAGGCCCCTGAGCAAATTAGTCCAGCCATGTCTTCTGGCCCCTGGCAGGCTTCTCTTTCACTAGTTTCTTGGGATTAAATAAACAGACCAGATGCTAAGTTTCTGTTGAAATGGACTGATGTTATCTGTGTGCTGTTGGTAATCTAGAATTTTTTTATTTTGGTTTTGGTTGTTAATTGTTTAGCTGGCTTGACTGTTTATATCTGTTTCGATATGAAAACCCTTTTTCTAAAAGGTTTTCCCAAAAATATATTTTATATTTTAGTGGTGTTATATCCAGTTGCCAGTGAAATGCGTTTTTTAGAAGTTTGATGCAGCTTTTGCTTTGTTTGGAATGAAATTAAACAGAAAGTCATCTCATGATTGCTGTTCAATGCAAAAATGTTCATTACTGACTCATACTTATGCAAAGTATCAGCACAAGTGCCTATTATAACCAATTACATCACTTATTAGACATCATTTTCTGCATCACCAACATTTTATTGCAACATCAGTGTCAGCTTTATGTTCACTTCTCTGAAATGAAGTTATTGCTGCTATCAAATAATGTTTTAGCAACAAACTTAAAAACAAAAACAACAAAATGTGTGTGTTAGCCTACAATGGAAAAGGAGAATAGAAATGAATAAAAACTGTCACAGAAACTCATTCTGGCAACGTTCGTGTTAATTTTTTACCAGTATTCATTTGTGTCGTTTGGGAAATGTAAAGTCTTTACTCTATCTTTTCTCCTCCTATTTCTCAGCCGGTTACCACGGAGACAAGGTTCGGTCCTGTACTGCACAACAGGCATTATTCTTCAGTGGCTTCGCTCAGATCCGTGAGTCTCCCTCATCCCTGCTCCCTCATCCTCATCACATCTTCTCCCAGTGTTTCTTCTTCTCTGTTTTTCCTTTCAGCATCTCTGTTCCAACTGTCCTTCATCTGCTCTCTTACTCCCTCTGTGTCACTTGCTTTTATCCCCATTGATTTGTGTTTGACTCTGCTGTTTGTGGAAGAAGCATTAGTATGGGCCCCCATACTCATAGTCAGAGAAAGACACACACACATTCACACATCTTCTGTTGACTCATCCCTGCATGCTCATCCTTGCATTCTGAGTGTTTTCAGAAAACCCACAGAGACTAAGTGAGGGTGCCAGCTTTTCTTCTTGTCTTGTTTCATGCTCCTGCAGAATTGGCACGACTCGAGTGAGTCATTTTAAGACTAGAGCTGTCTGACAAAATGCTGCAACGTTTTGCCGTTAAGGTGTATTTACATAGCAGCAGGAGTACAAGCTGACAGTCATTGTCCTTTTTCCTGCTTAAATATGACTAAAACTGAAACTTTAAATGTATTCATTTTTTTATTGTGGAAAATGACCCAACCCTGACTTGAATGTCTGTGTGTGGAAAAAGTATGTGAACCTGTGCTTTCAGTAACTGGATGAATACCTTGTCATTTTCCTGTAGAATTTGCTTGAACTCAGAATTTATAGCTCCATCGGTGATGTCAAGCTGTCCTGGTCTGTGGATCCTGTGGATTCTGGCCATTGCCAGACAAAATGCTTCTTATTTAACTCAAAAAGTTATAATTTGGGCTCATTGGTCAACAGAATGTTCTTCTAGTAGGCTTCTGGCTTATCCACATGATAAGCCATTGAGCAAACTGTAAACAGGGAGTAAAGTTTTTTTGTAACAATGGTGCAATGTTTTCCATTAGTACACTATGTTTGGAATTTTTTTGTAACCTCTTCCAGCCTGGTGAACGTTAACAACTCTTCTTCTAAGATCCTCAGAAATCTTTGCTCAAGCCGTGACACACTTTTGTACAAACCTGTGTTGTCAACATCATACTTGATCATACATCATAGTGAAGACACAGATTTATCTTATTAAATAAGGCAGGGTCACCATTACTCACACCTAACGATCATCTCATTGGTTGAAACACTTGATTCTAACTTCCTCTTCAAATGAATTGATAATGCTGGCGGTTTACATACATCAACAAATATTTAAGAGTGGATCATATTCCGTAATAACTAAATGAATAGGTGTACTTTTTTGTCTCATTTGTATCTAGTTTTATAAAAATCAGACATAGAGAAAATTCTAAAAGGCTCAAAAAAATCTAAGCAGCACTGTTTAAGCACCACTCTTATCCAAAGATTTAAGATTTAAAAAAAAGAAGTTTAGTAATCCCAGAGGGAAATTGCAGCTGCTCGCAGGTCAAAAGGTAAGAACAGTACCACAACTAGAAACGATCCACACCAACACAAATGTAAAATAACATCAATAAAAAAAAATCGGTAAGAACAAAGAAAATCTGAAGATAGATGAATGGGTCAATAATAGTCTGGAGTGGAATATAAGACATAAATAATGATTAAGATACAGTTTGATGGACACTGGCAGAAAGGATCTCCTGTGCTGAACGTTCTCCTCTGTACAGTCGGGACCCTGTGTATTGGGTTGGAGGGCTTGTTCAGGATTGAGAGGAGTTTAGACAGCAACCCCCACAGCAACTGGCAAAAATTTAATTAGTGGGAAATCTCTTTAAGCAGGACCAGGTGTAATATTTAATTAAGATACAACTTGCACCAAAGTAAATAAAAATTAAATCTTTAAATTATCTTTATTTATTTATTTATTTTATCTTTACATTTAACATACATTTTTGACCAATCATACTTATGTATATATTATATATATTTTCCTGCATTTCTTCCTTTTAGTTTGTTGTCCAGTATCAGCCACCTGGTGTTGGATGAGATCCATGAGAGGAACCTCCAGTCGGATGTTTTGCTCATCATTGTGAAGGACCTACTCAAACTCCGGGGTGACCTCAAAGTCATCCTCATGAGTGCCACACTCAACGCAGAGAAGTTTTCTAAATACTTTGGTATTAAATTCACCAAAATATTTTCATCAAATATGTTGCAGTTGTATTGGTTTGGATTTTCCTCCCTCTCACCCACCCTGTTTCCTGTGTCTAATTCCTTCTAGACAACTGTCCAATCATCCATATTCCTGGTTTGACGTTCCCAGTGGAAGAGTTCCTACTTGAGGACGTTGTAGAGATGATCAGGTAAACCAACACTATTCCCAAACACACACATACAAAAACAGTCACACCCTGCAAACATGCACAAACACAAATACATACCCAACATCTACATTCTTTTTATTTTATTTTATATTTCATTTAATATAACCCAGTTGATGTCTGTCTGCCAGATATCGCCCCCAGAATCAAGACCGTCGTCCCTCATGGAAGAGAGGCTTTTGGCAGGGACGCAATTCTAGACCTGAGAAGGAGGAGAAAGAGGCTGAATACAAGGAGAGCTGGCCTTGTTATGCTCGCACACTGCAGGGCAGGTGAGTTGTGAGAATAGCTGGGTAGTGAAATTGGCAGAGCCGCTGTCAGGTTGCTAAATGTGTTGTTTACGTGGGAAATTGGAGCATTTGGCTTTGTAACAACCTGTATGTGTACTGACTGAATACAAAGAGATTTGGTTTACAGAGTGCTTTTGAAAAACCTGTGTCTGGTTGATTTTAGACATCTGGGTTAAAATGTTAGTGGTTGCAGTGTCTACTCAAGTACATAAATGCAATGTTGTGCATTATTTGCTCCTCTTTAAAAGTAGATTTGCATGTAGAGGTACCACAGACTTCACAAACCCTCCAAGAGTTGTAAGTGACTTTACTGAATCTTTGTGGCACAGTTTTCCCTCAGTCAACAATTCTGAGGGGACCGGCTCTACTCGAGATGTCAACCTCTTCTCAAACCACTCCACAAACATTCTTCTTCACTTAGTACAGCTGTTTGCTTTGCAGTCCTTGTTTGCTGCCATTATTACTTCTGTGTCACAAAGTGAATGTGAGAGAAGTGTGTGCGTTCGTTGTAAGAAACATACTCATTACACAACATTTCTTGAATGCACAGCACTGATCTCTTCGTAGTCTGCCTATACTTGCAAAGCGTCATAAATTACATTTCCTTCATTCAGATACAGTAAGTTCTGTTATCTCAGTTTGTGATATAGTCAATTCATGAGATAACCAAATGCAAATTTTGTTGAATGTTGACTATCAATATACCTGAGAAATATCAACTTAGTTTTATCCTGGGTGATACTTTCTTATTTGGTGGAAGAAGTTTTATGGCGAACAACACGAAGATCAGAACAGCTCTACAGCGACATTAACAAGTTGTCGTTTTGTCAACTCTGATGGGCTCATTATTGACCTGTCAGTCTCACATCAAAGGGAAAAAGAGTTTCCATATTTTGAAGTTTGCAAACAAACTTCAGCATCTGTGTCGAAGTTATGTGAATTTACAATTTAATCAGACGCGTTATGAATTAAAGATGATATGTGTATATATATATATATATATGTGTAAGGGAAAAAAACTGAAGAAGATCCAGAGGACAGTTAGTGATTTCAGTTTTAGGCACCATCACAGCAGCTAAACAAAAAAACGTCTGTCTGCAAATATATATAAATCTCTCGCAGCCTTAACCCGGGTGAAGGTCAGAACAGGTAAGGCAACAGTTGGAAACTTGGGAATTTGTTGCTATGTTAAAACAAATATATTGTCGGTATGATTTGTTTTACAGATACTCTGACAACACCATCACAGCACTGGAGATTTTGGACAATGATGACAAGATCGACCTTGATCTGATTGTGGCACTGATCCGTCATATTGTACTCAGTGAAGACGTGAGTTTAACCTTGTTTTTCTGGTTTCAGTGTGCCGTCTGAGCGTGGCAACATTCCGGTGTCTTAAATTGGATTTTTTAATGAAGTACTTTTTTGACAGAGATGGAAATGGGGTTTCAGAGTAGTTGCTATGTGTCTGAGCAACCTTGTACCACAACAGACACGAAAATGTCTTTAATTTTTGGGAGCTTATGAATGTCTGAAATGTTAGATCAAAGAAAGGCAGATAGAGTGACGATCTCAGTGGATTTATCAAATAAAAGTAAATCACCAAAGGAGACAAGTATTGTATCCTCCTATGTAGAGTATATGGAAAGAACAGGAGGGTTTGCTTCCGAACTCTTAGCGACATTACAACAGAGGAAATAACACAGATCCTGGCAGCAGATCTGTACTAATAAGAGATGGAACAGATGCTCTTCCAATTCATGTTTATTCCCTTTTATCTTATTCCAAGTTTTTTCTTTTTCTTTTTTTAAGGAAATGTTTAACTTCTTCAGTAGACGCAGTAACGGTAATATATCAGTATGAATATGTTACAGCAGTATTGTCAGGAGCTGTTAGGGCAGAAGTCACGTCTTCATGTTTGTGTTTGCAGCATGTTTCTTGTATTTCTAGTCACAGTGTTTTGTAGGCCAACACCAGAATGCGTAAGGACAGACTGAACAATGGACCATAATAACAAAAACCATAAAGAGTAGCCTACTGTCACTCTCTGGAAGAGAGTGGTGGCACTGAGGACAATGTGCTTCCATTTTTCCTATATTTTTCCTAGTGAAGTTGAACTAACTTAACTTACTTATGTTAGTTTGTGGCTGTGAAAAAATGAAAGAGCAGCAAAAGAAAGAGACGAAGGGCCCAAAATGGGGAGCGACTAACGCAGACAGACAGAATAATTATCCCTACCCATATGAAGCTGTATCTCTATCAGTCACGGCCGCCCTCAGCCAGTCAACCGGCTGATTCTCTGTGGCATTGTCAGAAACAGCTGAGAGGGAACCAGCTGATTTGCCGCGACGGCGTGCTGAACCAAGGATACAGGCCGACTGCCAGGCTTTTGACTGTGATGATTGGTTAATTATGTTGCAAGGATCTGTGATTAGACACCTAAGGGGTAGACACACAGGCATTAATGAACGCCCGCTGGTTGCAACTATGTGTGCGTATGCATGTATGTGGGTGGTTTGGTATGTGTGCATGTGAAATAGCAGAGCAGCACTTCAAAGCTTACGGTACTGGTACTCGATTTATAGTTGGAATACATCACAGCCTTTTTTTTTGCATTTGCATGTGTGTGTATGAGCATGTTTCTGTCAGGCAGCAGCTACGTGCACTGTCTGGATGCTGCTTCTCCTCCTCTCTCTTTTCACACATGCACAGACATTAACACACATATACAGTCCCATGTGGGTGCCAGTGGTTGAGAACTGGTCATAGTAATTAGCTTTAATTAAAAGGCAGGAGTGCTCAGGGCCTGCAGCTACTTTTAATGTCTGTTCTTCATCTTCATTCCTCTCAGGAAAATGAATAGCAGAATCCATCTTAAGCCCTTTTTGTACCAGCTTAATATAATCCAGAGGATCATTTGCGTATAAATTTAGATCTTTGATGTGATGAAATAAACTTTCCCCCATTGATGATAACATAAAAGTTGGATTTTGCAGTTTAGGTATTGATCAGACGTTTCCTGCCCTAATTTAGAAAATTGCTAATTTTAGACAGTATTTATGTTAAGAGATAAACTAGTCAAACACTACATTAAAACAGCCAGGTGGTTTTAATAGCCTGTCTACACGTACATAAACATTAATTTCAGGGACATTTACACTGTTTTGAAAAAAAAGCAGCTGCTGAAAATTGTTTTCCATCGGTGATTTTGTATGCGAGATACATTCTTGTGTCTTTGATTGATATCTCTGGCAGCTCCATGGAGAAACTACAGCTAGTGGCAATGTGAGCTCCGGAGGTAGACATCAACTGGTCACACACAGCATGGGTTGAAATTACAAGAAACCTCTTCACACAATTAACAGTAGTATGAAAAATTCACATTTGTTTGTCCTGACAAACTGGGTCAATGCAGTATTTAATCAGTATTATTGATCTGACACAGAAACACGAAACATTTATTTTTCTTATGAATTCATAGAATAGCAACATTTGCCTGCTCCTCTCAGCTGTCACCTGTTCTCCCACTGAACCTCTAAATGCACGTCGAACATGGAGACTTAACAATATTTGTTGAACAGCTTTAACACATAGTAGCGTGAATGTTTTTACCATAAAACTGAAGGTTTTCCTTGCGGTTTCAGTGTAAAACTACCTTTAACTTCATAAAATCCACAGCTCTGACCACATCTAAATACAGCAAAACAACTTTTCATGCATATTTCCTCAGCACTCCAAAGATGCGCACGCAGATCATTGCTGCCGTCGCTCGGAAACCAGTATGGTCTCAGACAGCTGAATGTGCAGAGATTTGCTCGCACTGGAAAACCTCCAACACTATTAGCCTCCAGCATCTGTTATCCTGCTGATGTTTTCTCAGCTTGCATTTGTGGGTCACTTTATTTTCCAGGTGACTAAATGGTTTGCCTTTTTGCTGCTACTGCTTTGAGAGAAGTCTTATCCCAGTGGTAATGTGAAGCAGAGGCTGTGCTGGAAAGATGCTGTCATAATGAAGCTGGTAGTGAGTCTCGGTGACTATTGTGTGGCTGATTGTGAAGGCTGGCAGCTCATCTCAATCTTTCTCAGCTAGGAAGACACAAGAACGTTGTTTAGTTGTTTCTGAGTGTCCTCCAACTAATGGCTGCTTGTTTCTGTTGGCAGTTAGTTGTGCAGTTGATTTTTATTTTTATTTTAAACCCTGGTGGTTATTGTGTGTCAGTTGTCAGTTCAGTGTTGTGTCATGTCTTTGTCTCACAGGAAGGAGCCATTTTGGTGTTCCTGCCTGGCTGGGACAACATCAGCAGTCTCAACGACTTGCTCATGGCTCAGCAGATGTTCCGATCAGGTACACACACATAGTGACATATAATTTTTGATAAGGGAGAATGTAATTTGTGAAAACACAACCTGGGCATGACTACACTAACATATCAGAAATGCATAATTCAGTTATTGTATGTCCAAAACCTGAGGACAGGGCATCATTAAATGTAGTCCCTCCCCCATACACTCACTCTTCTAGACCTGCAAATTAATTATTATTATAATTGTTTTAATTTAGTAACAGCTAAACTATGAAGTTGCCATCCAAAATGAATATGATTTGATTAGGTGTGATTTTTGATGCTTTGTGTTTTGAGTGATTGCTTTAGTGTATGAAATCAGAAACACTAGTAAACTCTGACTAATCACAGCCACTTAATTTGAGCACACTTTGATTAACTAGTCTCTAGTTCCTGAAATACTACAAAGCCCTTGCATGTAGCATAACAACAGTTCATATGTAGAGATATAGTAAATGTTTTAACATTATGATTTATTACATATTATTTTTAGTTTAGTATTGGAATTACATTTTGGTATACTGTGTATATGGTATTGTATATTGGGTATATTGGGTATTGGGAGATGTGCCTACATCTTCCACCCTAAGCAATTAAAAAATTAACGGTAGAAATTAATTTTGTGATCACACTCACACAAACTATTACAGAACCTTCACAGTTTCATACTGTGAGCAACCTCATTTATTTCCACTGGACGTTCACACCTTGCATGATGCAGACTACATGTTAACCAACACTGCTACTGGTCAGCAGTCACATTATTGTTGAAAGGTGAACCAAACTTTAGGCCACTTTTAAAGTATGGATAATATATTCTACAAAGATATTCAATAGAAGTCACAATATACTGAAACCAATCATTATCACAACACTACTAACTGAACAACTTAAACCTACACGTCTCCTCAATCATTCCAAGACTAGATGTTTTATTCTACATTAGGAGCTCTCTGAGAGTATTCTACAAATGTTTGTCTTTATAGTCCCAGAAAGGCAGGTTGACATCTGCAGAAACATGCAGAGATTAGTTCTGAAGCAAAGTTTTATCAACTTATGAGAACAAAATACTTTTTTACCAAAGTGGTGGAAAGGCAAAAGTGTGCAAGAAGAAAGGATGTGCTCACAATGCAAGCCATACAAGCTCGCCCAGGAAGCGAGGTAGTGGAGGTGGTGTCATAGCCTGGGCGTGCATGGCTGCTTCTGGAATGGGATCAATAATCTTTATTTATGATACAACTGATGATAATGGCAGCAGAATGAATTCAGAGGTGTAAAGAAACATTTGAAGGTCTGCCAATTTCTATAGAAATACATCAAAACTAATTGGTTGGAGCTTCATCATGCAGCAAGACAATGATCCAAAACACAGTGTTAGCTCAACAATGGATCAGAGGGAAAAAGTGGTTAAACCCAACTTCAGTGTAGAGCAAACACAAATTAATTGGCCTTGTCATTCCAGTCCTTTTGGAGGGGCCTGTATATAAATAATGGTGATAAATTATTGCCCCCTGTGGTTATATTTTTAGACTTAATCGGGGAGTCTCATACTAAAACTTGTATCTTGTGTGCACAAATGTTGAGTTTTGCTTGTGTGTCCTGTTGTCTTTCAGAGCGGTTCATTATCATCCCCTTGCACTCCCTTATGCCCACTGTTAATCAGACGCAGGTCAGCATTCTTCCGTTTCTTTCTTTTTCTGGTTCTCTGATTGGATCTGTCTGTGTCTGCATATATCAGTATCTCATCTTTCTCTCCCCCTTCTCAGGTGTTCAAAAGACCTCCTCCTGGAGTTAGAAAGATTGTTATTGCTACTAATATAGCTGAAACCAGGTATATATACATATATATGTGTGTGTGTGTGTTGTTTGTCTTGTTCAACCTTTGTTCTTATTTGCTTTGAAAAAAGGATTTTTGACGGTTAATTTCCGGTAACAGAAAAAAAAAGTGATGACACTTACATTTGGTGGTGTGTGTGTGTGTGTGTGT
>JAUBNQ010000005.1:20050764-20063023 GCA_032353495.1 Ctenopoma kingsleyae | reverse complement strand
ACCTAAAAAAGGTTTTAGGTTGAATTTCCTATCACATACAATTCTTACAACTGAGAAAATGGCACTGAATATTGAATGTGGAAGTGCTAAGTCTCTGCTGACCACCTAATAAATTATTTCACAAATTGTTTCAGCTTTAATTAACTGTTTTTACAAAACATCTAGTATTGTGCCAGCAACAAAGGTGCTATAGCCATTCAAGGAAATGTGCTGTTAAGGGAAGTGAAATGATCCCTTGACCAAAGCAAGAGGTTTCAAGGTCTCTTGTCTGGAAGAATTATGTACAAATCTTTTAACTCCAAGGATGATATTTTTATTACCCTCAAGTGGAGGAGGGACATGGAAAATAAAATTGAGATCTTTTAGAGGAACCTCATTACCAGGGTTAAAAAGATAAAACATGAGCAGTATTTTATGCTAACAAGGCTAAAATGCAATGAAAACCAATGGGAGAAACAGTACTCGGATCTGACAGACTCCTGCTCCTTGAAGTTTTCCAAAGCCTTTATTTCTCATTTCTGCGCTGTAGTGTACCTTGTTATGAACTGAAGATCACTAAGCATGTGCATTTTCTTTGTGTTTTTGTGACAATGTTAGAATGCACTGGACCGTTCAGAGAACCTGACAGCACTGGGTTTCCACCTGGCTCGTCTGCCTGTGGAGCCTCACATTGGCAAACTCATCTTGTTTGGAGCTCTGTTGGGCTGCCTCAGCCCTGTACTCACCATTGCTGCTTCACTCAGCTTCAAAGACCCTTTCTTCATACCCCTGGTAGGACACCCGACAGACATGAAAGTGACACGTGTTTCAATCCATTCAGTACACTTTTCCACTCAACTTTCTGTTTGTTTGTTTTTTATTATAAAGTATGGTTTATAGAAATGTTCCCTCTCTCAGGGTAAAGAGAAGATGGCAGACATGAGGAGAAAGACGCTGTCCAGAAACTCCAAGAGTGACCACCTCACGATTGTCAATGCCTTCCAGGTAAAACAGTTCATCTTCTTTCACCTCTGTCTGCTCTATGACTGGATCCTGTTTTAACTTATCGTTCATTGTTTCACGAGGGGTGGGAGGAAGCGAAACAGCGCGGCGGCAGGTATGAGAGGGAGTACTGCTGGGACAACTTCTTGTCTGCCAATACACTCCAGGTAAGCCAGGAGTAGCACATGATTACATCAAAGTTCTGTTGTGTTATTTAGCACATGCTGCATTTTTAGATGTAATTTGTCTTGTTGTCATTTAGATGCTGCACAACATGAAGGGTCAGTTCACTGAACACCTAATGCATGCAGGCTTCGTCAGCAGCAAGGACCCCAAGGACCCCAAATCTAACGTCAACTCGGGTAACAAAGAAGAGTTGTTTCAGTTGTGATTGAGCTGTCAGAAAACATTCATACTTATGAATTTTAAAACCAGGCTGCAGAGAAATGAGAAAATGTGATTTGGGATATGTAAATGTAACAGTGCTCTTTTATTCTTTTCTTTAACTCTCGCTTCCTCCCCAGATAATGAGAAGTTAATTAAAGCCGTGATTGTAGCCGGTCTGTACCCGAAGGTGGCAATGATCAGACCATCTCACAGCAAAAAGAGGCCAGGGTGAGTCCACCAGTTCAAAAAGGGAGATGAGCAGTGAACGCCAGGAAACGGCTGCACAGCACAAGACAGAGAAGTGTACAACCATTCTTATTGATCTCTAGACAGAAAAATAGCCTTCACACCGCAATATCTCATCAGACCTCTCAGGTGACCTCTCAGAGTTCTGGAAGGTTTCTGTGACAATTACCTGAGGCTGTGCAGACACCATGTTAGGAAAATAGTCAAAAACAGAGGCGCTTTTTCAGCAGAAGATCAATGCAGTCATGAAAAAAAAGTGCCCTCGGGCAGCTGTCATAGATGGTGGCTGCGACCTGTGTGCAAAAGACAGATGCACGCAACGGGGAGACAGATACTCTCTCTCACAGAAGGGCTGTCACTTTTCTTTGCATGTGAAACTTAAGACTCAGTAGCACAGTGAAATTTTCAAGGTCATTTCCTTTGCATAAGTAATTCTCAACAGCTGATACCAAACCACACGTCTGCACCACAGCGTTTCATGAATATATTGCTCCATGAAGCACTTTGTTTGTTTTTCAATCAGACCACTGTACGAGCAGCTTGTTCCCTGCATTCAAGCAGTTAGTTTTGTCAGGATGACATGCCGAAGGCGAGAACACGGTGTTACTTTCATGTTAGAGATGACTGCATCACAATTTGTCGAGCCAAAATGGTAGGCTCATATTAACAAGTCAGAGGCACTGCAAGGGTTGTTTCTAAAACGACTGTCTGCTTTATTTTATCATTTTTGACATAATAACTATATGTGGAAAATAGTATAAAATCTCAAAAAATTAAACAAAGAGTACTTTTGTATGGAAATGAAATGCAAACCATCAAAAGGTTTTGTTTTTTGTCTATGCTGATGGAGTATTGCTTTCTCCACCCTCTGCCCTCATCCTCAGGGTGAAGGTGTACACCCAGGCTGATGGAAAAGTGTGTATCCACCCGAAATCCGTCAACGCTGAAGAGACAGAGTTCAACTACACGTGGCTCATCTACCACCTGAAGATGAGAACGAGCAGTGTGAGTAGGCGTGGTGGTGGTGGTGTGTGGGTGGGTGTGGGGCAGTGCATTGTGCTGCGTTTGCTGTGTGAATGTTGTGTGCTTTTCACATTGGAGTGTGCATTGCTGTGTGTGTGTGATTTTTTTGCATTTGTCCCTGTGAAGGTTGCACGAGTGGAAAGAAGGACCAGTGGTTAAAGGTTGGCGGTGGTGCCACACCAGCTTTACACTGAATGAATATTTGATTAAAACACTGCCTTTCAACTCTTTCTCAAAGGCTCTTGTGCTTCAAAGCCTCCAGAAACAACCTAAGAGGTGGTGGTGGTGGTGGTGAAATGGGGGGTGGGGGTAAAATGGTCAATGCTGCCCTCTCTCCTCTCCTTTTTTCCTTTCTCTTTTTTTGCCCTCTCTTCATAGTCCCATTTCCCTCCTCCCTTCCATCCATTTGTCTTTGTTCTTCCAGTACTGTCTCTCTTTGTGAATGTTACCATTCTGCAGGAAAAAAAAAAAAAACACCTTTCATGTTCTCTCTGATTACTGCGCCTGCCTTTGTCTCTCACTTTGCTTCCTTCGTCTTTATGAAGGAAAGTGTTTTGCTGGGTTTCATCATTGTTAGTGCCACCATTAAATCTATTTGTGTAGATTATAAAACTAATGTTTTGAATGTGCGAGACTGCCAAGGTCATTTAGGAAGAAGGAAGAAAAAAGAAACAGAAAGGAAGCGAGGGGATGACGTTAAACTTCATCTTCTTTGACGCACTTGCCCCTCGTGGTCCTTTACATTACACATTCATAGAGCAAATGCAGTTTTCCCTGCTCTCTCTCTGCTTGTTTTTTCCCCTCATCTCCTTCCCACATCCTCCACCTTTCTCTGTCTCTGTCTGACACTAATTTTCAACATTTTTGTCTGTTACCTTCAAAGCTCTAATAGATTTCGTGTGACCTCAGTCTGCTGCTTATGTAGTCGCTGTGGCTTCTATTTCCTTTCTACAGTGTGAAATTGGTGAAAAATATTTTCCATTATCATTTCTTTAGAAAAAAATACTCCTATTTTTCAATTTGGGGATCAATAGTCAAAGTACTCTGCATAAGCATCTGTCTGTTTAGCACAGAGAAGAAAATGAATGAAAAGTAAGTGTAGCACAGAGTGTAGCATCAGTGATGTTCACAGACAGGGCAAGATGACATTTCTCCTGACAGTGAAGGCACTGGAACACATTTTAAACCTCACACAGTCTCTCTTCACTAATGGGACACTTTCAGCCCACACCACAGAATAGCTGTTGGGCACAGTGTGTCTTAATGATGCCGCTCGCTGTCTCTGAGCATCAGCACGTTTGTCGCAATAATGCTGCGCTTGTGTGATAGCGACTCTCTCCGCGTCCCCAGATCTTCCTGTACGATTGCACTGAGGTGTCCCCGTTTTCGCTGCTGTTCTTCGGCGGAGATATCACCATCCAGAAAGATGAGGACCAGGAGACCATCGCAGTGGACCAGTGGATCGTCTTCAGGTCGCCGGCACGCATTGCGCACCTCGTCAAGGTAAACGTCAGACTCGTGGACTAATCTCTATGGTCGTGCCATTAATTTTACTAACTTGTCTTTCCTGTGTTTTCTCACAGAGTTTAAAGAAAGAATTGGACTCTCTGCTGGAGGAGAAAATCCGTAACCCGGCTCCTGTCGACTGGCAAAACCGTCAGTCCAAAGACTGTGCTGTCATCACAGCTATCATAGACCTCATCACTACCCAGGAAAAGCCTACAGGCAGCACTAAGGGTCACGGCAGAGCGTGGGCGACGGCACCGAGAGGACAACACATTTACTTCGATGATGATGATGACGATGATGACTAGAAGTGGTCAGGTTTTTTGGCAGACGAGAGATGACTGACGCAGAGGTTAGTTGTGAGAACTACGAGCTGGCCTCCTTGATGGTTCTGCTTGGGTGAGAAGACAAACACAGTACTGGAAAATGCACTTGAATGACTCATTATTATTGTTTTTTTTTTTTTTTTGCATATTTGGTCATAATCTTGCAAGGACCAATGCACAGTTGAATACACTCAGTAGCTGTTGTTCTGTTTAGCTTGTATATTTTTGGTTTGGTTAAATCATACTCTTGTTTTTCCACTTAATGGACTGCGCAATAAATAAAGGATGTGCCATAAAATGCTTAGCATCATCTGCCCTGATATATTACTGGATTTTGGATGGGAAACCATTATCAGTTTTTTGTGTTGTGAGTACCACTTGTTCTGAGCTTTGAGAGTCTAGTCAATGAAATACCCTGACCTAACCTAATATTTGTTTGGAATGAACACCTGGATAGATTACATCCTTACATATCTCTGAGTTAACAGTCAACATAAATATGAACTACCCAAAGGATTAATCCACATTTCTGATTGATCTGTGCTTAAGAGCCAGAGCGCTTTTATTGTTTATCAATTAACACTGGAGGAATAAAGGTGGAGTCATTTTCTTTGGTCTATGTAGCAGTGCTCCTCAGGGAAAACAGATGTCATATTTATGATTGAAAATACAAGAGAGGCCCCAAGCAATTAAACTTTTAACAGTGGCTAATTTATATATATATATGTTGTACTAAGCAGGTTTCTTCAATATAAATCTATATTTTGCAAAACAAACATTAGAATTCCAGCTGTTTTACATATTTACATGTATACACATTATTTACAATAGTTGCAAATATAGGAAGTGAAAATAAAAAAAAAAAGAGGTGCTTTTGCCAGCTCTGATGCACATCAGACGTCAGGTGAACACTCCTATTTCCAAATTCAGAGCAGTCCACAAGAAACACTACAGATGTTTACAAGTATTTGCAATGTCAGAGCTTTTGTATATCTGTATAACACGAGAAGATAAACAGTGATAGCATATAGAGACAGGCAAGCATTCACACCTATGGGCAATTTAGAGTCACCAGTTAACCTACAGTAACGGCATGTCTTTGGACTGCGGGAAGAAGACGGAGAACCCGGAGGAGACCTAAACAACACAGGGCAAACAAGCAAACTCCATACAGAAAGGCACCCAGCTGACCAGTGGATCTGAACCCAGGACCTTGTAGCTGTGAGACCACACCACTGTGCTGCCAGAGTTCAGTTAAGTTTATTCATAATTTACACACTATAGCTATTTCAAATATAATTTACTAATACAGTCCCTAAGTAAATAGCTCTTATTGTGAGACCTTTTCTGTGTGGACACACTGATGTTGTGTCATCAGCTGCTCAGTGAAGTTGGGGTACTTGAATTTGGTTCAAGTTTCCCAGCGGGAGCTCCAACTTCAAGGGCCGTTCTGTCCTACTTTTTCCATGCAGAGGCTAGTAGTATCCGACTTGATGTCACATCTAAGGCAGCATTAGATTTAGTTTCTCATAGCTAATTTTCCCTGAGTTGTGCTTTCAAAGCTTTGTTCTGCTCTTTTTGAAGTCGGGATACTCAGGTGCTTCTGGATGCTCCCCCCTTTACCAGCATACCTCACGTTGTGTAGCCTAACAGTTGTGGTTGTCACTTCGGCTGGGGCAGTGGGCTTGATAGATGGTGTTATCACCACACTCTGACTAAGCCATTCATTTCCTTTAGCTGGGCACGGCAACACTAAAAAGATGACTCACACTGGACAATCGCATTAAAAGCCAGGCTGGGCAGAGTCTCTCGTTTCTTCCGGTCTCCCCATCAGCACACACAAATTAATTTCAGCTAGCCTCTATAACATCATTGATATAAATCTTAAGGGGGGGATTTATATATACACCTCTGGCTGTGTGATATTTCAGGCTGTCCAAATCGTTGAGTGGATGGAGAGAATAATGGCATTTGTGACACAAATGTAGAATCTGATTCATGATAGTGACATTAAGTGTGTCAAACAGTAAGGTAGAAAACAGATATTTGGCCCCTCTGCTTAACCCATGCATGACATATGCGATTCTACCTCCCAGATGACTATAATATGTATTATCATCCAATTAATCATGACTTATTCTATTTACACAAAGTGCCTCTGGCCTCAGTTTCTTCGTTCACATCTCTACCATATTGGATTTTGTTGTAAATATTGTAATAGTATCACTTGCCAGCAACATTTGTACAATAACAAACACTGTGTAAAGATTTGCCAAGCCCACCATCTCGCCTTATCACTTTCACAATCAACATCTCCATAGTTACATTGTTACTGGCAAAGCTCCTAATCACATGGCCTGTGCCTCATTAACAGAGCAGACATCAGGCTGCTGTCATGTACCTACTACAGCAGCACAACAGACGCTATTATTACACTGCACGTCACTTACACTCGAAAAATATGTTTGAAAAAAAACAAAAAAAACTAAATTTACACATTTCACACCAGGAGTTGTTATGTAGCAGGGTGTTGAAAGCAGTCACTTTGGCTGTGGGTGTGAGGTTTTGTAACCAACCGGGGAACTAATGAATGTGACAGATCTCACTGTGAAGCCACCCCACCCACACAGACACCGATCAGTAATTAAGGAAATCTCTGTTATTCCGCTGCGTTAGTTCTGAAGTCTAAAGTCTTTGCTGTTAAACTCGGGCATCGTGCCCAAGATTATGAGCTCTGAGCTGTGGCTTCATCTTTATCCCTCTGTTAAGGGTTCAGCAGCCACGCAGCTTCGATCCTAATCCACTTGTTCCCTGAAGGCAGGTCACTGATGCTGTTACTGAACTCATTTGTCTCGGTCCACAAATTTAAAAAAAAAGGCAGGTCACCGCTGTGTCAATGGGTCAGTAACAGCTCTGTGGTTTAAAGCAGCCGGCTCCTCTTCCTCACACGTTAGTCTCAAGCCCCTGTAGGCGGTTCATCCTCTGCATGTTGCGTTCGATGGTGGCCTGGCACGTGATTTGCTCAGCACACGAAGCCGCGAACCACCCCCTTTCTCCATCGCGCAGTCGCTCTCCTTCATACCAACCTGAGAAAAGACGTGGTATTCATACATGAAAACTTAAGCACGAGCCACGTTTACTCGTGCTGTTAACTGTCTCTCTGCTTTTTGACGTTCAGTGCTGTCTGTTCTTTTAACATGAAAGTCTGTTGCTATGGTCACAGAAAGGGAAAACTTGTGTAATTGTGTTTGTGTAAATTTACACCACTTAAACATATTTTCAGACCATTATGTGAAAAAGAAACTGAAAAGGAGTAGAGGGTGTGCGTGAGCACGATGATGCTTGAAACTGCGACGTGTAAAATGTGAGGAATAGTAACAATGGTGAGTGAAGCTACACAAAGAGCAAGACTGAGCAATAGAGGTGACGCAGGCATTGAGAGCTAACGCACCTTCTACAGTCTGCGAGACCAGCACCACATCAGCCACCTGCAGGGACAACTCATCTGGCTGCTTGGCGGTGTAGGTCCTGATCACCTCCACCTGCATCACATCTTAAACAACACACATACGTAAGTCCATTAATCTTTAACAAGCCATTTAAAAAACAAAACAAAACAATGATGGCAAATGACCACAAGGTGGTGCAACAGACTAAAAGGAAGAGTCGAGGCGCTTTATGAAAGCATTGAGCGTGCATTAGTGCTTACTGGTTCTGTCCTGACTCTTCGTGTTGTTGCCGTTCTGTCCCAGGGCACTGATCCATCGAGCGCGCTCGTTCCTAAAAACACACATGGACAATTCATTAAACTGTACTGACACCAGAAGAGTTGGAGAACCACATTAACTCCACAGTTCCCGAAACTTAATGATACTGTTTCATTCTCTGTCACACAGCTACAAACAACATCAAATATAAGCAGGATGGCACGCACACAACCTGATATGTTATTGATAATTTAGTTGACCAGCAAGTTAAGCCCTTCCTCCCTCCTCTCAGTTTCATTACTGAGAGAACAGAGGTGTGTTTTTTTTTTCAGTCTCTGAGAATTGAGGAGAACAAGCACAGAGGCTGATTCTTAGAATAGGACAGACCTGCTTTTGCTTTCTCTCTCTCTGTCTTTCTCTTGTGCGTTTCGTGAAACTAACAGTGGGTGGAGTCGCACAGGTCAAATTCCACGAAACTCCAGCTCTGATTTCACCTGTTCTCAGCTGCAACTGAATGGAGAGTACAGAGAAGCACTTAGAAAGAGCAGGAGAGGGACAAATAAAGGGGGGGTCAGGAAATGAGCCGGAGGGGTAGGGAGGTTTCACTGAGGCCCACGGTGACTCAGTGCTATCGGCCTGTATCATGCCGGCTGGTACAATATGCACAGACAATCACAGACTGAATGGTATTTGCGTGGGCCCTCTTCATGAGGGCCCCAGATAGACCTAAAACAGGCAAGTCCCATGAGTCAGGTCTCATTATTGTGTTCCCATTGTACACTTTTTGTTTTGATCTTTTTCAGGCAGCACAAGCTGTAAAACACAGGGTCACAAAATCACTGTAGACCTTTATAACCACTACTGTCAATAAAATCATAATTCAGAGGCCTCAGAGTATATAAGTTGGTACTTTTCCATATATTTTTCATTTTTCCTGGGGTCACAATGCAGGAAATAATCATTGACTGTTCAAAACTAGTCAGTGATCATCATCAGTGTTTCAAGCTAACCTGTTCCGCTATGGACTCTAGAGTTTAACTCGGTGTTCATTTTTGTGGCACTGCTGCAGAATGAACTTTTTGTCAGTACGTTAAATAATGCAGTAAAACCTGTTTGCGTTAAACACATTGGTTTTCCAGGGATCTGATAAAAACATACTAGACACATTCACATTCTGACTTGATTTTTACAAGCAAAGTTTGTGAGAAATGAAAAGTTACTGCAGTTTATCCTGTGGGGAGTATGAATGTCTGCTCCACCACAGGTCATGACATCTATCCAATAAATCTGAGATATTTCTGTCTCGACCAGATCAGTGGATTGACCCGACAAACCCACACTGCCTTTCATATAGCCCTTATGCATAGTGTGGATTAAAAAAAGAAAGAACGATAAGAGGAAGTGAAAATGAAGGCAACCAGTTCCATGTGTCATTACTAATGTGCATATATTTTAAATACGCACAGAATGGAAGCCAATCAGGAATGCTAATGAATCACCTTTTCCAATTTATTCCTGCCTACTTTGCAGGCTGAAGGTGTGGTAACCTAACCTGGACATCCCGTGAGAACAAGCCTACACCACACAGCAGTGTGCTTCAACAAAGTTTCTGGCTACTTCCCTCATTGAGAGCTGCTCTGTGGGAACGGCATCTGTTAGTCATTGCTCTTGACAGCTGGACACACATGGCGAAGGTTAGATACGTGCGTGCACGCAATCGTGACTTCTGATGCTTAAACAGCTGAAATACTTAAAACTATGAATGAGCAAGTAACAGATAACCACGTGAGAGCCACTTAATAGTTACCTGTCCTCAAATCATACGAGTGTGTTTGCATGCAGGCATGGGAGTACTGCATATGCACAAGCAGCAGGTGCTTGCACTCTTCCTGTCCATATGGCTACAGGCCTGTACAGGATTGGTCTATTCATGGTAGTAAATCTGTCTCTGCCTTTAGCCATTCATCCCAAAGAGCAAGAGAATACCGAGAATTATGCTGTGAGTTTATCAGAGGTTCTTGTTTCAGCTCTGAAAAGTAAAGAGGCGTCGCTGCTGCACTGTAAAACCTCCTTCACACAAGCAGATAAAGAGCGATGACAGCCTCTTTCTATCCTTCCTGCCTCTGCCAGCTTAGAAATTACCAGCAGACCACTGTTTTTCATCTCATTTCAGGTTCGCCTCTCCTCCTCCTCCTCACTCACATAAATCTGTTTACTCTCAGTCAAATCCCTCTCTCAGTTTCGTTTGACCTGCAACCATATGATCCCAACATGCTTTGCAGAGACGTGGAGCTTTCAAACAAAGTATGATCTGTCAAGGTTGTGTGCAGACCGAGTCCTTTCCAGACCAAAACATGCTCAAAGTAGCACGACCAAGGCAAAGGAGTGCCACAGGTGGGGAAGTGAATTTTGAAGGTCAGTGCGGTATTTGGGTACGATTCCTTCTTCTCTGACAAAAACAGGACACCTCACTGCCTGAAACAGACCAGCCAGGGAAACTCCCAAGGAAAGGGAACAAGTCCCATCAGCACGTTTTACATTACGCATATAAACAAAAGCAGACCCACTGTAGTAATAGAACCAAAAACAATCACACACACGAAAGCAGACAGAGTGGAGGGAAAAAAATAAATAAATCGATGACAAAGTGTACAGTCTCCCTCCTCTGGTCGAAGCCGTTATATAACCGGTGCTGCTTTGTGTTATAGCTGCATATGTGACTAACAGAACTGTTCTGCTGCAGACTTCTGTAGCTGCTCTGTTCCACTAATAGAGAAGCACTATTCATAGACTCCAGAGAAGACACAAAATCAGGGTCATGGGGAAGGCGCTCGGACATGTGCACACCAAACAAAAGGATACAGAGAATAGGAAGAGGACACAGACAGAAAAGAGGAGAATCATAAGTAATGCCAGAGAGACTGTCAGAGACACACAGGCGTCCTTGTGCCATCTCCAGTCCAGCTGTCTGTCTGAATTCCTGATGTATTATGTCACTGCAGAGGTTAAAGATCAGTCTGTTACATGTTTCTTAGACCTCACACAGTAACTCACAGACACAGGTAAAGCATCAGTTTTAAAGGGAAGACAAAAGAAATGGAATTGAAACAGACTCACCCACACTGACCAACACAGAAAAATCAATTTCTGCAGTTTCATTTCCACAAAAAATAACAACAACAACAACACTGACCCGCCTTTAGTGAGAATGTGAGGAATGTCACACTGGACTTAAGCTGCTTAAATACAGTGGTTAAGTGAACAATATATGCAGTAGAGACACATCCTTCTCAGTAGAGAGTGTAATTGTTGAGAACCGGTGTTGCATGCCCAATTCAGAGAAATCACAAAGTACTGTAGGCCCACACTGTTGTGACCTCTGCCCAGTGAAGTGTGACAGCAAGACCAAGTCAGCAAAACTGCCCAATCCTATCCCAACAGCAACATCCTTCTTAAGACACGTGTGAATAAAGTCTGTAAATAGTGGGTATTCAAAGGATAGTTGATGCACCACTTACATTCTGATGGTCTGATGGAATGACTGGTTGAAAGTGAATTAACAAATGTAATCAGTTTTTGTACAGTTTTTTTTATCCACAGTTGATATAATGAAAATACCATGAGCCTGTCCATCCTTACAATAACTTCTGAGATAGCTTAAACACTCCCTGATTGTCTGCTCTGCTTCATTTAACTCTGATAGGAGACCAAAACAGACTAATGGCTAATGTAACACCACTTCCAAGTGTCATGTTGGGTTAGATCACTAAATTGGAACGAGTGGCCGGAGGAAGTTATTTTCTAGTCATCAAAAACTAAGCACAGACACTAGCTGCTGTCTGAAAGATCAGACACAGCACTGTCAGGAAGAGTCGGGGAGATTGAAGTAACAGGACGGGAGGAGGGACATTCGTGGGAAACAGCACACTTAACAATGGCCTGCTGCTAGGCAACAGCTTTAACTGTGCCTAGCAACCACTGTAACAATGGACAGTTCCCAGGGATCCCTCTCTGCAGCTCATTCAGTACTACAGTGAGTGCAGCGCTGCACCCTCCACTCACGCACACACACATCATTACATT
>JAUBNQ010000005.1:19997358-20014174 GCA_032353495.1 Ctenopoma kingsleyae | reverse complement strand
ATCTTAATATGGAGAGGTGCTGTCAAATCTTTGATTGAGAATTGCTGATTTTGATTTGATTTGACAGCAATACACTTCATTGTCTAATCAATCACAGAATTTCAATTAATTTCAATCATTTCTGCTTGATTATTACATTTTGGTGCATTTTCATTTATTGTACACTTGTATGTACCATAAAGACAAGAGAAAGGAATCAATATTCTTATAAAGGTCTCTACAAAAAAACAAAAAAGACTTTCCCAAATTTTCCCAACTATTCATATAAAGGATAAACAGGCTCAAACACTTGTGCTGCAAAATATAAAAAAAGATGCAGCAAGCAGATAGCTGAAAGCATGTTGACTCTGCATGTTGAGGGCCCAACAAAAGCTAATAAAATAAATGAAAAATGTGAGTCAGAGAAGTAAGTGAAGTCATGCCGCGGAAGAGAGAGGGAGAGAAGAGTGTAGGGAAAAGGAAAAGAGTTGCACAAGGATCGACACTGAGTCACACAGCAGGACAGGAAGTCTTAGATGGAAACACCCTTCCTTCCTGTCAGCATACTGATCACCAACACTGACACCATTCAATCTCACGTCACATGGCACATGTGACAAGTATTATGGTGGACATTACCATGCTTAGTGCTTTGTGCCATTAATACAGAGTGGTGCTCAAGTGATAACTTATTTCAGTAAAACCTCTGCAGCAAGTCCAGCACTCTGGCTCCACGCAAAGACAGTCGGTGTGCAATCTTCTCAGGGAATAGTGGTTTTTTCCACCTTGTGCGTTTGATTTCAGTCCCTGTGATGATAAAAGATTGAACTCCTAGGGGAATACATTTCATCTATCCTAGCTGAGATTTCTTTTGGTGAAAGCCCACAGGCAGCAGGACTGGGACCCACTGAAATCTCAACAGCAGACAGTGATTTTGAGCACACCCATTGATCAGCAAATTACTTTGTAACTGAGCATAAGGTGCCAAAGGCAGAAACAAGCAGTGAGCTCCAGATTAATGTGCAGCTCCCACCTGTTAACATAATTTTCAGTTATCTTTTTGTCTCTGTATCGCAGCAAGATATTTACATGTGAGTACAAACAGATACTAACTATTTTACAGCTTTAAATAAAGTGAGCAGGACAGGATCTGATTTTCAAAACCAGATATTGCTAAGTTAGGTCACACAACCAAGAGTGTGATCTTGGTGATGTGATCTCGTACCAATCTGCCTTCAGATTTTATGACTGGAATTGACCTAGAGAATTATGCCACACTAAAACGATTACTTCATGCAGCTGGGTGGGAAATGACTTTCCATCAGCCTCGTATTTCAAATTCAGTCTTGAGTTATTATGATTTTCTGACACCTACACTATCTCCCACTGGATGCCAAGGACTACTAAAGCCAACATGGCCGAAAAAGCCTCTGTCTACTAGTGATAAGCTGTGTTTGTGTGTGGTTTAAATTGCTTTTGAAACAAATAGAAACCCAACAAAATAAGCTAATTCAAGATATTTTTCTGTTGTAATTACAAAGATAGCAGTGGAGGTAACCATCTTGGAGTAATTCAAAGATGCTTCCTAATCAAAATAACTGGAGGTTTTCCACTGTGCAAACATTACGTGAATGCAGTAAGTCATATTAACAATACCCTGTACAGTTGTTGACCACTACAGGCACTGTGGAGCCTGGTCAGTATTTTAGAGCAGGTTGTTTTGTTTGCATCTTGTGATCTCCTAGCATGCACACAAGGATCCATACTTGTATGCCAGCATGTTATACCTAACTTGACTATTTCAAGCTATTACAGTAATTTAAAAAAAATGGCTGCAATGCATGTACACAAGCGAAACAAAGGCAAGAAAATGACCACTAACCTACATACAGTTAGAACATGCAACAATAAATTCTTGCAGAAACTTTATCTGTCTAAAGTATGTACTTTAACACTGCATTGCAACGGTGGTGATAACAGTAGTGCAACAGGATCCAGAGTCCAGTAATGTGGGTCAGTAGACTGGAGATTCACAGTCTCACAGGAGGCTTCCTCTTCCACAGCTCCACACAGGATATGAGCAGTTTCCTCAGAGCCTAGCCTCCCGAAATTTCCCAGAAGTCAATGAGGGTCATATCTTGGGCAGATTTTACATACACTCACAAAAAAAACTAATGGTGCTGTTTGCAATTTCCTGTTTGTTTCTGCATAAATTGGTCATGAAATGTAATATGACCTCCACCAAAGCCAGAAAGATAAACAAACACAATGTTCCTAAGCTGATAAAAGAGAAGCAGAAGTGATCTTTCATGTCTTCACTGAACACACTCATTAAGCATACAGAACAATACTTAAAAACTATGTTTTAAAACTCATGATGCTCCCTCCACCACGCTTCATCACTGGGATGATGTTTTCATGTTGGTTCGTAGTGAAGGGTGGAGGGAACATCATAATTTGAGACTGCTTTGCTGCCTCTGGACCTTGACAGCTTGCCATTGTTTCTAAGAGTCATTCACACCAGACATCCTAAGAATATGGTTGAACTGAAGCTATGAGGAAGAATGGTCCAAAATTCCTCCTGGATGTGGTGCAGGTCTAATCTACAGCTACAGGAAACTCTTACTTGAGGTTATTGCTCTTGCTTTAGTGGTTCAACCGTTTATTAAAATGCTTAGTTAAGCATGCTAAGTTACTTTTTCCACCATTATTCTTTATGTTTAAAGGGTGTGTTCAATAAAGATATAGATAGATCAAGACTTTGTGTTTTATCAGCTTAGAAATATTGTATTTGTCGTGTGTATTTGTGACTTTAGTGGATATTGAATCACATTTCATAACCAATTCATCCAGAAAAACAGGTTATTGCAAACAGTGCCACTTCTTTGCTAATTGTAAGACCACAGTGCAAGTACATGCAGGTGTGATTGCATGTGTGCACACTGTACCTTGTCAGTACAAAAATATCACAATAGTTTCAACGAAAATGAAAGACACACATGTGACTCATAAGGTAATAAGATGTTTTTTGTGTTAACAGGAACTGAGCTGTAAAGGTATGAATATTTGGTTCTGACTCCTGCACTGTCACGCTCACTTCCTGCTGCGGTGTGTCAGACAGAAACTCTGGAATTCTGGGTGGGGCTGCTGTATAACTTTACAAGGTAAACTAACTGAAGAATCTGCTGTCCCACACACTCATTTGAATGAACACACTTCCTGCCAAGACCAAGTTTGGAAAATGTTTCCGTAGGCCAAATAAATGTTCAGACACCTTGGCTAATAGTTGTGTTACTGCATAAAACGCATATGTACTTATTAATAAAAAAGAGAAAATAAGGCCATAAACAAGGCAGAAAGACATTATACGCTTATTTCTCACTATATAGGGACTTCAGCTTTTTCTAGTTGTTCTCTCCCACAAGGTTCTTTTTCTGCCCCTCGGTTGCTCAGGTTATAAAAGATGTGTTGCATAAACCTGCCTCTGGAGAAAGGCTTGATGATGAATCTCAACTTAGAACTGGGGAAAGGAGGGCAGTAGACGAGTAAATAACTAAATCAACACACCTAGAGAGTAACACTGTAGCTATCTAAAAAAAAATCTTTGCAGTTCTCACCCCACAAAGAAAAGCACACCCTCAACTGGAACAGCCCATAATAACAATTCCTAGAAGGGGCATAGCAAACTCAATTGGTAGAAAGAGGTGGCAGGAGTCCTAGAATATGGAGCAATAATGAGGATAGAAATGGACGGAGGAAAAGATGATGGAAAAAGAAAAAGAAATAGGATTGCAAATGGGAGAGTAGGGTCAGGGATGTCACGGCATGTTAGTCAGAAAGCTAAAGTTGCCCTGGTGACAGGATGGCAACCCTAGGGTGATGGGAGGCAGTCACATGACCCAGCAGCAAACCCTGGAGGAGCAAGCAGCAAACCCTCTTCCATCCTCCCTCAACCACAAATGTAACAGATGGGCGGATGAAAGATGAAACTGAAAGCTGACTGATTTGAAGATATGACTATGTATAGGAAGGGTATATAGGAATAAAGTCTATCTCATTTTGGTTCCATTTCTTTACAGTAGAGAGAACAGGGAAAGCGTGTTAGAGTAGAGAATGAGGGCAGATTCACCATAAGACTAAAGCTCGTGCCTCACTGAACTCCTGCCAGGAGCCAAATGCACCAACTCTTTATACCCAAAGAATAGTTAGATTTAATTACACCCACTAACTGGCAGGTGTAACTGTCACGTAGCTACATATGAGCCAAATGACAAAGGTAGCATTAGCTTACTAACATGTTATGGCTAGTACGTGAAGATCTAAATGTTGTTTAATGGTGACGTAAAAGGCATTTACCATTTATTCAAAACTGAAAAAATGCAAGTAACTCAGAAAATCACTTTTCATACAGAAATGGAAGCATTTTTTTTTTTTTGCTTTTAGTTTCCTGCAAGTGACAAGAAACAGGGAAACCCCTAAGGACCACTACAATGTGTAGTTTGGGGGTCGGCAGAGTTTAGTAGATAAGAGTTGGAGTAAAACTGGATTTAAATCTAGGATTTAGGATTATCACAGCGCAGGACAGTTTGTGCTACAGTACGTGACTGGAAAACTGCTTTTAGTTGCTTTTATCCAACCTCTTGCACTTTGTAGCAGTTGTTTGCAAACCTCTCCCTTTTCCAATCCAGGGTAGAAGTATGTCTGATCGCTCCAACACGTTGGTCAAATGAAATCAATAGTAACTTTAATCAACATGTTTTTCACAATGCACAGCAACTTCGCTCTGTTGTATGTACCTTTCATACAGAACAACAACATGGCCATTGACCCAATAATCCCAACCTTGAATGCATGTAAAAGGGGTTTGTAAGTGTGCATGAACAAAAAAAAAAAAAGTATAAACTAAATAACGCATACATTTACAAAGAACTGTCAGTCAATGTTGCTCCTATTTTAAATTATACAGTAGCTAGTGCTGCAATTACTTAATTAGACAACACTACAAACCTAGTAATGCATTTACAAATAGCTGGTACAACCCAGAGATGCTGTTCTGTTGCTGACTCTGCCCTCAGATGTCTCTGCGGTGTTGTTAGCATTGGGTAAGGGGTGTGCGTATTATTATACTGCAAAAAAGTCCCTCAGGGTATTATTACAACCAAGTTTAGACCTTTTGAGTATGCTCTTTTGTGGTGTCACCCAAACCTTCCAGAATCACACAAATAGCACGGTCAAGTCCGAATGATGTTGTCTTCCTTTCTCTTACCATGATCTAATGCATGACTGCTACACTTCTGATGCAGACCTGTGATCAAACAGTGACACAAACAAACTACAAGGAAGTATTTAAGGTCAGTCATTTCTTGTAAGTCCTCAGGCGTAAAAGTAAGGCTGCCGTTCAAGTGAGAAACCACACCCAAACCTCAGGAGCTACATGTGAAGCCTGCTGTAGAGCAACAGCCACAGAGTGACTGACAAAGAGCCTGAGTCACTGAGGCCGAAGGTCACACTGTGGTATCAGACATCTTAATAAGTTAATATTCAGAAGGTATTGATACTCTGAGAGTAGCTCAAAAATTACATATTTGATTATACTGTACCTACAAAAAGATCAATCTGACATACCTCCACACACTTAGTGACCTGATCTTTTCCCCATCTTAATTAAAACACTGATTGAAACTGTGCTCAATTACAAATCGGTTCCTTAAGCATCACATGTCCTCACTAACACCAGTGAACAAAAGCTACTAATCCACACAGGGGATGCTGCGAGTAACTAGTCCTGTTTGACTGGCTCCTTTGGCCTACTTTTCTCTCCAGATTGAGGTATGGTGCGTACCAAGACAACTGTGTTATGATTGTCTAAAGATGGGTATAAAGAGCAGTTTGACTGTGCTCCCAGTGGAATCCATCTTGTGACACAGAGGGGTGGTGTCTGAATGCCTGTTTAGACAAACCCTGAACTCTTGATTTTTTCTTTTATCTCTACCGTTCTCTCTCTGCCTTAGTGTTAGTTGTAGCTTTTTGGGGATATTTTCCTCCTGCCCTCTATCAGATTTGTGATCAGGAAAGACTAAATAAAAAAATGCTGCCAAACAACAAAGTAAGGTCACTTCTAATAAAGACACGAACGGCAACAGCAAGGCCAGAGCTCAGCAATTAATCATAAAGAACATATTAATACCACACTCTCCCCTCTATCATTTCTCTTTTGGTTCTGCCTAAAGACGTGTCCAGACATTACAGTTGAGGGAATGACAGGAATGAGAGGAATTCCGGGGCATTCCCAGCTCTGAGTGAGAGTGCCACTCCCTGATTTACAGAGAGCTGAATGAAGTAACCGATGCCTGATAAGTCACGATGCTTCTTACTCTACAACTGACCCCGGTTACCCCGCTGTACTCAGTCCAACAGACGTACAATGAGTTTACACGATCGAGCAAACACTTGTGCACAAAGACACAGCTGTGCTCTGAAATCAATCTACAGGAAGAGCTACATATGTAAAGGCTGTCAGTCATATTGCAAGCTATCACACATAAAGGTGCAGTATGGTCAAACAGTGGGATTAAATTGCATAAATAAAGAAGCAGGTCCAATCCAGCCCACTGTTCCTGTGAAGGGACTTGGTACAGCAGAGGAGGTGAGTGATGCCTTTGCTGCTTGTGTCTGGACAAAGTCTCGGTGCTGGAATGCTGCAGGAATCTAAACTGCAGTGTGCTTAAATGTGCACAGCGTAGGTTAACTGCAGTGCGTATGTGTGTTCATGTGTGACTGAAAGAGAGAAAAAACAAAACTCATTCAGCCTTCGAGGGTAAAACAAACAAGGAGCGAAAGGTTATTCCTGTGTTGTTATGGTAATGCCCAGCACAAAGGGAAATAACAGTAGCACACATAAACACTATAAAACGAACAACACCGCTGTACTGATACGAAAAGCAAGCACTGTCACAAGAATTTTTTCGAGTCCATGTGATGCAAAGTGTCAGAATAAACAACGCGCCGAGAAAGAAAGGCAGATAGAGTCAAATGCTTTGGAGAGAATATGCCATATACTTCAGAACAAGCATGATACGAAAAAAAAAAAAAAAAGGCAAAACCACACTCTTGAACACAACAGAGCCTCAGAAATAGCGTGATGACGCTGGGAGAGAAAGAGAAGCCTGTAATTCAGCAGGGAGTCTATATAGTGATTAAGTCCCATGTAAAAAAATGCAAACACACACCACCCACTCTCACCAGCTCTGTCGCAACACTTCCTGTCAGAGCAACTGCTTCAACAGCAAAAAAAAAGAAAAAGAAAAGATCCTGCATTTGCAACTTAATCAGTAACCAATGATTAGTTTACATAGAACAGTTAAATCTGCCTCTGCAATTCTGTCTACATTGCCTAAATTATCTTCAAAAGTAACATCACACTTCCTGTCATGAGCAAAGCTAATTTATGTTTGTGGTGACTGAGAGCAAGATGATCAAACAGCCTGACACCCTCCTCTCTTACAGTCACCGTTCCAGCAGGGACTAAATTTCCATAGGTCACGAGGCCACCCTGAGCAGCCATACCACATCCCAACCCCCCTTAACCATGGCAACCACTTCACATGACCATCTCCCATGACCAGCAACCACTGACAAGCTGAGCCATCTGTAAATGTGAACACCACTTAATTCCTATTGGCTGAAACAGAAACCAAAAGATTTTCTTAAATAGCCTATTCAAATTCTTTAAAATGAAAAAATCAAAACAAATCTGGGATTCAAGTAACACAGCGAAACGTAATAAATAAACAAATGAAACCAGTTAAATCTCACAACCACACACCGCTGGTGCTGAGTTGTGCACAAACAGGGCAGGAAGTGAAACTTTCACCTTCTCGCTCATTAGAAAGAAACTGATAAAACGAAACAGAAACTCGACCGGCACCTTTATCTCAAAACGGGCAAATTCTTCTGCTATCAGATGTTTATGCTGCAGCAGGAGATTGAAGCTGTGCAGAGATAAAAGATCAGTGGGGTGAAGATTTACAATATCTGGGGCATAGCTATAACAACTTCTCCCTCTCCTCCACTATAAGTTTAACTATACTACTTTAAGGCAGAGTTCAGCTTAAACTCTGTTCACATCTAATCACACAAATCTGTATCAAGGCCTTTGAGGAAAGGTGCTATTAGCCTCGACTTCACATAAACAGCACAGCTGCAAACTAGCCACGGCTTGTAGCGGCTGTAAGGAAGATGTGAGGCCTGCTAACAGTCGCACAAAACACAGAACGCTGAGACCGACTATCAGGCTGTAAAGACGTGTTTTTGGCTTCAGAGAGTGAGAAAACAGTGCGTGTGCGCACACGGTGCTTCTACTTTCGCAGATAGAATCTGCAAATAATGTAACATTAGCAACAACTGTAGCTGACACCGTTATGGAAATGAAAGTATAACTGACGTGAGGAATGCTGTGTCGAATGTAATCCACGACAGTAACGATTTGACTACTACACGTTATTTCTCGTGCATTTGCTATATTGTGACATATCTCAATATCAAAAATACATTTCTATTAATATCACAATTTTGATTTCAACTATACTGCACAGCTGCTACATACTCAATGCGACTGCACGTTAGATGCACTAAACCCACTGAATTACCCCGTCTCACACAACCTCCTCATGCCTCACGGTCACATGGTGCAGGCAAAGCCAAAGAATACATATGATACCACTGCTTACACCAGCTAACAGGCACAAATACCAAGGCCTACAGTCCAACGTAGGGGTTGTTTGAGCTGGACAGAGACAGGCTGCCACATATGCTCAGACTCATAAGACACACACACAGTGTACAGCACGACTTGAACACCAGCATGGATGTAGTCTCAGAAAGACTGGACTCTTGTGTTTGTTTACTTTCTCCCCCCGAAGCTACACTGCAGTGGACCAGCCAGCCGGGCGAGGTAATCCCCATAGGTAAATAGAAAGAGAGCGGGGGCCTGCTCAGTCCACAGCACACTGCTACACCCACACACAAACACACACTGCACCCAGGCTGAAGCTCTGAGCTGAAACACAACTACACCTACACAGTTAAGAGGCACATTTCTCTGAAGCAGAACTGCCAGCGTGTGTTAATGCAAGTGAGGATGATGAGTAAATAGAGGAGCCTGCATATTGATCCCATTTTGTTGGTGGGTGAAATATGGGTTCATCAAAGATGCAGGAATGACAAATCTCATACTATTTTACAATTATCTTCACACAAACGTCTGCTGTTTGGGGGATGCGTGCTAATAGCCTGGAAATGACCAGTGTCACGTAAACATCACCAGACTAACAGTTGGTGAGTTACTCATCTCTTTTTTAAAACCAGTCACACTCCGTTCGCATATACGAAGGGAGTGGTCTCAGCTTTAACCACAAGCAAAGTTTTAAGTAAGGCTAGTCAGAAGCAGCAACATGGCTTTCATGTTACAGCTAACACTGCGTGCCATAAAGCTTCCTTTAAGATCCCCAGTTGATTCATCACCAGAGAACTTACCAAATGCATTGAATGTTTCTATTGTACTTGTATTTCCTGTTAGCCTGTGGGCTACCACACATCCTCAACCATCAAACAAGTTATGTAGATTTGGGGTTTGAAATCAGGTTACAGTAAATTATGCACTCAACTAAACAACTGTGTTGCTGTGGGTGTTTGTGTGTGTTCGAACATATCAAGATGGTTAAGCAATTAGAAACTCTCATTGTTTTGGGTTGAGCAAACTGGTAATCAGCCACAAGGTAATACACCGGTATATACGTCAACAAAGAGAAAACACAGGCTGGTTTCTTTTTAAAAAAATGCAATTTGTATTAAAAGTCTTTTTTTTTTTTTAAAACAGACAGCCCACTGTTAAAAGGCTGGTCTGAAATTAAACTTACAATCAGGTTAGATTTGTCAACAGTACATCATCACATTTCCTGTTAAAAATAAAGCAAAAACAAACAGAACAAACAGAATTCCTTTGATTTAAGAGGTCTGGCAGGTAAGTGTTCGGTGTTGTCGTCACGTATGGGGGGAGGGCTCCAGTACCAGAAATCGCCTAGGTTTGGCCAGACCAAGCAGACATAGCAAACTGAACACCTTTAACTTAAAAAAGGCCAATGTAAAACATACAGAAAACTGCCATTCCACTAACAAAAAGCCTATTGTAGTTCTCTCCACTCCCACAAGATTATCCAGAAGAACAGTTCACTAGTTTGTGGATTGCCATGTTGAAGGGTTCTTTTGGTGATACGTGTAGGTTGGCACTAAATCTGAACAGCTGATTTGTTTCGGAAAGGCACTCGACACAAGAGCGGTCAGGTCACCGTCCCCGTGTCACGTCAGTTAAGGTCCTCTCACGCACCGAAGAGGAGGAAAAAAGAAAAGAAAAGTGGCACTCGTCACGGTTTACTCCACCAGCAGATAAGATGTGTCAAGTTCTTCTGACTTTGGAAACAAACAAAGACAAACATAGGATTTGGAGTGTTGTGGGTTAGGCAGAGACATCACCCAAATCTTTACCTGCCCCAGGTTGTGCAGTTATTTAACAAAATATACTCTCTTCTTATACAGAAATATCCATCTATAAGTGTCTCTAAGTGTTGCTCTCCATATCTTTTCCGTTGGGGTTTAGCTCCAGCTGGGAGTACAGTTGGAACTGGAGAGGGTGGGGTGCTGCTGAAACTCTGAATCTGACGCTGTGTTGACATCGATGGCGGACACTGATCGTGCAGCAACGATACTCCAACCCAGCAGAATTCCTGAGGAGTGGACCCCTCCCTCTGTCTCAGTTGCTCCCCTCCTCCTCCACCTCTGCTGGTCCCCCTGCAGCATTCCTCCCTTCATTTTCCTCCAAGGCCAGGGTGAGACACGAAGAAGAGCTCAACAGTACACACTTGCTGCAACACACTGTGAGAAACACATAAAAAGACACATAAATCCACTTGTTTTTGATTAATTTTTTTTTTTTAATTAAGTGTTTTGATAGTTTTGGACTCAACTCAACTAAAAAATAAAAAAAAAACAAACTTGCAGATCCCTGAATGTAGGCCATACATGAACACTGGAATCTCCCCCTGACTGCTGTTAACCACATACTGGAAAATACCATCTAAGCAAAGTGTAAGTGTTACACAGTAAACCACTGACTTCGTAAATCCAAGTCAGTGAGCCAGTCACAGCTTGTCCCTCCAGTTCTGCAAATGAGTCAGACACTTCCCCAATCTGACTGGCAAAACAATAGACTGCAAGTGTCCCATAGGTCACCAGTAATGATGAGTCCACATGAAGGGACATAAACTAATAAACTAAATGTTAACATAAAGCCGAGTTAAGCTTACATCCAGTACTTTGGTGGTCACTACTCTGTACTCCATAAGGACATGTGCAGTGGAAGTTTAGTATAAGTGTGTTGGTTAGATAAAGCTGTCACTAATGTCACCGTGTGCTGCTTCGACTTACCATTGCAAACTTAAAACCGAGCAAAGAATAAAACTTTATGGTTGTCCTTTTTGTGTGTGTGTGTTGTGCGTCTTAAAGAATGACACAAGACGAGCAGCACTGGTCGTCGCCATTTGGTGTTGAGGCATAGTTCATCTGTCGCACTATCTCTGCAAACAGTTCGTCCACCGAGCTTTTATTTTTGGCTGAAGTTTCCATGAACGGGCAGTTCCACTCGTCGGCCAGTGCCTTCCCCTCACCGGACGAGACCTCCCTCTCCCCCTCCAGGTCCACTTTGTTTCCAACCAGAATCATCGGCACTCTCTCGTACCTTTTCACGCGGATGATCTGATCCCTCATCGGCTTGATATCCTGGAAGCTCTGCTGGTTCACCAGGCTGTAGACCAGAATGAACCCCTGCCCGTTTTTGATGTACAGGTCTCGCATGGAGGCGAACTGCTCCGTCCCCGCCGTGTCCAGGATCTCCAGGACGGACGGAGAGGAGTCCACCTCGATCTCCTTCCTGTAGAAATCCTCTATCGTGGGGTCGTATTTCTCTATGAAAGATCCCGTCACGAACTGGACGGTTAATGCGGATTTACCGACCCCTCCGGACCCGAGAACCACTACTTTGTACTCTCTCATGGTTCCCAAAACAGCCGCCGCTCCTGCTTCCTGTCCGCTGTGAGCCCGCTAGCCGCCCTGCTGGGTTTCTCGCCGCTCACCGCTGCGCCTCTGCCGGCAGCAGTTTTGTAGGAGCTCGGCTCGGTGAACACGGGGCGTGGCCGTCAACTATCGCCGCTCGGGAGGTAAACACGGTGGTTTTCGGACCCACGCTCAGCAGCATTTATATTGTGGCATGTTGCGTTACCGACGACGGCGCAGCCGGTTCTTCTGCGAGCTCCCCCCCGTTTTCGTTCAAGTAGCCACCGTCCGCCCGTCGCTCTGTTTGACGGAGTCAAGTCACCGGTAACGGAACCGCTTCTCTTCCGGCGTGATCTTTCAAAATAAAAGCATCATTGCTTAACGCGTCTGAATAAAATCAGTCCAGTTGCAGTCTCACTAGTTGTTAAAGAAAGAAGTTCGTTAGCTGTTTGTGAAAATGTCTTTCTTTCAATGTACTATTGTTTGTAATAATTATTTTTATGTAATGAATATATCAACTCGAAGATGAGCACTGCTATATCCTGTAAAGAGCTTGCTAACTGTAGCTAGCTTAACGCCGCGCGTTCTCTGCTTCCTGCCCACACTCCTCACGCACTGTGCGTCACACGTCACTTAAATGCTCTCCTGCGTGTTTAGTTAAAGGTGCAGTGCGGCTGTTATCTCAAAGTAAGCGCGGTACCAACGCAGACCTGCCACACCTCAGTTTCGACATCACCAACTCTTAAGCCTGACTCACTGTGTCACAATATACGGGAAAACCATATCTGCAAATTCTGCAGTCAGCGTATTGCCTAACCTCTGAAAGTGTTGTAGTTCTTTGGTTATATAACCTTCTCAGCTCTGGGTTTATCAGTATTTCCAAAGGTATCGTGAGTCACGCTTAACTGCAAATACGATTTATGCCATTGTATTGTAGACTGATCAAAAATATAAGCAAACCTGTGTGGTGTGACAAGAACAGTGAAGGAGGAAGTAACTGAAGTCACCGCTTCAGTGAAGCATGACCCCACATGAGACACACTGTACAACTTTTGTCTGTCATGTCACTGCAGTGCATGTTTTGTTTTCTTGACATAACCCATTATCAGATGAGTCTTTATCTTCCTTCTTCTCTGACTTGTGCTGTTGAAGTTATTTTCTGGAGTCAGCCAGATCAATATCAGAGTCACACTCAGACATGCCAGGAAGGCTGCCAGCTGTTTTTTTGTTTTTTTTTTGGTCTGTTTTATAAACTTATTTTGGAAGTTATCCATGACTCATGATGTGTGGCATAATCTTTAATCCAACTGAAGCCATGCAAAGAAGTTATCAAATTTTTCTGCGTCTTCACATGGGAGTGAATAAGTTCATTTTTACTTCCCCTTTTCAATCAGTGCTCATCAGCACAGAGCAGCACTGGTTAAACCGCAGTCGTGACCTCATCACCTCAAGGGGAAACTCTGCAGGATCAATAGAATTCATCTACAAATCACCACACAGACGCACACGCTACGGTTTCACCTGTGAATAGAGAAGTAAATCTGTGAGTCAGAATGCATCACTTTGATTATTGACGCTCAAAGAATACGTCACAATGTCCACACAAAGACACAGAACAACCACTGTATGTACCGACACACAGAGGGAAGTACAGGCTGTGGTTTGGCTTTAGGTGACAGTAGGTGAACATATTTCCAAGCTCCCTGCAGGCGGCCCCTCCCCAAATCCCATTAAGAAACAACAAGTCAAAGCCTATGTGAAGACATTCAGCACTCTGCCCCATGGGGAGCGCGAGGTAATGTGACCTAAAGCCTTGTGAATTGTCACATCTGTGAGAGTGATCACACTCAATGTAAGGAGCAGGCAGTCCTGTCAGAGCGGAGTTTATTTTCACAGACCACTGATAATTAGATAGACATGCTGACTTTATCAATTAATGGCATGCCACCCCCCTACCCCACCCCCCAGGTGATTTCTCAACAATAAACAAAGAGATAGATAATGGTGTGGCTTTTCACACAGTTGCCACGGCGTTTAGGGCGTCTGGCTTTACTGGACTGTAACTTGTCTGCTCACATACGCGAGCAAAAAGCAACATGTGCTGTGAGACGTTTGGATAAAAGTTTCACCAATGTTAAGAACAGCTTCCAAGTTTTATGAACCCTTTTAGTTTTATCTTCTGCTGAACTTCAGTTTACATTATTTCTGCAGAGAATGAGGACTGAGTTTTGATTCTTACCTTATGGAGGGTATATTATTACAGTGACATAAAATTATTTCAATATGCATATGGATGAATGTTTGCAATGAGTTTGCCCCTTTACACAAATACAGATTAATGTTACGTTTCATCTAAAGTCAGTAAATATAAGTTT
Organism: Ctenopoma kingsleyae; assembly: GCA_032353495.1. Classification (NCBI taxonomy): domain Eukaryota; kingdom Metazoa; phylum Chordata; class Actinopteri; order Anabantiformes; family Anabantidae; genus Ctenopoma; species Ctenopoma kingsleyae. The sequence goes on along the minus strand of JAUBNQ010000005.1, from coordinate 19,999,715 downwards.
TTTAGCTCTCCTTTTCTCTACACTCCTGAGTAAAGTATCGGGATCTTTAGATTCTAAAAGCTTCACCATGTTCACCAGCTAGTTGCTAAGTTTGTCTGTCTGGCATTTGGCATTTCCAGAGTGTTTTTTTTTTTTGTTGTTTTTTTTTTGGCTGAAATGTGCTTTTGAGAGCAGTTGAGACTGGACCATACATTTAGCTGAAGGCCAGAAAAGCAGTCCAAGAAGCTAAAAGAAACACTCCATAGAGTTGAGGGAAGCTGTAGAAGTCCAACTTTCTTAATCCACAGATGTTAGCTCTCCTTGTTATGACCCTTAATAACCTCTACCAAGAGGCCTGGGCACATTGCCCCTCACCTAATACTACTTTCATCTCATACCATCCCCAGCATGCTCTAATTGAAATAGCCTGAAATAGCCCAAGGACTGTCCCTGTGTGAGGCACTGAGTAAAAGGTGAACGTCTACAACAACACAATAAGATGTACAGTGACAGGTCTTTAATCCTCACTCCTGGTCCTGTGAGAGTGATAGTAGACTAATTAAAATGTCTGAGATCACTGAGCTAATTAATGACACAGATACACTGTAAGTTGTCTCCAATGTTTTCATCCCACAGGGACACAGAAGTCCTTTAAACAACAGCAAGTTTTAGGCTGTAAATTCAAAGAGGAAAGAGTTTTATTAATTTGGTCTGGATGGTTGTGTCCTCCTGCCCTTCAATTAATTACTCTGTTTTCATAGTTTGCGTTTATGCTCATCGTCTGTGGCAATGTGTGTGTTTTGATTTATGAATTATTCATATGGTAGAAAATGTACATTCATCATTTCAAAAGCATCAGACCACAGTGTGAATAAAGTGTTTACCACAGGCATCTTGTGACTATAATTCACAAACAGAAAGCCACAACTGTGCTCACAATGTAGAAGCTGCAGTGTGTATTATGCGTCAGGGTTTCCAAGTGTTACTCATTACACATGATAACTAGCTAAAGTAAAGGCTATGAGGGTTGATATGTTTAAATCACTTCCTCATTTTGATCTGTTCACCATCATGGAAATGTTCAGCATGTTTTATTATTAAAGGACCATTGTTTCCTGTCTTCACCTCACAAACTAGACATACTAAACAACCAGACACAAGCCTTTACAGCTAAAAAACATATTTAATGTTGTTTTATCACTTTATACTTTACTTGACATACTTTACTTTATGTTTATAAGCTTTTGAATGGTGAAATCCACTAAAAACAATTATACAACAGTTTTTATATGGCTTCAAAGGCTCATAAATCCTCTTTAAAATGTATTAAACTATAAACAATAACATACTGTGCATTTATTAATTTTATTTCTGAATTAATTTTTGGAACATACAAAAGGAACCTGTTTGGCACCATATAACACATATACCATATAACAAATACAACAGGAAATACAGTTTGTGCAAATTTTATTTGCTAAATTTTCAAAATATATATATTTTTAGGTATTATTTTGTGCAGTCCACATTAAAAAATTGAGAGTGTCAACTGACTAGAGTCAGATACAAACAGAATCTCACTTAAATGTTTAAAGGTGGGATGAAGCAAAAGATTAGAATAGCAGAATAGAGCAGTGCTTCCTAACTTAGGGTCAGCAACTGCTAAGAGGATGGAGGATCACTCTGAGTCGTAAGTTGTTTCAGCAGATGTTAAAAAACCCTTTATTGTGAAATACCGGAGAGTATTATCTAAGCCAAACTGAACTTTTGTACAAACATTTCTGAACCACTGTAAAGCATAATTTCTGCCCGTTGTCTTCTGCAGTGACATATTTTGTCCAGTGGGTGGCAGCAGACTTACATCCAACCATGTGAGGATGCTGACTTTTCAGTCATGAGATCAGATGTTTTTCACTCTTCAGATGAGCAACAAACTCCACTGAGATCACAGTGCTGTGAAATGTGAAGTGTATGTGTGACTTTATACGAAAAAGAACATAATACTGATGGAAAATCAGCGTGAGTGACGTAAGAATTAAACACTTATTTTGTTTTGTTTGCCAGAGCATGTCTTATTGGAGAAGTATATTATGTAGGCCTATATCTATATCTATGTCTATATATATATATATATATATATATGTATATTGTGGTGACATCTTGCAGGATGAGAATTCAGTATTGTTCAAACTGCAAAAAGAATGAAGACAAAAGGCCGTTGTTTTGTGTCAAACGTCATTATGTTCGCCAACAAAGCTGGAACAGTCTAGCGAGAAGCTGATAAGAATCCCCGAAATTGTTACACATAGCCTAACTTTCTCAACCAAACTGACTGCTAAATGAATTAAAAAAAAAACAGAGCAAGAAAATAGATGATG
>JAUBNQ010000005.1:19954209-19974140 GCA_032353495.1 Ctenopoma kingsleyae | reverse complement strand
CATGAGTGTGAGACAATTCATGTCCGACACCAGCTGCAGAGTTGCAAGTCACGTCAAGTCAGTCAAGTGTGTGTGTTTTGATCACACAAAAACACAATGACTTCAGATCCACTTTTTAAAAGGCAAGTAACCTCATCTTCTTGACTGTTCCACTTACAAACACCTGACCAGATGTAGTAAACAACTGGAACACACTGGTTTATATTTAGCATGCTTTTCAGTGGTTTTGCAGTTTACTGTAAACAAACTGTGTTTACTCACACAGACATGCTGTGAAATACTGTTGCTGGTTGCTTTGAGCAGTATCAGTGTATTTTGGAGTTGGCATAACCCTGAGCAATATATGATGATCAGTTCATTATTTAGAACGATAATCAAACCTGAACTTCTCGCTCTGCCAGGTGGGGCACCAGCCAGTCAGATTTTTGGAGGGGCCTGTGCACTGCATGGCCCCCACTGGCCACCTGTTTAAGACAAAGCATTTTTCAGATTAAGTGTCTAACACATGTCTAAACATGCTACTATTACTGCACATTTGGCAACAATGTTAAACAAAAAAAGAAAAAAGAAACGAGTGAGAGAAAGAGAAAGGAAGAAAAATGAAATATGAGACATGATAGGTAGAAGTGGAAATAGCATGATGCAACAAGTTTACAGGCTTGTCTGTCACACGCAGTACTACTCATCCATGCACGCCACCAACGTAATCCACTACTTAGCATTTTCTCAAGAAACACACATTCCACAGATTTGACTTTTATTTTAATTTCATTTCTTAATTAACGTGAGTGTTTTTATTGCAAATCACAGCTGACATGGGGAAAGAGAAACAGTGGTCGTGGCTGCTCACACAAAAACTGATTAAGTTTTAATTATAAAATGACATGCTTACATGAAGCCACGAGGCGGCTTGCCAAATCAAACAAGTCTTGGGTCGATGCATGAGAAAAAAAAAGAGTTATTATGTGGAGGTTTTTCAGGGTGTAGTTAAGAGTGTCTCCTTGTCAGACTGCTGGTTATCAAACCACTGTGACAGGAGAGGGCGAGAAATGGATGAAGCACAGGAGGGAGGAAGACTTAAACGACAGATGAAGTGGCAGTACATAGAGAGAAGAGAAATGTGACAACGGGAATTAGTGACGGGAAGAGGGAGCCAAGCGTGAATGAATAAAGGAGAAGTGGAGAGGGACAGTGGGCAGCAGAATGAATACAGTCTCCAAAAGTGAGGGAGAAGTGACCGATATGAAAAGAGAAAAAGGAAGCAACTGTTTTTACATCTGGTGTAGAAGGGAGCGCCAAGAATGAAACAATCCATCCTTTCTTGTTATTGCAGGGAAAGAAAAGGACAGGGAGGCAGCGGTGCACCATGGGAGTTCTGAGGCATTTAATTGGAGGTGCAGAGAGACAGGCTCAAACAGAGTGTCCCTGAAGAAAATGATTTGATGTTGAAAATGAACTTCCAGAAGTCAAAAAAAGCTTGATCAATATCATACGATCCAGCTTTGAAACATAACTTTGCCAACAGTATGTTGATTTTTAGCCACACTATGGTTGTATTAATACCATTGTTAGTATTTCAGACTGAAATACAGCAGCCTCCTGGATGAATTACCGTTAAATTGAATTCACACATTCATATCCCCATCAGGATAAATAATAATTGGTAATCTCTTAGGTACCATTTAAAAAGATGTGAACATGTCAAACATTGTACATGCTGCACGTTAATATTGTGTTTAACTAGTGTTTAATGAACATTGTTGGTTAAAGAAGGAAGTCCGTGAGAGTCAAGAGGCCACTGTTACTTCTGCAACAGGGGGACAACACAAAAAGACACAGAGCATAGAAATGTTGAGAGATTGCACTGAGTTACAGAAGCTAGTGGCACATGAGCTAATCTGGAGGTGAAGTCATAATGGTTATATATACAGTATATAGAGAATGTGTAGGAACAGACTTTAGGGCCAAATATTCTCCATTAACTACTTTCCTGTTCTTAAACAACCTTGGCTGTATGCCGTACTAGTCTTGAACTACTTATTTTCCCTTAACTTTTAGATTATCTCTCATCACTCCTCCTTCCCACATCCTTCATTCTTTTCTCCTCCTACTTCCTCAGACCAATTAAACCAAAGAACAGATACAGAGATACACTGCTTCATTTTAGATAGCTGAATGGTCTGGTGAGCACAACATTTCCAAGCCTAATAAGGTGGCACAAAGGATTACACGAGGAGGCTGCTTCACACAGCTCCTCCAGTTTCATTCACTTATTATGGTGAATTAATATTAAATATGCAAATATAGACATTAGTGTAAGTATGATCAGGATCTGGAGTTATATAGGACACTCAATCTAGCAGTGACTCAGATAAAAATAAAATCTCCTGAGTAGCTGTTTGTTCTTGTATGATCAAGTGTCTGAGTCATGGTGCTATTGAGAATTATTCACACATGGGTACATGAGAAACTGGCTGCCTCGGGTCTCCAGTGCCTACATGAAAACACTGGAGCTGAAGGTCACATAGAGAAGCATGGTCGTGGGTTGGGCACAGGAGCAGGAAATAGCAGAGAAAATTAGACTGACCGACCCTAAATGACACAACAATTCATTCGAGGATCTGTGCAACATCTGAAAAAGCTCCACATAAGAAAAGAGACATATTTAAAGAGCCCGAGGCTGTGAAACCTCCTCTGTACTGTGATCACTATCTTTCCGATAAATGGCACAAACATTTTGTGCTTCTTCTGCTGCACCACAGTTATAATAGTAACTTTAATGCAAGTAACAATGTAAGGGAACAGGTGTGTAACAGGAAAATGACCTTCGCACATAATTCTTGCTAAGTTAGATGACAAGATCATTACCACTCTCAAATGTGAGCATTCAGTATAAAGGAGCTTTCAGACAAAGAGCAAGATGTCCACACAACTCCCATGCTGCAACACTCTGACAATCAACTATTTGCTACAGGTTGATGTTATCCACCTGCTTTATTGTTAATAAGGCAGGAACAGGGAAGTGTTATGAACATGACTCTATTACTGGTAAAATTAGATTAGTATGGAGTACTCTGTAGTTTCTGTAGCTGGCGTGGTCACATTAATGTATGACTTCCAACACAAGTTTGAACTGCATGCAGTCACATTAATGTATAGGCATGCACAGGATTACATCGTGCTGAAATAGGATGTATCTTATGTATAGCGTGCCCACCAATCATGACAGTCTAGGAAGTGATGCTTTAAAAGCTGTGATCTAACCCAACACATTATTTGACAGCTCACTTCACTAAAAAAGTTTGACAGTTTTTGAGAACGCAAGCAATAATGTGAGAAAACTAGACAGACATAAAAATGGGATTAATCTACCTATAACTATATACAGTATCTTCAAATTATCGGCAAGAAAGAAGAACAGTACATACATCAGACCATACTCAAGAACCTCAGTCACTAATGAAGGACCTGTTCCATCATCTTTTTCAAGAAAGTGGCAGCTACAGAAGCATCAGGAAATAATTCATTTTCAACTACTATAATACAGCATACTGTGACCACCAGAGATGAAATGTCTGCAAAATGGTTGAGATAAAATTACATCTGAGACAAGATTCTGAGAGAAGCAATGAGCTGTAAAGGTCCTATATGCTAAACTGACTGTCTCAGCAATAGGCCCTCCTCACTCTTCCTAAATCACTGTGAATTAATTACACTGCCGGTGATTGAGGCGGCACCTGCCAGTGTTCCGATAGCTTGGTGATAGCCTCAGTGAACAGGCTGCTTTATGAGCTAAACACGGGTGGCAGAGATGGATGAGATAAGGACAAGCGATGGAGAAAAAGAGAAAGAACTGATGAGGAAAGCCATTAATGAGAGGGGTGGATTAAGGGTATCACACATGCACACACGCCTAACATGAGCAGCATACTGATTTACAGTCTTCCCTGAAGTGCAGATTTATATTAAAGCTTCAAATAGTCTGTCTTCCAACTTAAAGGGTGATTCCCATCTCTCCTCCCCGCCCCTCCTTCACAAGCTGGAGGGTGACACTGTGACAGAACTGAATTGAATCCATTTTGGCTCCTCACTCATGTGAGTCCTCACTTTATCCTGCTAGCAGTCCGCAGTCCTGTCACAAAGATGAAGTTTAGCCAACACCACAGCTGTTACAACAGATTTTTTCTCTCTTCTTTCCTGTGGGCTCTGGTGTCACAGTGGGATCTTTCTTCAGGCTCTCATCCTCTATCAAGTTCCCTCAACTGCTGTTTCAATTGTCCTCAAATAGCATCACAATGCAATAAAGACAAACTCATTAACAATAATCAACTCACCGTAAGGGTGTAAGTATGTTAATAAGACCTACGTCGTGCCTTCCCTGACCGCATCTTTCTTTTTTTTAGTCCCTTCTTTGCATGCTACATGTAACGCCGAGGGACATCCTGTCACCAAGTGAATAGTGGCTGTTCATCACTGGGGACAGCTGTGCACTCAGTACCCTCTTTGTATGACCCATATTCTGTCAAAAGGCCCTGCCAGTTATGTGCCCCCAGACTTGCTCCTCTTCCGCTATCCTAGAGCTAAAATGTTCAGCAAACTTCAAGTACTGTATGATCATTTTAATCCAACTGATGTAAATTTATGATCGTAAAACTACTGATTTGACATGAAGACTTTGGGGGAAATTAGAAGCACATAAATGGGATTGCAGTTTTGTCGTATACAAAGGTAATTTTTAGGAGACAGGGTGAAAATTAGCATCTGTAGCAGTTAGTTAAGGATCTTTACTGAACTGCAGCTTAGTAAAACAATGAAAATGAAAGTTGTGTAGTACTTAGTGGTGTGTCCTGCACCCCAATGGGGACTTTTCTGCCGATTCAGCACATTGAATGATGCTGCTCCAGCATCTTAAACAACCATGTTTTTCTGTGACTAAAGAGATGGCTGTAATGGTTTGAAGGAGGACTCAGTAAGGGCCAGAGAAACAGACTGAAAAGGTAAGTATGTTTATTTGACGATGATCAGTGAGTCAGTGTGAAAGTAGACAGGAACCAAACAGTCATAGATGGCTGATGGGCAGCAATGACCGTAGGATATTGTGGCACCTGGACACAGAACACAGATAAACCGTGGAGGGCTCGAATTACTCACTTCTAGTAGATCTGTCAGGTGTGTAGCAAGTTCAAACTGAGAAACCAAAAGCAGGTGGGGAATGATGGGAGTTGAAGTCTGTTTCTAAGAAGGAATTTGCGCTGAAGCTAAGTGAGGGATGATGGGTAGCGAAATCGGAACTAGAGCATAGGAGAGCTGAAGACAAAGACTGGAGATAGAGGGTTAGTTTGAGTTTGAGATGGTGAATGTTGATAGTGAGAGGCACATCGGGTACGGAGATAAACGAGGAGGGAAAGAGCAGAACAGATCAAGGGTTAGTAACCAGAAGCAGATGTTGTAATCAGGCAGACAATCCGAAAACCCAGAATCCAAAAATCCAGTCAGAGGTTCAGAGTCACAACCAGACAGATCATAGAAGACAGACAAGACAGGGTCAGATCCACAGACAGAAGCAGGGTCGTATCACATAAACAGAGAGTTCAAACTCTGATCCAACAGACAAAATCCAAAATCCAAATCCAAAAACTAGAGGTCAGGTAGCCAGAATGGTCAGAGATAACTAATTTCTCACAATACAGACAAGGTCAGAGGCAGAAGGCAGAGCTGGGTCCAAACTGATCAATCAGAGGACAGTTGCTGGAGAGTTGCTTCTGAGGTTGCTTTTTAGACAGTCTGACAGAGGACTGAGACTGGCAGACCTGCTTATAAAGGCAGTGAACAGGTGAATCAGGTCTGGCTGATTAGACACTGAGTGCAGAGGGACAGCAGAGTGAGGGGGGTGAGATGACAGGAAGTTGACCACAAAAAGTGTTGATATTTAGGGAAGCATGCACAGAACGGTTAGTATTACTCATCACTTTTACTTGAAGGCAAATCATGCTTCAGGTAACCCTGCTGGACTTCCATGATTGTTCTGCGTCTTGCTCACTGTATTTCACAAAAGTTCATAACACCACCAACTTTCTGGTCTCAGAGAAAAAATGTGCATGTTTTTGTGGTGTTTCTGTACGTAGAAACTTGAGTCTGTAGAAATGTAATTCATGGCTGCCAAATAGCGCTAGCTTAGCTGCTGGCTAATCTGGCATTTGTAGGGGCTGACATGTATGATGTGTAGTCCCACCCTGGTACATCAAGACTTCAGGCTACACTCAGGAACTTTTCCTGTATTCAGTCCTCTGCAAAAGTTTAAGTTAACAGATTAGTGCACAGCTGTTTCTAACTGTCCAGAAGCTGGAACATACACATGGTACAATTTAGCCTAGATGGTAGATTTTATCCAAAGTGTTGTTGAACTAAATTCAGTTACACGACCTCCTCTTAACACAACCAAATCACAGGCTTGTTACTGGCAACATGGCAGGCGCTCTGCAATGGTGTTCAAGCAGCCAGATCGATGGCGCTCCTCTTCCAGGAGGAGATGTGATTAAACTGACCTGCTGCATCTCTCCCACTCTCTTTTTCCATCAGCACAGGAAAACACTCACAGACACTTACTGTAGACACACAAACACACTTAGTGTAATAGTATGCACCTGGATGCGTGCACTTACAGTACACACACAAACGCACACGCGCATATACATTATAGAAAAAATCGGAGCCTTGCTCCAAGTAGCACTCATTGAAAGTCAAGTGGTGACTCAGCAGACAGATAACAGCGAGGAAGAGGCAGCAGCAGGGTTTAAGTCAAGGAGGATGCTGCATGAAAATAATTAAATGATTACTTTCAAGTAAAGGTGTCAAAGAGTGAACAAGATCATAATCTAAGCTGTGTATCTTTCTGATCATCATGTATCTCATCACGAGTCACCTGTCTGCCTCTTTCTGTTTGCACATAAAACCCGCGTTTTCTCTGATTTGTTGTTTATCTGTGATCTCAAGGGAAACACATTTTCATTATTCGTTTATACACTCGCACTTCACTGTTGCGAAGTTTGCCACATCAAGCACTCAGTGATGTAATGATTTGAAGACTCACTTCCATTATCATCTTCTTATCAGTTTTCATTTTGCCTTCTCCTTTTTTCCTGTTTCTCTTGCTTGGTTTTATGCTCCGTTTGTCTCCCTCAATCTTTCCCTTATTATTGTCTCCATAACATGGTCAAAGCACTGGTCCATCATGGGGTATTTTTTCAAAATGCAACAACAATAACAATAATTATCTAAGCTCTTAATTGAACAGATACCCCACGTCATTCCACAATTAAAACATTTTTAATTGTTTTTCTTAGTATTTTCTTTCCCCGACAGCTAATTCATTAAATGACTTGTTATGTATTAATAGATGCTTATGGCTGAGTGCTCACAGTGCAAGCCTTTTTATTCCACATGGCAACTTGGCTCGGGGTGGAATCTATACTCACACACACTCAGAATCACCCACACGCTCACACATTATAACAGCATTTTTGTTGTTTTAAGAGAAGCCTAATTGAAAAACCAGGCAAGTTGAGGGGGCAGTGGTAAGTGAGATTCATGACGTGTTGCAGACATGAGGTCGTACATCATACTTTGCGACGCGGGCGACAGAAGCTGCCCGTTATTGGATCAGCTCTGCTTCATTAGTTCTCCACACAAAACAGTCTGCTGCTAATGCCTATGGACAAAGAGATGGAAGGGGATGAAAGACAGATCTGAGCAGGAAAAAAAGGGTAGCTGAAAGCTGAAAGAGACACAAAGAGACAAGGCGAAAGGGAGCTGATGATGGCATGAAGGAGAGAGTCAAATAACTGTGCAAGAAGACAAAGAAAAGAGATAGGGCATTAGATGGAAGAAGGTACAATGGAACAAAATCACAGTCACCCACAATTTTCTGTAACTCAAGGTAATGTAAGAAAAAAGAAGAAGCAATGCATTGGGAATAATGACCTGCAGTTAATGCTGCAACAATTCAAGCAGTGTGCTTGCAAACCCAATCAATCAATCAATCCATCAAACCATATTCTGATTTCCCCTTTCGCTTCATTCCATTAGACTGTGGTAGGATCAGAGAAAGACATTACATCAGGAACAAGATCAGCCAGTTAAATTACTTATAATTTAAATATTTCATACACAAAGATACAATATGTGCGGATAGGTTTGATAGTGGAGAAACAGGTTGTCGACACTGTGGACTGTGAGCGCCAGTTTACAAAGAGTTGGTGCTATCTGGTGGCTGTGCTGTGCATCGCATCCTTGGATAAGCAGTCTGCTTTAGAGAATGACACATTGCCTCTGAACTGGTTTCTATGAAAAAAACATCCCACGGCAAAGCCCAGTGCTTCACTGACACAGGTGTTTTCAGTTATTTCGGCTAGAGAGACGTCTTTTCAGGACTGTGGACATGCACACACTGCACCTCAATCCATTAGGTCTAATCAGTCACATTAAAAGAGAAACCTGTGTCAGTGCAGCAGCGGTTGCTGACGTGTAGGACGTTCCACATTATTTTGATGCTATAAAGCTGACATGAACCTGTACCAGCAGAAAATGTCTGAATAAATACATTTTAATGAATTGACAGTGACTTTTATTCGGTGGCACATGGTCACAGTGTCAAAGTCAAAATTTAGACTTTTTGTCTCATACTTCTTCTTCTCAATTTCTTGACATCATTAATGTTGTTTTTTCATCATTTTTTCATCATTACAAACTTTTCTGTTTCTGTTATTATTGAATCTTTGAAGATACTGCTTAGGAAACTAAATGTTTCGACTGTTTATTGCTTCTAAAATGAAGCAGCTCCTGTAAAACTGAAATACACATAGGAAAACAACATACAAAAGAAATATTTGAAGCTAAAACATGGTATATTCCTACAAATATACCATGTAAAACACAGCTGAAGTCATTCCTGATATGACATAGCTATCAGAAACATGACAGTTTAGTCTAATAGCTCAATGCTAACACATAATGGGATTTACCATCAACATGTTAATGGGATAGCTTTCCGTTTGCACTCATGAGTGGCCACTGGGGTATCCAGAGGATTTCCAAACTGTCCATGTTGAATGACTTAAGTTATTTCTCACTCCGCTCACTGAATGCACTTCTGAAAAAAAAAACCCAGCATCTCAAATTAAGCCACTACCATATTTTATCAGTGTATCAGTGCACTTTTCAAGGAAATGAGGCACACGTATCTAGCTCGATTAAAATCTTTGCTCCTAATTGGAAGCTTCAGTAGGTAGGACAAATTAAATTAATGCATCATGCATAGAGATAACTAAAATAGGGTTTTAATGAACACCAGAATTAATGGTAGTCAGTAAGTACACTGGAATGATTAAAATATAGCTGCAACATGTATAAACAACATTCAAATATGTTTATTAGAAAGGATTTTTTTTTTTACTTTATTAAAAACATGATCATCATGATCAATGTTAATTTATAACAAAACAAAACCAAGAAAAAACCCCAAAAAACATCAAGTCAAACAGATCTCAAGTAAATTACAAGTTCAAGGTCCAATTATTTACTCCATCTGCTGATAAAGATGTGATAAAGGACCATAAGATGTAACCGACAGCTACCGACAGCTACAAAGGCATCTGTTAAATTGCTGACCTTAAATTACCAAAGAACAAGACTATACTTTCAACCTTATGTATACATTTGAATTTCAATTTGGCTGCTAAATGGCCACGAACAAAACAAAAAGTCATGAGAAATTGCAATGCAAAATGTGTTGATTAGTGCACTGATATGTCTCTAGAAATATCTAGTTATCCAGATTCAACTGGCTTTTCAGAGTATATTTGATGCAACACTGTGACACTGTGTTTCATTAATGTGCAATAGTAAGGTATATGTCGCTTTTTTATCTACAGTGATGCATCTTTATGAAAGGCAGCCTTTAGTCCATATTACAGAACTTCTGATTTGCTATTTGTAACAGTGTGTATCAGGTGATTTCAGTTTTTTCTGTTGATGTGTAAAAGTACATGCAGTTAGATTATTCAGTGACTCTAAATTGCTGGTAGGTGTAAATGTCTGTCTTCCTGTCTCTTCTGTGACAGTCTGTGACAGACTGGAGACCTGTCCAGGGTGTACCTGCCTTTTGTTCTGTGTCAGCTGGGATTGACTTCAGCCCCCCCCGGCAAGCTTTTTACAAGATAAGCGGTAAAGGTAGTGGATGGATAGATGGACATTTACCTGTATGTTTTCATTGCTGTACTTAACTAAAGGGTCTTAATACATTTTTCACTGGTGGCTGCTGTCTCTCATGTTTTATTTGGGGTACAGGCATCGATTCTATCATCTAACTCTCCTCAAGAAAGTCAGTAAATGCATTTTTCCCCACACAGATTTAACTTTAATCTCTATGTAAGTGAAATAAATAACACATCTTAAAGCAAACTTTTCTTTTCTTCAGTTCATTTGTAAATTTTTATTATGTTTTTTTATTCATAACAGCAAGAATCAAATATAGCAATGCAGGCCCAGTGAAAAAATGTGTCAGAAACTTATTTCTTACTCTGTATCCATCAAAGTTGGCACAACAGGTTATATTAATTACATTTATAACTTTAATTATTATATATTGTAGTTAATAAAACCAGACCATTTAAGGTACCATTTCCAGCATCTTTTCATTTCCGGTTCCTTCTCACACACTTCATTCTGATGAGATTATATTTTATGGCTTTAGACTGTGGCGAACAGTGATTTTCTCTACTGGTGCTTCATTAACATGTAATCATGACACATCCTTTCACGAGGCCTGGAAACAGTAAAACAAGCAGAAACAAACTGCGGCAGAAGACAGAATACATCATATTAGCACTACAAGCAGAGAAAACAAACGAAAAAAAAAAGAGTTCAGTTTACATTCTATCATAAATGTAAGCATGCGTGCTTGTAGAAGATGAGAGATGACAGAGATGTCAAAATGTCAAACTTAATGATCACACCACCTAACTGTATTTCAACCTGAAGTTATTCTTCAGTTCTGCCTGACGTTGATCTACGTTCTTGTTTAGTCAGTGTCATCTACTAGAAGCACAGCTTGCAGAAACATAAAGAACATACTTATAGCTATGGTGTTTGTGTTGCATGTATTTTAACTCTCCAAGTGGTGAAACTTTAGTGAGTATATTCTCAGGAATTTTTTTTTTTTTAAATAAACCACTATTCTATTTTTGTATTTTTTATATATATTTTATTCCATTACATTGATAGAATATTGTATACTGTAAATACATCTTTCTGTGTAACATGTTTTTCTTATTCAGGATTACTGTGTTGTGATTTTTTAAAACGGTATATGTATTTCCTTTAACATGCATTCCTCTCTGAGTAAAGTAAAGAGACAGGACGTGTTTTGATTGGTTGGGCCTGGGAGGGCGTGGCCATGACACACAGACCTGTCAGTACAGGCAGGTTAGGGGACCAGACAAACCCAGTCAGGCCCTTACGCTGGAGGGCTGTGGACGCCTCCTCCGGAAGGTTACCTGGCAAACTACAAGCTGCTGACAAAAAAGAAAAGCAACACTTGGCCTTTTCTGAAAGGGGTAGGAGAGTGAGAACTCAGTGCCCTTTTGATGCAAGCAATTTTGTTCAGCCTTTCATAAGATTTTTTTTGTTATCCTAGCAAAATTCCTTGTCATTATAGACATAATTTTTTTTATTCAAAATAAGATCTTAATATACATGATTCTCTCTTTTTTGACTATGTACAGAAGTGCAAAAAAGTCAACCTTTATCTCCTTTATCGTCTCAAGATTCCCCACCCCACCCTTGCAGTTGTTTGCAGTTGGCTGAGTAAGAGATGACTCAGTCCCTACGCGCCACATTCACCTGACCCCGCCAGCAACGCCCCCAAAAAAGTGATCAAATATGCAGCTTGTTTTCCAACATGGCCCAATTTCCAGGGAGAGTAAAAATATTAAAACAATAGTTACTATTTGAAATGGATACAGTAGAAAATAACATCTTTACTCTAAACATCTAAGAACTAGATTTTTATAATAGTCTTTTTTTTTCTTATATGACTACTTACAAACCTTACAATCATTAAAATATTACTCAGTTATCGGCGACGGTTGCCACATTGACAACTTAGCCTCTGTTCTATTATTTCATCACTGTTAGATACTCATATAAAACATCTTTGTTCAAAGAACACAAATAGACTAGAGAAATGAACAATATGCATACAGTTCAACAATATGCATAACGTAGAAAATATTGAGTTTACAATCATAATCATACTAAAATTAACATTACATGGAATTTCAGGAAACTGTGCATGAGGAACACACAAATACACACTTTTATATTCATTATAAGAAAGATAAATAGAATAAGCAGAACTTAAAATCAAAATGTCATCCAAACAAAATAAAGTAAAACACTCGTCTTGTCTAAAGAAAAAGTACACAGGAGTTAAGAAAACACTGGCAAAAAAAGTGACAATTAGATAGTGCTCTGTGTGTGTGTGTGTGTGTGTGTGTTAATATGGCGTGGATTAGGCAACTGGATGGTTCAAAATGGCATGTTGCATTGTGCTGACCCGATGGTACATTCTAAGGCTTTGGATGAGTAATACAATCGTTTATTTTCTTGCCACTTTCCCTGTACTATCCACCAATTAAATAAGCCTGAAGAACACCCAGAACACAACGAAAACAAACAGTTGTAGAAATCTACTCTAAACACTTGACATCCTTCTCTGGGCTCATTTATGCGGCCCACAAATTTTTAAAATTTAGCCCTACTAGTCCACCCACAATATCTAGTAACAGTGACACAAAAAGACTTTGGCTGACTATCTGAAAACAGTTCTCAGGTAGACGTATTAAACGAATATTCTTAAATATGTCAGACTATATGTACACTACACTGAATCTACATTTGCAACCTGCCTTAAAATATGCATAACCATACAAATGAAAAACTAATCAAATCATACAAATCACATATCCAACATAGATGCTAACGTCTGTCTCACAGCAGTTTGGATTCCAACTTATCGCCCTGTTGTTTCAAAGCTTCAAAGACTACCATAAAATCATCTTCATCGTTGATGAGTCTTCGGCCTCTAACGTAGACCAAGAGCATATGTACACGTTATCTGACTTTCAACAGGCTTAATGAACATGGAGAGATCTGTGTCAGCACAGATCCACTCACTTCCTGTCTAAACAGCTGACATCAACTGTAACGATTAGGATAAAAATAAAAACTATTCATTCAGTAGAAGATGCGAGTAAAGCAGATGATCTGGGGAAGGTAATCAGATCAGCAGTGGCGCTATTGGGAATCACAGGTAATGACAGGTCATGATACTGGACACTGCATGCTGTCCAAGAGAGAAAATAGAGACGTATTAAAGGGAATTATTGAGTTCAACACTTCGTAACACTGCTTAAATTCCATTCATGTATTTTGAGATGTATGGCACTTTACAGGGATGCCTGCAAGGTTAAAGACATGTGCTTGAGAGATAGAAAGGTAGGCTACAAAGGTTCGAAAGACACCTCACAGACATTCAGTTGCTATTTTGCCTCTGAGTGCACTCGTGTAATGTTCCCTTGTGACTGACTCAGCAAAAGAAAATCAAAGAAAATCATTGTGCATGCATATGTGATTCAGTCAGATCATTTGCTTCTTTTACCTCAACTGAAACACACGGTGCACCTTTGTGTAAACAAATGAACACATTTAGACCAATGACCAATGAACGAACAAACAACTTAAGTCATGATTCTTGGTCAATGGACGTACCAATCCAGTCGACACATTTACCTCATGTTAACATTCAAAGTGTGTCCGGTGAATAAAGGTAGGTTGCCTCTACAGAGCGAAAGGCAGTCTATAATGCAAATGATGTTCTTTTCTGTTGTTGTGTTGATAGTGTGCATGAAGTACACATGAAAACCATCCTGACAAACTGTACCTCCTATGTTAAAATGAAGATTTATCCCCAACCAGATAAGATCTGGTTCTCCGTTTTGCTCTTGATGTTACAGGCATAAAGGGTGACCTTGGACTCAACACCAGCACGCTCCAGTTTCATCTGGAAAAAAGTTCACAAAACATCTCATTGCATGTGAATCACAAGGGCGACGACAACGTGATACAAAATTTTTACATTTAACAGTCAGAAGCAGATATGAACACTGAAACAGTTTTTCCTTGATGTAACTGTTCCTTTTGTTTGGGTGCAAATGTTTATCTGAAGTTAGTATTGGGCTTTAGCCATCTGAGATGATCAAATCAAGAGGATATCAACCAAATTCTTTATGTTTCCCTAAATAGTTTTTCACTATGGAGGTGCTTTTGGAGGATGCTTACAGAAAGGGGGGAATTAGGTCTGTGATTTTAGAATTCATTACTTAAGGTCAACTCCTTAGATAAAATATGAATATATTACTGTCTATGTTCCTCATCTTTCCCATTAAAATCACATTAGCAAAGGTTCTTTTAATGGTAAGTATAAACAGGAGGAACAATTTTGAAGAAACGGTTCTTTTCTTATGTTACCTTGGTTCTAACACAAAATGCAAATTACAGATGTTTAATTCAAAATGGATATTTTGCCAAACAATTTTTAAATGAATTTATTTCTAAATTAACTCTTCCTCAGGCTCTTTCAATGTGCAAGCTCAGTCCTTCACCATGTTCTTGTTTGTTGGCACAAGTGAGGTGTCCCCGTAATGGCACATAACAAAACAAGTCATCATGCAACTATTGTATATCGTCGATATGACAAATTCTTACCATGGAGAAGAATTACCATATATTACAATACATGATCACAATATATCATAGACAATACAGTATGGCACATCTCTATATACATACTGTAGATGTTTGTTTTTTGTATGGATTAAACAAACAAGATATATTGTAATGTCTTCATGTTTTAATGAGTGAATTTTAGGAGCATTGGCAGGTACCTTTAGAAAAAACCAGGCTAACTGTTCCCATCAGTTTCTAGTCTTTAAGCTAAGCTCTGCTAACCAGCTTATCTCTGTAACTTCACATTTAACCTAGAAACATTAGAGTAGTCAGTGTTAATATTCTTAAGATTTCTGGGCAAGAAAATGAATAAGTTCTACCTGGATAGATATTAAAAGGAAACACTGACTGCCTAAACAAACAACTTTGTCAGCTGGAAAAAAAATTGAAAAGATGTTACGTGAACTCCACATAACAAACAATATTGGTCCAAATGCAGTGTGAGTGATGATGGAAAGAGGTGCAGTACATACTGTTCTGATTGAGAGTCCTACATCTGGGTCACATACTTGTGACTAGTCAGATGGTCTGCAGATATTATTGGAATCTGATTGAGAGAGGGGAAAAAAAGAGAGAAAGAAAAGAAGAGGAAGAAAGGCAAATAGAAACAAACAGAGGGTAAAAGAAGGAGGGAGACAGAGATCAGTTGAAATGAGGACAAACGGCACTTCAAACTGAACTGATAATAAAGATAAGAATTGTAATTATCTGAATAATCACAGTATCAGATGCTCTGAATGGCTTGCAAAGGTCAGAGATGAGCCTCACACGTTCATGCATTTTTCATTTAGAGGCAAATTGGAATCATAAGATTAAAAATGAAAAAAACCAAACAAAACATCTAACAGATACTGAAAAGTTAGAGCTGATACCAGAAGTGAAAGAGAGTGAGAGGAGGCAGGAGAGGAGCAAACCTGATTGGTTGTTGCGGTTGCAAAGGGAACACTTGTGGCAGATGTGGTGGCTGCAGACACAGTGGCTGGAGTAGCACCGTGCATCATGGGTACTTTAAGGGAAAGATCACACAGGCAGTTGAACCAGAGCAGATTTAGAGCTTGTTCGTGTTAACACTTCATTTTTATCTCTGTCTATACACTGCTAATAAACATGAGAAACACTGATTGATTGCTATAAATGGCTTTAAATCTTTTTTTTTTCTGGTCTTTCGAGTTCTTTCACACAATTATTCCACCAATTTGAGTAAAATGGTAGCGACAGATGTTCTGTGGACGGAGAAAAAAACATCAGTGAAAAGCAGCTAATTGGCAAATTTGAATAGCGAGTTTTTAGTTCTCTCATTTTATACTGTATTACATTCTTACTCAACAGGATAGTTAATTGGCTTTTGTTATACTTTCATAAAAAAATTACACTTCAAACATTACACTTACTATTATGCATAGAACAAAAATATTTCTACTTCAGTAACTACTCATGTTTATAAGGCATGTATAACCAGATAATATAATGAGGTGCTCTAGAGGTTAGAGAGAGCTTGGGATGGAAGTATAATGAAGCAGGTTTTTTTTGGGGGGGGGGATCGAACTGCAACAAGCATTAGGTGACAGACAGACTGTGGCAGAGCAAAAACAGGTTCATTCCATATCATAAAGATGTGTTGCGATTGAAATTGCACAGTTAAAATTCATCTTTTATCAGCCACACTGTCGACTGCAGTTAAAGGAGCTTCCATGTGTCATTTTGTGTTAACGTCAGAGTCTAAATTCACAAAGGGGAGAATGGGCTCACATCATGTGGTGAGTTAAATGAAACGTGAGTGACTAAAATGGGCTCAAACATAATCAGTAAGGAAAGCTGGCACCTACCAACACTTGTTGCAGGTGTCATGCACAATATCGAGCCTGCCCATCATGCATTGCAACAGGGAGTGGAGTGAATAGGGAGGAAAAGAAATCAAGAAAACCCATTACAAGTGTTACAAAGTCAGACAATACTGGATTAAACCTGCACATATGAACAAACTGTGTCCTATATGTTAATATATTGGTTCTAGTGCAGTAGAAATATATAATAATGATTATTGATAATTACAATGTAGTCATTCACTTGCACACATCACAGCTGCTGCAACCGCACATATTGCATGGCAAAAGAGGAGAGAGAGTACTTGGTAGCGAGCCTGTCCAGCCCCAGTTTACTGTTCAACTGCTCCATTAAAAAGAGGAAAAAATTAAACACTACCAGAAGTCCCATTTTCTTGTCAGCGCTGTTTGCGCAGTGGAACTTTTAAATGACCTGCTTTCAAACTCCTCAAAGTGTGTTGCAGTGACCTGACAGTCCAGCTGTGTGGGACATATGAGGATCTGAGTATCCAAATCTCTCAGAGAAAGGAATCGATGGCAGGCTATTCTTAGGCTGTCAGATGAGAATATGGGACACGGTGTAAGATGACTATGCAGCGGCCAGAGAAGCGTGATTCAGATAGCTGCTTGTGGGTCTGTGTTTTTTTTTTTCTAAATGTTGCCATCCTGCTGTCCAGTTGCCAAATTCCAGATGAGATAAAAGAAAAGATGATAAAAATGCTGATCCATCATCTGGTTTACTTTGTTATTCTGCACTCACAATAGTAATGTTTACAAAGGTATTTGCACTGAGTTTTGACTGTCAGGCTGCCATGAGTGTATGATGGGAGGAGCTTTTTGGGGCTGAATGCAGCCTGAAAGGAGCAGCGGACATTGATTAGGGCTTTTTGAGATAGGTTTTTATTTACAGTTGATCATGTGGAATCATGATATACTAAAAAGAAGACAGTGGTATTCATACGTGTATTATTATATGTTGAAAATACAAATATGTTAAGGCTTGACTTAACTTAAGTTAAAGTGATATACTAAATGTTTAAATATTCAGAAAATTCTAATCAGTGATTTCTGCATCAAAACCATGCTGTATATACTGTATATGTCCATGCAAGTATTTCCACCAACACTGAAATCACACAGTCATTGTAATGCCAAAACATAATCAGGGAAGTTTGTGAGCACCTAGATGTGATTTGACAGCCACTAGTGATGGGAAAACTGCCACAAACATGGGCCAAAGAAAGGTCATGTCTTACCTGATGGTATGAAGGCAGCCTGCTGCTGAAACTGCATGTTGGCCAGGGCCTGTTGGTACTGGAAAACACCAGCATTGAACATAGTGGTGGCACCATTGGCTTTTTCAAGTGCAGGTCTCTTTGGTAAAGGAGGCAAGACAGAAGGGAGCCCCTGATGAGGGGACAACACAAAAATAAAGGAATGGGAAGTGAGGGAAATCAAAGGATGGTAGCAGTGACATTCAGGAAAGAGAGAAAAAAAGAACTTCATTAGAAGATAAAGTTGCCTTTCCAAAACAGCTATTAAAAACACTTCCAAGCAAGCAGTGAACTACACTACCTCTGTCAGACAGGCACTAGCTGACAAACTGTGACTTCTACCTTGCTAGTGACAACAAAAGAACAACGTGGCATCAACGCTGTGATATGATTGTGGATACTACATTACAAGAAAGAATGAATTTAACTAGATTTTTCTGTAAAGACAAACTTCTATAACACGAGTTATTGTATTGGTTGTTGAACTATCAACATAAATGATGTAGTTAGAGAAAGCTGCACTGCCAGCTCCATGATAATAGTACACTAGAAGCCATGTTAAGCCTGTCATGACACCTCTTGACAACAGTTACATGTGCAATATGGGAAGTGACAAAATCATGCAAATTATACAAAACATTAGAAGATAGTAAGTATTTCATATTCATGCCATTATTACTAGCTTCTGAGATTCACTTAAAGTGATGAACCGACCATCGATGGTGAAAAATGCTATGTAAGTGCTTTTCTCTTTTGGTGACTGATGGTTTCAATTAATAAATAAAACTTGAAATTGAGATATATATCCAACGGTTTACTACTAGCTGCAATCAGTTCATCACCGCCCAGTGTTTCCTCAGATAAAATAAAATTCTACTTTTTTTTATTTTAGAGCTACAAATGTATAACTACTACACCACAGCTACATGCCAAGCTAAAAGGTGAAAGGTCATAGTACCAGGTCAAAAGTTGCGTCGAGAGGTCGCTTCAGTGATTTGACAGTCGACTGTGTCTTAATTAGCAGGCAGAGAGCACATGATGGCAATGGGCCAATGGGGTTCAAGCGCATTAACATAAACCAGCAAGCGGAGGTGCATCATGGGGGCAGCAGTGCAGTGTGGGTTGGTGAAAAAAACAACAAAAAAACAAACAAACAAAAAAAAAACAAATCATTGGAATGCAATATACAACGTTAACAAGACTAGGGCATGCACATTAATGGCTGTAGGGTTACTGAAAAGAATTATGGCTACTGGCATAATTTATTAACACAAGAAAATTCAGTTTTTTAAGCTCTAACTCTGAGTGCAATGATGTTGTGGTCCAGAAAAGGAGGATTAGTCAGTCTACCCTTAATTATTACATTCAGATTTAAGACAATCCTAGATCCTAGACTTGTGTATGTATGTATAACTATATCAGTTGAATAATTTATTATGCTTTTGATTTAACAAATGAATCTATTATTTCTATTCTATTTATTTCACTATTCTTTCTTGTCTTTTTAAGGAATTTAAGGAGGTTATTTAATCCTGATCATGTCAGCCTCTCACTTTATCGTGTTTTTCTTAGCATTTTATCACTAATTATCATTTTAAATATCTGACAAGCTAAATAAGACCAAAAAAATGATCCAGTTTCCACATTTAACATTTTAAATAGAGGTTAAAGAGGACACATACAGTTGAGGCCAAAATTGTTAGCCCCCCTTGTGAAATCACACAAAATCATGAATATTTCCATGGAAATGATCATAACAGA
The DNA here is from genome assembly GCA_032353495.1 of Ctenopoma kingsleyae. Taxonomy (NCBI): domain Eukaryota; kingdom Metazoa; phylum Chordata; class Actinopteri; order Anabantiformes; family Anabantidae; genus Ctenopoma; species Ctenopoma kingsleyae. The sequence continues at coordinate 19,954,438 of JAUBNQ010000005.1, read as the reverse complement.
AACTGTTGATACTCGTATTGCTTGAAGGCCACACTGCCATTCCCAAACTTTTCACGGTGTCTAGAACAGCTGTACGATGCATGGTGATGAGTTTTGGAAGTCTGTCCTTTGATCTGATGAGACTAAACTTGACCTCTTTGGGCACAGGGATGTTGCTCTTTTTGGAGAAGGAAGGGAGAGGCCTTCAACCCTAAAAACCCAGTTCCCACTGTTAAACATGGTGGTGGGA
>JAUBNQ010000005.1:19912623-19924251 GCA_032353495.1 Ctenopoma kingsleyae | reverse complement strand
AATGAACATCACAGGTGTTTGTCATACTCACCTTGAGTGAGTCAAAACAGGCAATGACTCTGCCGTTTTCCACTTGACAGCTCTTGGCAGGGTGGGCGAACTTGCACTCGCTGTCCGGCCGTGAACACGTTCCTCTCTGGAATTCCCGACAAACCTCCAGCGTCAGCCACTTTGTGTCCCGGATGGGTGTCACATTCACCGCCATTTCGAACCAGGCAGGAGGGGCCGATTAAGAGGAATAGATTTCCAGTTAATGCAATTATGAGTGTGTCCGTATGTTTCTAATGACACTGGGACAAATGAGAATGAATAGGTAAAGGACATGAGAAAAAGACAGTTCTAAAAGGTTTTGTCTCAAGGGTTTGTTTCAAAATTGAAGCTTGGGTGAGGCCTGGGACTCGCCTACCACCTGTGGCCCATCCTAAGAATCTGTTTGTGGCTTTAATAGGAATCCTTCGCCGCCTGTCACCCAGAGCCTGGAGCCACAGAGGTTTGCTTTGTAATCTCTCTCTCGTTCCTGCTCTCAAACACGCACACACCAGTCCTCTCTATTGTCTCGCTCCTCGGCTGAACTGTCAGATGAGACGAATGGCCAAACACGTTATCGATCGAGCGTGCCCATGATGAAAAGATGCAGGTTTGGAGGAAAGGAGGAAGGAGGAGAAAGAAGAAGAGAAGAAGTAGGATGAGAAGGATGTGGCAGAGGCGACAACAGAGAGACGATCTTCTTCCGCTCACAGGAGCCAATAAAAGCTGTCTGCCGTCAGTATCAGAGTCTGTCTGCAGGGGAAGGTGGACTGGTTGACTTGCACAGAGGCTGAATGGCACGGATGGAGAGGGTTCTGGCTGACAGACAGAGCAAGAAATGGAGGGAAGGTGAGTGGTGTCCGTGGTGTGGAGACTGGCTCAGTGGATGGGGTTGGCAGTCCCGGCAGTCCTAGAGCTCCTGGTGTGGCTGGCACCTCCAGCAGACATGAGCAGGCACAGGGGCAGAAGCGGCTTCAGTGGAGCCAAACAGCCACAGGGGTCAACGAAAGAAGGCACTTCTCTCTGTGGAGAAGGAGGGAAAAGTGTCAGTGGAGTAGAGGCTTAACGTGCACACACAAACACATTTGGATTCATACACACAGCTTCATCCGAACACGTTTCCCATTCATTCCCTTGCTCATCCTCTCTAACGGTAGCCCTCACAGAGACCGCCAGGCTCTCAGCTGGAAAATCAAATCAAACACCATATCGCTAACAGTAAAGCTCACGCATTCAGGCGCAGACAATTTATTTCAAAGGAAGACAGTGAAGTAGAGAGAGAGAGATCAAGAGACAAAGAAAAAAAGACAAGAAAGTGCTAATTCTGTGTGTGTCTATGTGTGTGTGTCTGAGATCCACGGGGGATAGTGGACGACGGAATTTGAATACAAATCTACAAGTAATATTTTATGCAACAATATGAATCGTATTATAATGCAGTAGTAATTCCTTTTAAATCATGTTATTTGCAACAATGAGACTTGTCAAACTTTAATACACTTTAGCAAAAGGAAAACACAGTGAATGGAAAATAACTAAGTGAGTTTGTAGCCTACCCACGTCTGGTGGGACTGGAAACAGCCAATCGGTTGGCTAAATGGTTGCAGGTGTCCAGGTGAGACAAGAAAGACAAGATAATGAGACATTAGAGAGAGGAAAAGAGAGAGAAAGAGAGGATTTATTTTTCTCATCCATGTGTGCACCTTAAATCCACTCATCCACCTCAACACCTTTCTGCTAACATGTTAACAAACTGACCCCCGAAACGTCCTACAGCTGCTACTTTACAGTGAGTGCCCTGAAATCTACAGCCCACATGTGGTTACGTCATTCTTGGTCCCCTACACACCCCTAACAGGTATAATGTTTTTATGAATCTTTATAAATCAGCCATCCAGACATTAGATTGTGGGCAATTTAAAGCAATCCCCCATAACTCAGCTAGTCTTGTTCCTATATGCAGGTTTGGGAATATGTAACACCTCTTTACTTCTGAGCTGACTAGTAGATGTTATAACTGAGGTCAGATGTGTATTGCCATGACTGTGGTGTGAGTCAAAAACAGAATGCCTTGCTCTGTGTCCATTGGGCTGACACTGCCTGCTGAATCTTTTAGTTAATGCTATGGTGGGAAACACCAGCATCTACAGTCAGCAGGCAAACACTATCAAAAAGCAATCTTTTCGTGGTAGGATCTTGCATTGAATGCCAGTTTTTTTTTTTTAATTGAGATTTTTTTTCTCTGACCAAAGAGAAACGTCAAATCCTGTATTTCAGTGGAACAACTTTCACTCTCAGCCTACATCTCGAGCCTACTAGCTAGGTTTTATTACCTACATGCACAGTGGTAGACGCAACAAGTTCAGGCATTTTTCTCTCTGGTTGCACTGAATGCAATCACTGAAACAGAAGATGAGTCAGATTGAAAGAAGGTAAGCTATGCTGCAAAAGTGATTCAAGCTATTTATCACAAAATGGCTCTGGAACACACTGAGCACCCCAGACTGGTGAGATTTAGTGTAACAGTGATAGAGCATTAAATTATTGATTTTTTCCTGATCTGCAATCACTGGTGCTGCAATAAACGTGGGTGGCCTGAAGAAAAATGAGCACTAAAAAAGAGGAAAGTGAGAAAGAGGAAGGATGAAATAAAAATACTCCTTTGGACAAACACTGATTGCTTATGTGTAATGCTCTCTTCTCCTATTTGGGCCAGTCACTGTGGCAAACTACTTTTTCAGCCCAAAGCTGGTATTTTAGGGCAGTGTGTGGACAAGTGCAATAGGCCAGGGCAGCCCACTGTATCTGGCAGGAAGAACTGCGGTAAGGGAGAGAATACAGAGAGGGCTACCATTACCAGTGCATTAAATATGGAGTGGCAAAATTAGTCTTCTGCATCGTCTATTCTTACTCACTTCCTGACCTCGCCTGTAACTTTCTCTTTTTCTCTCTATTATACTGCCAAATCCCAGATGTTAGTCTGTTAAGGAGTGTTCCCTGCATGCAAATAAAAGCAGGATCTACATAAAAAATGGAAATGAGTAAAGTGAAGATTATCTTCATAAAGGGACTTTTCATATTTGTAGCCATAATCCTGTATGGATTGTGCTAAAGGCTCGTCCACACAGAAGATGTTTCAGGCCTGTTTCTCAGCTGTAAGGACTGAAACTGGTGCTAACACACTGCATACCTGTGTTGTAGACATTCTGGAAAGAAACAAAATCACATATTTTGGGGAAAGCAGCAGAAACCTCCTAGATCTTTCTTAATAAACTCCAGACAACGTGACAAGTCTTGTATTTTGAATGTGTCTAAGGCAGAGAGCGTCCAATAAATGGTTCTCAATCAGAAAGAAAACACACACTTGCACACGTAAAGTGTCAGTTTTTGGCCAGAAATATGGCACACCAATTTGGTTTTACTGTCCTTGCTGAGTCAGAGGCTGCAGGTTTAAGCAGAGTTGAAATGTGAAGTCAGAGAAAAAGAACACCAAATATCCAGTAGCACTGAACTCTGACATGCATCAACATAAAAGAGAATATGCTCCATTTAAACTCACTGCATGAATGAAAAGGAAGTAAATAGCTGAGGAATGTCCACAGAACAGATTAGACAAACTTACTTTTCTCAAATGATGTTGATTTCTATACAGCATTTGTGTAATACAGACGTTGAACCAGCTAGGTCAAAATGAGCAGACCTGAGCTTTAATATCAAATAAAAAAAGATTTAATAAATGGGGACCTACCTACATGTGTTATTAGCCCTGGTTCCACATCGATACAGCTCGTGCCAGAAGCTCGAACTAAATAAATATCAAAGAACTACAATACATTTGAAAGCAGTCGACGAAGGTCACGTCAAAACAGAGGATTAAAACTAAGGCGTGAAAAATGTGAGAAATGACTCTGGCGTTGGGGAAATATATAAATAAAAGAGTCATCAATAAGCATCTTAGCATGTGTGAATAATGCATGTGGCCATTTCCTGTAGCCAGAGGCAGGAGATATTATTACACCATCGGATCAACTAGCCAAGGTAATAATTTGGAGAGGAGAGGGGGTGTGTAGAAGGCTGGGGATATTACACAGCTCAACTAACACCCCAACTCCCACAGCACACACACACACACACACACATTCACATACACACATTCACATACACTTCATTAAAAGTGTACAAAATCCTCTAAACATTTTTGTCTCACTCGTGACCAATTCCATCTGCTGTCATGTGGTCTGCACAAAGCGGAGTGTAATGCTGAGTGTCGCTGAGGTTCATGTCTCTCCTCATTTAAAGAAAGCCACCTGATCCAGTGCTAATCCCTCTGCTAAAATGGTGCCACACGTTTGAATGTACTCCGGATGATTTCATGCCAGCAGTATGACAACTATCTAGGAAAAACACACTCATTTAGTCTCTGCTCACACTACTGCTGCAGAATTACTCACTGTTACACACACGCAGTTGTAATAATTTTACAATATTTACACTGTCTAGATTCACCTGCTTGTTAGTACAGTATGAAGCAAAACCCAAATTCTGTTCATTATTGATCATTTATGAATAAGACGAACAGTCTTAGCCATGCTAGCAGATCTGGGAGGCTGAACAGTGATGTTTTGATGCCAACGCCAACATGTTGATATACTAATGTGCTAATGTTAAGCAATATTCAATTACAGATCAGGATGATTGGGAAAAAAATGAACCAGACAATGGAGCTAGAATAAGCACCAAAGTCTGTATCATTAATTGTTGTGAGTGTTCAGGACAATTTTCATTGCAATCCCTCCAATAGGCCTAGTTGTTGAGACATTTCACTTAAAATAAATGGCTCAAGATGCACAGCTACTGTACATCAAGCAGAAATGTCGTGGAGGCTTGTCATAGTAAACAAACTGATAATAATAATATAATGATTTTTTATTGCCATGTTAGGGATGGCAATACTGGTCTGTCTGTCGGACCACCCCTTTGTCCCAGACTATGTAAACAACTAATGGATTCCCAGAAGAGTGATTACACAGACTTTGATGATGCACTGCAAATTTCCCACTTGTGGGACTAATAAAGGTTAATCTTATCTTTATCTTATCTTATCTTAAAACCTGCGTATGGTGCTGCAGGAAAAGTCAGAGCATCATCAAAGTCTGTGTAATCACTCTTCTGGGAATCCATTAGTTGTTTACATAGTCTGGCACAAAGGGGTGGTCCGACAGACAGACCAGTATTGCCATCCCTAACATGGCAATAAAAAATCATTATATATCAGTTTATTTACTACGACAAGCCTCCACGACATTTCTGCTTTATGTACAGTAGCTGTGCATCTTGATATTAATCCACATGGAACTACGCTGTTATCACAAACCTCATTCAGTAATAATAGGAAAGAAAGCAAATGTGGAGTGGACCAGATATGGGAGCCATTTATTCACCTTGAGTGACTTCCAGAGAAGGTAAAAATGAGGGAAGGTGAAAAGAAAACAGGTTCCTTTATGTTTGATTTCCTATGACCTTTGAAACATAATAGATTTGGAAACAGAAAGACGAATGGTCAAAACTAGCTGCAAAGTGGAGGAAACAATTTGCTTCAAAACAGAATTCTCCAAGTGGGTCACAGTGTAAACTCTGATCTGTAGCCCTTGGAGCAGCTGTCTGGCCATCAAAAGATCTTGTTTGTTTAGGGGAAAAGTTGACAGTTCAGACATTCCATAAACGTTACAAATTCAGTGAAGGGTTTAGAATCCGATTTTATTTTTACTCTCTCCCTCAGACTGTTGGGAAATACAGTTGATTAGGGACAGAGATTATTACGATTCAGTTTATATTCAATTATGCAGTGAGTTTTAACAGGTCGGAAGTCGCGGGTGCAAGTGTTGCACCTTTCAAAAAGCAAAAGAGAGAAAAAAGAAGGGAAGATGGAAGAAAGGAGGGGAAAATTAGTAATTGGAGAGGTTAAAGGACGCTGACTGTAGCAGCAAAAAGCAGATGCTGGACGTTTCGTATTACACTGCATCACCGTCTGACCAGGATATCATCTATAATATGACCTGAGCTGCCCTTTACACTGATAGGAGCATCGGGGGAGAAGGGACGGGAGGAGGGTGTGAGAGATAAATAGAGTAAAGAAGATCAGAGGTGGTGACAGGGAAGGATAGAGGCTAGGAAGGAAGAGTGATGGGAGGCAAACAGGCGCAATTAGTACACGTTGGTAAGAGGTAGAGGTTGGTGTCTGGTAGTGAGAGGGGAAAACAAGGTGAGTACTGGCAGGTACAACAGAGGTGGAATCAAAGGAAAGAGTAGGAAAGGAAAAAGTAGAATTTTGTTCTATTTCAAAGCACTACTAGTACTCCACTGTGATACCATCTTGACATTTCTCATCTCTCTTCATTTATCTTTCTCTGATCCCCACCTGTTCTCCTTTTCTATTTCCATTCACACGTATGCTCCAGTGTTTTTCCACTTTTCCTCTCCACCAAATCTTTCTCCGTCTTCGAAATCTGCTCGCCTCCAGCTCAGTCGCACTCCGAGTATCATGTGACATAAACAACTTTGTGAATGTGGCTCGTCTTTTAATAGTAGCTGTCCTCATTTTATTCGCCCACCTTCTCAGCCCCCTCTATCTCTCCTTCTCGCTGTCTCCCCTCTGGTTCCTTGTTCACACAACACCTTATGCTGCAGTATCACAATGCATTGTGCTGCAAGGTCATCACTGCCACGAAATTATGTTTAAAGCGAGGATAAAGTGGTTAACGATGTCAGGTCCAGCCTGCTGTCACAGTGGTATAGTTGAAGTCATATGAAAGGTTTCAAATGCGCCATTTAACAGCTGAACAGTGTCACTCACTGGACTGTTAGACTGTTTGTTAATGAGGCTAAAGCACCAATTTAAGATGAACTCCATATATAGGGAATTTCCATTAAACACATATGAAATATTTAGCAATTACTGTATATTTTTTACTCGGTCTTATTTCTCACTCCTAAAGTGGTGATAGGTGATGCTCAGTCAGTCCAAAATTACATTTTGTTGTAGCAAATTGACGTTGCACAACAGCGGACAGCACTGACAGTGCATCCTGTATCCACTTGCATTAATGAGAATATGAGAGAACGTGACCTAACAATTATCGTTCAATGTCCTGTCAACAGGGACTTGGCCTCGACATTCTGCTGTCTGCTACATATGATCCTTGAGCCATATTGTACAACCTCACACTTGAGTTATATTTTGCCAAAAATGAACTATGATCGTCTAAAAGCCAGACAGGTAAACAAGACAAAGAAATGTCACAGCAGGCAAACCTGTCAGGTAGAAATCATAATTGTCCTTGAACGACAGCATGACCCACATAATCACATTATTATTGTCTTCGATTATTTGTTAAAATAGCTTTTTTTCTGATATTTTGCCATCCCGTACAATGTATAACTAGCCTACTGTCAAATTGCAATATTTGATAGCTGTATGATTGTCTCTAGTTGTAGAAGCCCTGTTTTTTGTGCTGCCTTGATTCACAGTATGTAGCTATCTGACATCGCAGCGGAGAAAGATTTGGGAATTTTTCTCTGATTACGAGACTTATATAATATCTGAGTTAAGGACAGAGGCATGGCTCTTTAAGAATACATTAAGTCATCTGACGGTAAAAATGGTGGACACGTTTCCTTTTTTACTTTACCCTAAAATATTGCATTTGGTCTCCATAAATCTCTCTTGAGGGACACTGAGTGACCGACATCTTGGTGACATTAATGAGCTCAAACACCTTGCCGAGGGGACAACAGCATTAATAAGGCTCACACGCGTGAACCGTGTCAAACAAATGCTCAGTCCCTGCCCGTGCAAGCTTGAGATTTGATCCAACTTGGGCTGAGGTCATTCTGAAATGATACGCCATTATGATGATGTTTCCACGGATTGTACCATCAGGGTAATCTTAGACTTCATTTCAATGCCTCACTGCATGTGACACGCACGCATTAGTATTGACCATAGAGCGTGAGACAGCAGATCTGCTCCCTCTACACAAGATACACAACTACAGAGATAAATGGAAGGTCACTCGGTGTATTGATATTCGGGACGCAGCCGTTTCAGTAATATGTATGCATATGCGCAACATCAACTATCTCTTTCTCCCACACACACACACACACACACACACACACATACACACACACACACACACACACACACAATCTATGATGTAAGACAAACAAAAGGGAGGGGAAACAATGAGGGCAGTCAAGTGGCACGTGTTCAAGCTGTTGTCTGCACTGTGATATGAGTGCAACTGTTTAGACTGCCTGACGAGTAAGACAAAGACATGGGGGGGGCGAGATAGTTCATGTACATGTCCTGTGGATATATATATACACATTTTGTTTATCGATCTGATTTCTTTTTCCTCTGCTATCTTCACTGCAGTGTGGCTACCTGGCTGTGGTTTCACCAGCTTGGTGTAATGCAGCGGCAGAGAGGGTGTCAGTGAGTTCATGGACATAAACCAACCCACTGCCAGACCAGTCTGCTCCTCTCAGGAATAGCAATGGCAGAGGTACATGTATGAGTTTGTGTGGGTGACAGGGAGAGTAGGTTGAGTGTGAAAGAGAAACAAGTGACAATAAGAGGGACAGACAGACAGACAGATGTGGTAAGAGACTGAATGGCAGAAAGGAGATGTCTAGAGGATATAGATGTACAGTAATAGGTGGAAGAGAAAAAGTATGTGGCATTTCAAGCACGGGGATCTTCATCAGACAAGGAAAAAAAGTAAACACACACACGTATTGTATGCGCAGTCTTTCCTTTTTACTTTTACTGTAGAATCATGTTAGCCTGGGCAGACAATGCAGGCAGACAGGTGAACAAGGGAATGATAAAAACAAGAAGGAGAAAGGCAGACTGAGAGACAGATGGACAGAGGAGAGGTAGACAGAGAGGAGGTACAGGTGGCACGGCCTGAGACTGACACAGTGGAAATATCCCACATATAATGAGATGGGAGCAGAGTGAAAGACAGATTTCAAACAGAAAGAGATACGATAAGCACAATAAGTAGAAAATCTTCACAGGAGATGGTTCAGTAACAGCAAGATGACCACTGATTAGAAGCTGAATGGCTAAAAAGCTTAATAGCACGTTTATTGTGATGCTCAAGAGATGAAGAGGATTAACACTAATGATTTGACGTCTGTGAATTTCTTTACATGCCACAGTGTGGTATTCTGGATCAAATGAGGAAATACCAAAAGAGTGGATGCTCACCACAAGAATCTCACAGTTTTCCAAATCATGACACACACACATGAGGTGCAGAACCTCTGACTTGTCATCAGAGCAGCATTCGGTCAAATAGGGGATAATCTGTACCCTTCAGCTGTCTATGACCAGTGATTCAGTTTGACACCTTAATCTGTGGAAATCACAGAGGGCTCCTCTGTGGAACCAACTGTATTTACTATAGATTACATCTTCCACTAGTGTGCATTAGTCCAGTGACAGCTTTGCAGACTGCAGAGAAAACAGCAATCATACACCATTGACTGACTCACTGTGATTTTGCCACTCACCAAATGGCCTCGTAGGACTTCCCCGACCATTTGTCTGAGTGACTGACTGTCTATGTGCAGAGTACAGAGTTATGTGCTCTGTGTTGAATTTCTGAGGCTCGGGACTCAAAGTCATGTCTACTCACGTTCTCCCGCTGTCACCTTAATCAGAGCATTCACCCTAGTTTCTTTTTTCTTGATAATTGAATAATGCAAATCAGGATAAAGGTGTGCTCATGTCATTATGCACATACACACTCATCTTCTCACACAAACACACTGCTCATTTGCATTCGACAGGAGGCTGCCCTGTGCCCGCTGAGGACAGCGGGGAGACAACATCACTTCTAAAGTAGATATTAGTTGAGGGATGAAAGAAGAAGGTGAGGGAGGAAAAGAATAAAGCACAAATTCACAGAAAAACCTCGTTCCTCATTTTAAAAAATGAGCACAGTCAAACACAGGAAACGCTACCTCACCTCTCTGTTTCTTCTCACACACCCAATTGTTTAGCCACAATCATGCGTGCTATGAAATTCAGTATGTGTCTGAGCACCTCTCTGCTTGCTGTTCCATACTCTAATGACCTTGTAGATCTGCCTTGCTCTGATCTGCAGAGAAGCTGAGAGTCAGACAGCGAATGAGAAACACAGAATACCACGGGAAGCTGCAGAGAGACAAAGACAGAGAAGTGTGAGAAAGTGAAATGATGACAGAGAGGCAGAGGTGTTGAGGTTGGTCGACGTGAACAGGGTGTGTGTACCCCACAACAGGGAAAATGTAGATATTTAAACGCAGTGTGTTTTACGACATCAATGGTAAATAAGTGGTAATAAATTGCTAATAATATCATCACATTGTTACAAAAAATGATGGGTAAAATAAATAATATATACTTCTACTGTACATTTCATTAGGTGGGCCGTGCACAAATTTCACTCCCTGTCATATTTTCAAAATAAAAGTGTGTAGCTACAGAAAATGTAGTTCTCTTCATGAAGTATCCTGTAGGTTAGCTGTGCTAACTCACATATTTAAAAAAAGGGGAATTAATTTTAGACACTTTCAGCCTGTTTTGTAATGAAGTTTTTAACAAGTGTGAAATCCTCATTAAACCCACAATTCAACACAAAAAAATCCACGTTTGCAAGAGCGTTGTCTTTTGTAACAGTATTTTCATCATGAAAATGTTGCACATGTTAAGCACAGTACAGTGGTACAGTAGTTGCATCCCGTCCAATCAACAGCCAATACTGCTCACTATGGGAAATCTTTCGAGAAACACTAAACATTTTAATGTCTATGTACTGAGCTATATTATTTCATTTGTTTATAACTAAAACACATTAAACCAATTCTTTATCTAAAGATTTCTTGGCATTACTGCAATATGCTGATGTCATTATTTATGATGACTTAGTGTGTTTGTGTGTCGGACTGGTGCAGATGGCCTGGTTAAAGCGGGAGTTTAATCATTTCCTCAGGGCAGTGGTAGTGTAAACATCAGTAATCCAGTCATTATACAGGAGGAGCGTAGGGCTGTTCAAATGTGTAAGTGTGTGTCTGTGTAAGTCGATGTATGTGTGTTTGTATTTTCATTCATTCATCCATGAATGTGTGTGCACATTTAGCTGTAGAGTTAACACTAGGTGTCACACAACTGGGATTTTAGTGTAGTCCAATAGAGAAAGACAGAGACAGAATGTGGTCTGCCTGTGTGGCGAATGTGTGTCAGTGTGTGTGTGTGTGTGCGCGTGTGCTAACTACTCTGCGGAACATTAAACACTAACACTACCCATTCTTTTGTCTGCTCAGCTTTTTTTCCACATTAAAACTGTCCCGCCTCAAACTACCACACATTAGCTGTGAGGCACGATGGCCATCTGCATATGTACACACGGACATATAACTCACTCACACACACGTCGACACATCACAGTCAACATCCAGATGGTGCTTAAAAGTCCCAAAAGCGATATGGCAGAACAAAGCAGAAAATGTAAGCAGGGACAACTCAGTCTTGTGTCTGAATAAACACAC
>JAUBNQ010000005.1:19892221-19912523 GCA_032353495.1 Ctenopoma kingsleyae | reverse complement strand
GTCCCAAAAGCGATATGGCAGAACAAAGCAGAAAATGTAAGCAGGGACAACTCAGTCTTGTGTCTGAATAAACACACACACACACACACACACAGAGTAAACAGAAAAGACTTACTGTATCTCTGCAAAGACTCATCTGACTGCTGCTGAAGGGAGAATGGAAAGTGAAAACCTCATGCTTGCTTCACGGCACTGCCCCCTCCTCCCTCCTTTTTTCCTTCACTTTCTCCCTCCCCTGCCTCTTTTCCTTCCTCCTCCTCCTTCTCCTCCTCCTCCTCTTCCTCCATTCCCTCCCTTTCCTTCACTCCCTCGCTTCTCCTCTCTTTCTCGCTCTCTCTCCTTTCCTTCTTGGCAGAGCCCCACTGTATTCAGATACACCCGTCACCATATAAGGCAGCACAGCTAAACATGTCACACATAATTTATCCACAGCAGGCTGCAAGTTCACCTTTCACAGCTCGCTCTTGGATCTTATGCAAAAGAGGGAGGAGAGGAGTGAGGGGAGGGAGGGCAAAGCAAGGGAACCTAACTCAGACAAACTTCTACTGTCAACAGCCACGTTCCCACAATTTCACACTACGTGATTGTACGTGCACGCCTGCGTGCATGTGTGTATGTTAACAAATGCTGACAATCAGACCGTGAAAATGCTACCGGAGACCAAAAATGCAATTCACCTGTGCTGTGCCAACACTTCCCTCTCCCTCGGTTCCTCCTCCCTTTCTGCCATCTGTATCTGCAGGCAGTAAATCTCATACAGATGCAGTTTATGAGACCTGTCCACCTGCATGAGTCCCTTCCTCTCCTTTCCGCTCTCCTTATCATAGTACCTTTTGAAAAACATGATGGACAGGAACAGTGAGAGAGAGGTGGGGTTAAAATTAAGTTTTGTGATTGGAACAGTGAGATGCAGCAAGTGAGGGTGCAAGAAGGGTAAGATAAAAAAAAAAAACACATGTAAACAAATAATATGCCATCCAGAGTGTTGTGTGGTTGCAGCTATGAGAATTTTCCTGCAACGACGCATCAGGTTTTATACGATGACCTCTCCTCTGTCTCTTCCTCTGCTACCTCTGGCTAAGTTTTTTTTTATTTTTTTGATTATAGCCTTTACACTCTACTTAAAAAACTAAAACAAATGCAGCACGCAGACAGTAGTTGTAGTGAAGGGAAAAGAGAAAGGCAAAGCAGAGAATAGAAAGAGAGAATGAGAGACTGGGAATAATAATAGCTGCACTTGAGTAGCAGTGCTAGCTGGTAGCTTTCTCCTCCCTCCTCCACAGCTTCAGTCCACTCACAGGACAGCAAGAGTCACAGCTCTGTTGCCATGGTGTCTAACTCCATCAAACACTACATCAGGTGCATGTGTGCCTGTGTGAGCATGTGTGAGTGCATGATGTTGTATATATATATATACATGTGTGTGTGTGTGTGTGTGTCAGGTGGGTGTTACCAAGTTACTCAGAGCCACATCACTGACTTGTGGCTGCAATGCATCAGGGTGTTTGGAATTTATCACTGTTTTGGCTTGTGTGTGTGTGTGTGTGTGTGTGTGTGTTCGTCAGTGTGTAAGCCGATGAGAAAGGTGTTGATTGCACAGAAGCCTGCAGCCTGGCCTCAAAAGCACCTATGATGGATCTTTGCTCTTCTCTAAGTGTTAATGTTTAGCTCCAGCGTCTATAAATATTTATAAGTTCGTTCATAGAGTCAAAGCGATGCTCTACAGACGCCAGCAATATGTAATTTTCATTTTAAGACTGGCAAGTCACTCTCCCCTGCCCAAAAAAGGCCCTGCAGTTGTCTTCGAGGATTATACGGAACTGGGACCTGGATGCGGTGTCTCCAAGTGTGTACATGCTCTATTGTGACTTCTGGTATACACATGGACTCTAAAAATATGACATGACAGAACTCTGTGAAAAGCTTTGTCTGTACAGTATACTCTGTAAGGAAATATTTATTCTCACTTGCTCTATTTAGAACACAGATATCAGCTACGTCTTCTGGTGTGTTGCTCATGCGCAGTTCATTATTCGTCATTGTTCATTTTTTAAATTGAGTTCTGTTTCTTGTGTCAATTAAGCTGAGTCTATACATCATTTGCACCTCTAGCACTACTACTAACTACTTATTGTAACAAGAGCACGATTATATACGGCCAATAATTTGATGTTGTGAGGTAGCCAGAGTCCAGTGTTAGACTTGTGTAACTATTATGATTCGACCACTATAACCAGATGTTTATGGTAGCTATGGTAGATGTTTATGGTACCTTTTGAATGAAAAAGGAGGTTCAGTATGCCAGCCTCAATTATGGTGCAATTCCAAGAGGTGCCTGCTGCTATAGGGGCGCTATTTCCCCATATGTAAATAACATGACGCTTGTTGTTCTCTGTAAGCAAAAAGAGAAAAAAAAAAAGAGAAAAAGAAAAGTATTAAATGAAAAAAACTCCTTGTAAGATTTTAGAATATGAACCTGCAAAGCACTTGTTCCCCTGAGACATAGTGAAGTAGAAGGGCAAATTAGTATAAATAGAAATAGTCAAGTAAATAACAGGTACATGTACTTCACAATCATACCTGAGTACCTCACTTGAATAAATGTACTTTCCGCTGACAGGCTACTGGTCTAAAGGTAGAGTCACAGAGATGAAGAAACTGAGCGTAGTGAAATGTTTCAGACTCGCAGATAATTGCTGCAATTGCAGATAATTTAATGTACACTAAGGTTCTTACTCACTGCACCAGTGATGTCTGTGTACAAAAGAGAGTGAGAGAGAGAGAAAAAGGCCACAGAGCCATGAACATGTGTCACTTGAGTTCAGGATAGAAACAAATAGAAAGAGGGGAACTTATATCATATTTGATCTATGCTGCCAAGTAAAGCCAGAGCAAAAGAATATCTTCTGGAGAACCTCAAGTATCTTTCCGAACGGAAAAAACAGCAGGTGTGCATCTGAAAGATTTTCCACATTCACAGCAGACCTCTGCTCTGTTGTTGAGTATCTAAGGTCAAATGATTAAACAGATCGTCTTCATACAGCAGGAGCTATTTCAGCATGTTACAACTGCAAGACCTCGCACACTCTCTTTATCTTTCTCCTCGCTATGAACAGCTCTGTGTTCTGGTACCAACATATTCTGGGGACCCTAGACACGACCTCAGTGGAAAATGTGTGAATCTGTCAACACAACAGACCCGCAGCGGAATACAGTATATGGATGACCATTGTTCAAAAAGCTCTGAAACTCACCACTGAAATAGCTCTGGCATGAACACTGTTATTCGGAGCCCTGCTGGATTTTACTGATCTATTTGAACCAACATTAAAGACCAACAAACTTTTTCTGTATTCTTTTGTGAGCTTCTAACTAAAGACAGAGGCACTTGTTGTATAATCTTCATCATCTTGAGCTCAATAAAACACACTACAGTATACAGACACATGCACGTAGGCACTTTAATCAGGCAGCTTTGAGTCTCGCTGAACTATTACACAGCGGAGACAGAGATATAGATGCTACCGTCACATAGGTGTCTGGAGGATAATTCTATCAGGTGACAAATACAGATAGTACAGAAGGGCTCTTAATGAAAACTACCGTAATGAAAAATTGAAGCCTCTCCATTTTGAGTTTTGACAGGTGGATTTCTGCAGGGGAAGAACAGACAGAAGCGCTGCTCTGTCAGCGCTAAAAGGAGACAAACTGAATATTCAAAAGATTTTCTCATCTGATCTGCATTATGCCTTTTTTTGCATTTCATTTCCCAAACTGCAAAAGCTCTGTTACAGCATTCAGCATAAACATCTTCCCACATGCACATAATACACACTGTCTAAAAGATATACTAATAAAACATCTTAAAGCTCCTTAGACACTTTAATGTGATAAAGAGTGATATAAATAAAATCACTTTGAGTTCCATTTTATATAAAAGCTGGATTATGAGATAATATGACTTTAAATAACTCCTGTTTTCCTCAGAGATCAGCACGTATGACTGACATTTAATGACGTCCATTTGGAATTAAGATTTAATTTAGGAAACATCCATTTTATTTCTCACTCTCAGGCTTCATTTTGACAGTCTGTTATGTCTCCACATGTCAGTGTTGAAACATGATTTCACAATAAGGTCCCAGGGTGGAGATCTGAAATTTCCCATTTGAGTCCAGGGGTAATAAAGTTTAAGAGTCCCTGCCCTAAGCTGCCGCAGACGTGCTTTCTAGCCTGTCTGGGTTTCTGGCTGAACAGATATGGTCACAAGCGTCCATGGCCGTTAAACCACAAAACGACCAGTAATGGAGGAGCCACACTTTTACCCAATCGCCTTGCACTAACTGTCATTTGGCACAACATGCATGTCCTTGGAAACAGGACTGATTGAAGTGTTGAAGTATTTGCGGTAATGTGGAACCAGCTGCTGTATTTTTAATTTTCATTACAAAGAGCTTTGGAAACTTAATCGTAAAAGCCTCATCAGTTATTGTCACGAGTATGTATGACTTATAGTTTGTTTTGGCCTGGACACATGAGACTTCCATTTTAAATGACATAATTAATCTCACTTTAGTGTTATTTGAAGCATTTCAGACAAAAATCACACAACGTTAACTGTAATTTATGCCATTAACCGTTTAAAGATAAACTTGAATTTGAAATAGCATGTGAATACTATGCAATGCAATGACACAAGTTATCTGTTCCTAAAAGTTGCACCGTGTGCACGAGCACTCCCACAATAGAGAGACACATACACAACCTCTCCAGCATATTCAAATCTGCTACAGTTAAACAGTATCTGCAAGGTAGAATGAAAGAAAATATATGCAAAACACAAACCCAGAGATAGACAATAACTGACACCTAGATTCCACATGCAAATCAGTTATTTCCAGTGTCTTGTTTCAAATGAGAAAGATCAGCTTCGAAAAAAATCCCAAACTCTGATATTTTCAAGTCAAGAAAAAAATACAGCAGCAGTCATTAGCAACAGGCAGGGAAGTTGTCGGAATCATAACATGTCAAATATTAATGACACCCTGTCGTCAGCATGGAGCAACTCTCCCTTCTCCTCCTGTCAAGCAGCTGTAAGAGAGAGATAAACAGATCATCTCGTAGACCCAGTAGTCGTCCGCCCGGTCAAAGCGAAGCTGTCTTACCTGCCTGTTTGCCTGTGTGTTTCTCCTGCACTCGGTATGGGCGTATGAGTGTGTGTGTGTGCTCTCACACACTGTCCCTCCAAACAGGAACTGATGAATCTGCACGACTTCAGCCCTGCAGCATGCAGTGCATTATGGGGTTTCAGTCTCTCTCTCCCTCTCTTTCTCTGCTGTGTGTCTGCGTGTCTCTCTTCCTCTCTCTCTCTCTCTCTTCCTCTCTCTGTTGGCACAGTGTTAGAGGGGGATGTCCTCGCCTCCTGTCTGGAGAGAGGAGGGTGAACTCACACACGCTGTGTCCACACACACATACACACACACACACACACATACACAATGCAGAAGAAGCTTCGTGATGACGATCGCCGCGGCTCCCGTTGCCTTGGCAACAGCCTCCCTCTCTTCCTCCACCCCTCTCTTGCTCCTCCTGCTCCTCTCTAGCTCTTCAGACTCCCTCTCAGAGTATTTTGTTTAAATAGTAAAATAGAGTGGAACAAAAAAAAAATGTTTCACACACTGCATTCATTCTACTTGCCTCTTCTTCTTATATACAACGCTTACTTCAGGCCTCAGCTAACTGGCTAAAACAGAAATGAGAAGAGACTCTTGCGGTCATGTGATTTCTAACTGTTGCTTCTGCCTTCAGAGATAAAGAGAGGGTGGTGCGTAATAAGAGGGAATAGAGACAGACACAGATACCGAGTGTCTGTGTGTATGCACATGCATCTCTGTGCTAGTGTGTGTGGGTTGATGTGATGGTTCTTGGAAGCAGGCAATACTTCCTGTTTGTGGTTTCTTTCTTTTTCTCCAGTGATACTGCCAGTGCACAGAGGCCTGCAACCCTTTGATAACACACATTTCAGTTACATTAGCAACAAGGGGAAGCACAGCTGGACTGACCAATGACATGAATGGGTCATGAGCACGCATGCATGCTGACAGATAGCCACACAGAAAGACTGGCTGACCATTCTGGTGCAATTACTTCAGTTTTTGTCACTATTCACCTTCCTGGAGGTTGGTTTTAACTGTTCTTTAATGGGCTGATTCAAAATGATAATAGAAGCTCAATGAGTTATCGAGAAGCGGAAGGGTTGTCAGATGGAAAAAGAACGGAAGCAGAGGGAGAGAAAGAGAAATAAAGGGATAAGTACTGTAAAGGAGAGAGAATGAGAGTGAGAAAGAAAAAGAGATGAGACCTCCTCTCCACCGTCTCCCATGGCGACAGAGTGGGTGGAAGGCTGTGGCTGTCCTTCAGGCCCTGTAAATCAGCAGCTTACAGCTGAGTTTTGCAGCGCGACCATTGCACTGGTAACCCCTAACACTCAATCTTTCAAAATCCAGTGTTCCTGTTTGTTTTCTTCCTCTTGCAGCTGGCATCACTCTCTCTTCTCCTCTGCAGCTCAGTCTTGCACTGCCCCATTCTGCTCACATCCTCTCCTGACTCTGCAAAACACCCCTATGTCACCACAAAATGTATATTACAACTCCATATTTATATCAAGATCAGTGATGCCACTAAAAATAATCTGTAGATCAGTTAAGAAAACTACATTTCCCACAGGCTGGTTCTCCGTCTTCCCACTAGCCATGGAAACAGATAGAAACTGGGAAGCCACTGACTCTCCATTATTTCATAGAGTAAGTTATAGAGAAATGTTATGGATATGTCAGGATATATGCTTATGTTCTCATTTGCCCTTTGCTAATTCATACTTGCTGCTCTGCTTTATTCTTTAGATCTGTGGAAAAGGTGTCACTAACGTGGGGTGAGTCCTCTGGGTATTCTGCATTCTGCAGGAGAGAAAACTGCATTAAATCAATAAAAGGTGTTTTTCTTGGCATTTCCTGCCTCTGGATGAAGCATATATATCTGAACAAGCTGGCATTATTACCGAAAACTCCTGTGCACCATGTAATGAAGGGTCCTTGAGTTTGAGGGACACTGAATCCCCATCTCACATTTGAAAGCCAGGGTGATTAGTCTGCTCTTTGGGACTAATGGCAACAGCAGGTGTCCACAGGCTGTGTGTGCCACATCTATTCATTAGAGACATTAACACTAACCATTCGTGCACATACACACACACACACACCCTGCTCACTGCTCATTGGAACTATTCATTAACAACACTGCAGCTCCCCTTAAACGCAATGACCATTGATTAGGCTTATGCATAATGACGATGGTGGAACTGCCGGCATAATTATTACTGCCCTCAGATTTGTGTTCACCTGGGTCTTTTTACAACACACCTGAGCTGAAGGCGCTGTCCCTCTTTCTGCTACTGTATATCAACAGCAATCCTACAGTATGGTGCATTGCAGAAGAGCATGACATTCTGTGGGTTTCTTGGGTGAAAAATCTGTGAAACCTACTGGAAAACATTAATTTGCAAATACTGAGAATAAGTTTACAACAAATACATGAATATATGTTTATATAAACTGTATAATTCTGTTTGATTTCAATATGATGATGATTTGTTAATTCACCGACACCATCAGGATCACTCATTATTTCTTACTTTATCTTTGTTCTAAACATGACCAGCAGCCAGTATCCCACAGCAAGTGACTGAGCTTGTGAAGGTCAGCACACCTTGGGGACAAAGTTGAATCTTGGCCAAAATTGTGAAAATATAAACCAGCACATGGCTATACTCAGAAAGAAAAAAATGAGAACACGCCTTTAGACTATTTGTTATGTAGCCTATAACACATATGTAACATTTTTATTAATTCTCAGCTATCTGAGAATGTGAAGGTTGCTCTGGAAAGAGGATGTTTGAAATATCTGAATTGGACCTTGCAGTATCAGGTACAGTTTAATCTGTGAAAGATAAGTAGTCGTAGCATTCACTGTTACAAAGTAAGAGAGGGTAGTTGAAGGATATATCAATGTTTGCTTTAGTAAAGCTGTTAAATATGCTCTAAAATAACCTTTAGTTTTTCTTTTAACATATTCATGCAAAGTAAAAGTTAGGTTCATGGTTTTATGTTATGCAGAAAAACTGGGCAGTCTAAAAGGTGCAATTTATCTATTACATATTATCTCCAATAACTTAAGGGAAAAAAATAAAGGCTCAGATTGTTGTTGCAACCACTTTTTTTTTTTCACTGAACACTGAACATTTGATAGATAGAGAGGTTCAACTCTGTGATAATCAGCCTGTTCTCTGAGGGAGACTCATATCAAACGTAACAGGCAACATCACAATGCAGAATTCTTCTCATTGTTCTTTCACGTGCAGACTATTGCCTTGTCTTTAATATCAACCCAACACTATAACCATATGCAATGGCAAGTGACAGTACTATTAGGGATACTGAAAAATCTCTTGGCCAGTGGAACAACATTTACAAAACACCTCAATTTATTTATCTGTGCAACAAACCAAAAGTGCAGTAACACTTTGGCAGGAGGACTGCCAAACAATCTGTTTCCTGCTAAGGCTAGTGGATGCCAAAATGTTGTTATCACCCTCAAATTGAAAGTTGTTGAAGCTGAGAAACATCCACCATACAGCAATAATGAAGACCAGCTTCTGCAATGACAAGGAGGGTCATTGAAGCAAAAAGTAGCAACTGTCAGGAGTTTGGCAGGAGTCAGAATATAGTGATTGACAAACTACTAACTATTAACTAATCTCAAATAGTCAATACATACACAGCACTGACTGAAGCCTCACTTCATCAGAAAAAATAAAAATGTATAAATTAAATCATAGTAGTATAAAATAGACAAACCTTCACTTTCAACCTTGAAATGGCAATATGTTGCATTCTTTTATAGCTACTGTTGTTCAAAGAGAATTACAATCAATGCATTGAAAACCCATACAAAAGAGCTAGATATGAAAAAATGTGAAGTGCAACCCGCACTGCTTGTTTTTCTTTGGGGAATAGGAATGGATGTGCTAGTATGTGTGCGGTGTCAAGGAGAAAAATGCACATTAACGACACGTAAACTATGCAGTCAGAAAGATCAGCATTTAATAGACATCCTATAACCCCTATTTGTTCCAATTAAAAGCCATTTAATCAAATCTGTTTATTGAGTTTGATCGTCCTCTGGCTGCGTGCTTGACAACCAGTTCAGCACTGCTGCACCTCACTGCGTTCCACAGATGAAGGCCACTCTATTGTGAGAGTAATAATGTGAATTGTTGAAAAATGATGAACAGAAAAAGTAAAAAAAAAAAAAAAATCCTTGTTAGTACCACTCAGAGAGAATGGTGCAATGTAGCCGCAATCTGGTCTGTATGTGGTGGTGTTTTGCTGGGGTGCTTACAGCTAAACCAATGCAACATACATGGGTATTAAATGTACCTAATGATGCAGTGACAAGAGCTTGTACGCTGAATGTGGACACGAATGCTGGCTACACTTAATTTCTCTTTAAATAAAAAAAAAATGTTTTAAAAATAATATGAAAATGATAAGACAAATACAAATATATAGATAAAAATCTGCAACAGGTCAGGCTCTATGTGTGTGGGAGAGATGCTGACATCTCTGATAACATAGGCTACTCTGGGGTTTGATCCAAATGCCTGACCCTGCCTAAAGGAGGATCAGAGCGCTCAGAAAGAAGACGCACACATGCACACACACACTCACACACACACACACACACACGCCACAGACATACGCATGCATACACAAACAGAATGGGAGTGAACAAGCTCTGCAGATTGCCCTTGGTAACTAAGTGTTGGTTAATATGCATAAAGACAATCTCTAGACTCACTGCTAACAGAAAGATGTGTAAATGTGTGAGATGGATGGGGGAACAATAGAGGGAGATAATGAATACTGGAAAAATTAACAGATGCTAAGACAGAGAGACAAAGAGGTGTAGGATAATAAGGAAAAACAGAAACATTGCTTTTATTCTTGGTTTTGCTAGCTTAGACATACATTTCTGTGAACTGAAATGCTCCGATCTGAACATATGTTTTAAAACTAATTGGTAATTATGAATATGCATAAACAAAACTAAACTACACTTTGTTTATGAGGAGATTAACGACTGATTAGAGATGCATAAACAAAACTATCAGAGGACATTATGCAACCCTCACTCTGACTTTCTGTGCTAATAGGGTTGAGTTTGAAACACACTGTGTACATGACCTATGTCTATAGTTTGGGCTGCTTCAGAAATTAGACTGAGAATATCAAACTGTTACTTTTGTGGGAAAATGTAAAAAAAATCACTTGCAGCACCCCCCAGGAAATGGGATTGGACAAACAAATGTCTCATGAAATAATATTGCCAGTGGCGAATGTGAGTCCTCAAGACACACTGTACATATTCATGAGGCTGTGTTATTCACCAGATGACGTGCGTAGTATTTAATGATTTAGAACACTTCTTCAGGTCCCACAATCTCTCCCTGAAGGCACACATCCTTCTTCAGCAGCTGGTAAGAATTCACAGAGCACGTCAACCCAGAAGGCAAGCTATGGGGAAATCCTGTAGGGCAGCGCAGATCATGTCCACTCCGTGCACCACGTACGCTGTAATCCTCTGCTTGACTCCTGTGTTTTCTTTTCCAGTGGTGATGTAAACTGCAACTTCAGCTCAGCCTTCTGACAAAAACTTTATCGATCGTGAAGGAAAACAAGATGCTGAGCTTCTGAAACTCTGTTCTGCTGTGAGGGTTGAATATTGTCAGTGCTGGGTAGCACGTACCTTATTTTTACCTGAGGACGAATCTCATTTTCCTTCAGTACTGATCTCAAGCAATGTGCATACCGAGCTTCGTAATATACATTTACTCTGACCAGAGGAAGTTGTTGCACAAAAATGGTGCAAGCCATATGTATCCTAACAAGTTCATACTTACTTCTACTTACTTTAAAGAGCTTTTCTCACACAAGCCAGTAAAGACAGATCATCCTTCTGTTTCTGTATCAGATTGAA
This sequence comes from Ctenopoma kingsleyae, assembly GCA_032353495.1. Lineage (NCBI taxonomy): Eukaryota > Metazoa > Chordata > Actinopteri > Anabantiformes > Anabantidae > Ctenopoma > Ctenopoma kingsleyae. Next base: position 19,901,429 of record JAUBNQ010000005.1, on the reverse strand, counting down.
ACTTCTGCCTTCTTGGAAAAAATAATAATCGAGCCATTTATCTCTCCTTTAGCTAAAAATAAGTCTCTTTCTAAGAGGTGCTGGCCATCTTAATAGACTAATTAACTCAAACCCCATGAGTACTGTTACAGCTTAATGAAATTTAAAGAGAAAAACAACTCACACTACACTTTACATTAGAGCCGGTAACTTAGTATTTTTGTTGGTGTTCAATAATTTGCATGAATATCCCATTTTTAATCTCTCTTCTTCTCTCAAAGACAAGACATGCACGAACATGCAAATCTGTGCACTTACACACTTACCAACCAACGCAATCACTTTTTACTTTTCACGCTCTTTTCCCCTTTCCTTTTGAGACAGTAATCCCCAGCTGCAGCACTAATAGCATTAGCAGAGCATATCCAATCCCTTTAGTACCCTGACAGGGAGCACACAGCTCAGACCTACATTGAGACAGACACTCTGGAGGACTACACTACCCATGCTGCCTCAGGAAATCCACGCGTGTTCTTCAGCTTATTATTGGCTAAAGTAAAATAAAACAGAGATCAAATAAAGAGGAAGGTGTTTAACGTCTTAAGGTTATTATCACAGAGAGAGCTCAGAGCTAAAGCTTTGAGACTCTTACTTTTGTTCACCTAACAGATCATTTATGACAACAGATAATTAGCCAGCTTTATATTGCAGGATCACCTTATTGATTTAGTATTTAGTATAACTTCTACATAAGCACATACATTTCTCCCATGTAAGCATTGTTATTGTCATTTAATTTTGCCGTAGTTGTAATGACAGTGTGACGAAGCTAAAAACATACAAAGCACATGCTTTTCATATGCTGGTGTTTTGGGGGAATCAACAACATGAAATAATGTTTCCATAATAACTGAGACTGAACCAGGATCCTGTTGATTTGGGTTTGCTGCATTGTTCCTGAATTATTCATTTATACACAGAGCAGCGTGACGTGTGTTGTGTTACATGTGCTTGTGTGTGCATGTGCTTTTACTTATGTATGTTCCCGTGCATATATGTGTCTTTATGCACATATTGAGGAATAAGATGGGTGGATGGCTGATAGATGGATAGATCTAAGAATAAACAATAGAGTCTGAACAGTCCATTAGCACTGCAGTGCAAAGAAACCTTGTCCCCAAACACAACCTTCTAAGGCAGAGCAACACCAAACCAACCTGAAGAGAACTTATCTTCCATGCTTTCAGCCCCTGTTAGCGAGTCTGCCAACCACTCTGCTTCCTGATCCCAGCGCCATTTCTCAGTCGTTACCCATTGCTCACAGTGAGTTACTGCTTTGAAAAAAGGCAGCAGTCTGCCACAGCATCACTTTATAAGTAATCATGTTACTATGCAGAGTCAATATTTGTTTCCGTATTAGTTTTTTTTTTCTGAGTGTGTGGGAGAGAAAAAGAAAGAAATATGTTGACTCAAAAAGCTAAACAGGAAGGATGAAAAGGAATGAAGGGGGAAGGACAGCAAACAAAAATCAGAAGCAGTTTTGTGAGAGGTCTAAGAATGAGCTGTAACCTAATGAGTCTAGATGAAAGCTGACTGTCTGAGCTAACTCAATTCTTTGCTCTGCTAGTCACAGTTCTTAGCGTAATGATGCTTGCTCCAGACTACTGATGCCACAGCCAATGCTGGATTGCCTTTTTTTGGTCATATGTTTTCCTGTGTGCGACGACCCTCTTCCTCGCTTGCATGTGTAGAATGTTGAACTTGGCTCAGGCAGCACACAGAATGACATCACTCACACTGTGCAGCAGACATCCGTTTAAGACGTGTTTACAGTGCTTAAACCACCGGCGTGCCTCCAACCTCCCTTGTATAAACACAGAATGTGGCTGTCTATGTGCACACTTGTATGTGTACACAGTGTTTACACAGAACAGATAAAGAAATATAGCCAGAGAAGGAGGTAAGGCTGCAATCTGTGAGGCTTGTGGCTAAATACAGAGCAGGAATGAAGCAACACAAAGGTGAGGACGTTCTGGGGAGGTCTTTGTAAAGGGTATCAGAGATTTTGAGAGGGAAGGTGTAGTGTGTACACAGGGGTGAGAAGGAGGCAGGATTCTTGCTTAGGAATGCTGTAAAGCTATTTGTAGAGTCAGCAGGCCAATGAAGAAGCTTAAAGAGTGGAGCTGTGCCAACGTAGCTATGTGAAAAAGAAAAGAAGAAAACAGAGGAATGGGAATAAAAGAATAAAAGAAAAGAATGGTATCCATAAAGAGAAATCTCAGGCCGTCGGTCCACTGAGAGCAGTTTTACTTTCTCCATAAGAATGCAGTGTCAGGTTAATGAAATCTGGGAAGCTCTCTTTAGAATTGGATCAAAGCCCTTCCTGCCTCACTGCACTCACCTACCATTTCCATCTCCACTGCAGAATGCATTCACTCTCATTGTTTCACGCAGCCTATCAGCACATTTTTAAATATCACTGTATCCAAATAAAACGCAGATGCTCCAATAATATAACAACAACACACATATACAACATTATACATCCAGGGTCTAAAAGGAAAAGCACCGCAGTTTATCATCCTCGGTGTCACTGGCAAACAAAGGTCAATTCATAGCTACTGAATTGATATTTAAAGGTTTAAAGTCAGGGTAAAGCAGCAATGCGTTCTGAGTTTGTTACACCACAGGATAATGTGTTATTAACTCAGGCAAATATGAATGATTAATTAAATGTATAAAATTAAGTTTTCAGCAGTGTGTGAAAAAAATCAGTCTTTGAGGTTTACAAAGAAATATGTCTAAGGATGTGCAGGATGTTTTTTCACCCAGGTGCAATGTATATTGATTAAAGGTCACAGAGGTCAATTCACGGGTAGGTAGGGAGGCGTAATATAATTCTAATAGTGGTGTCAGCATGTTGATAGAAAAATATTTGACAGATGTGGAAAGGAGTATAAGTGGTAGGAAGACGTGCTAAGACAAACCTGTCTTCTAAAAATGACGTTTGTATAAGACGTAACTGCAGTCCTGTTAACGTAATCCCCTTACAAAAAAGAAATATACTTTAAGTTCATATTATTTTGTATTTTGTATACTTTTAGTTCACCATGAATGTACTACCAGAAGTAAAAGAGCATATAATTGAGAGTGAAGGCCTACTGACTGCTCACTTCTAACTTATGGTTTTAACTATTGTATTTTTTAATTAATGACCTCTCATACTTACTCTGTTCAAAAGGTAAAACACCAAATTCTTCATTTAAAACATCAATTATTTATTTAGTCATTTATTTTCAGGTCACAGTATTTTCAGTTATACTTTAAGTGCAAGTATAGGCTAAATGTACTTATACCTTTCTATATACTCTTCAGTATACGCTTAAGTACTCTATACTGAAGAGTATAGTTAAGTATAAGTACAAGTATATAAGTACAAGTATAAGCCAAACATACTTATATTTCTTTGTATACTTGACAGTATACTTCAAGTGTATATATACAAGTATATAGGCCAAATGTAGTTATACCTTTCTGTATACTTGTCAGTATACTCCAAGCATCCGATCTGGCCTGAAAGTGAATAAAGGGTTAAGTATAGGTACAAAGATGGGCCAAATGTACTTATACTTTTTCTGTATATTTATTAGTGTACTTCAAGTTTACTTAAATGTAATTTTGTCTAGTATGTCTATAGTACATAAAAATTATACTTGCTTATTTTTAGTTTTAAAAAAGTATACTAATAGTGTACTTAAATATACTTCTTTTTTGTAAGGAATGTAATGATTATTATGTTCACAGTTAATGTAAATGACAAGTCGCAAATACGTTGATACTGAATGTATCAGTGAAAAGTCAACACACAACATATTTTTGTCCGCCAAAATATCTGATCTGCAACCAGTTTTCTGTCGGCTAAAATATCCAACGTTGCACTGCAACATCCAGACATGTGACTGCAGTGATATTAAAGTGTTTTATGGTTGGGATCAGACATCAGCAGTGGGTTAGGGTCAGGGAAAGACTGTGGGCTGGTTAATGGATAAAAATGTTACTTCACACAGTCACTTCACAAACACAACGTCTGCATTAAAAATGAAACCAAAACAACATATTTTTTCTAACCCTAACCTCAGTACTTTTCGTGCCTAAACCCAACCTCATGGGGGACTTTGGTCTCAAACTCCGGTCTCTGGTATGACAGTCCTGCACAGTAAACGCCCTCCATCCTCCCCAACCACCTCCTTACATATTGTTTTGCGTTAAAAAATGTAGCGCGTCATTCATTCATTCACAAAAATGTGTTTCAGTACGTGACAATTGTTCTCTACAAAAACGTCATTGGAATTGCAGTTTTGTTATATATACGCACTAGATGAAAAGTGTAGGGACCAGCAATGAAAAAGTTTGGGGGGGGCACAGATGTGTGCAATTTGGCAATCCATCCAATATGTATGAGTATCTCGCTCCATCCCATATGCCTATCTGCCTATCTCATGGTGGCACAAGCATTGGCATGGCATAAAAATGGTGACATACAAGGAGACAGAGGCTTTAAGTAGATGAAACTATTACAAAAAGACAATGCAGTGTTTTGAATTGCAAAGCAAATGAGGAACTGAATTTATTTTAGATTTAGCTCCGTCTGAGCAAAAATCCAATTTAGATCCATCCCTCCTTGACCACATACCCATGCAGGCTTCCTTCACAGCACAACTCAAGGACAGTGAGTCAGCCAGTCGATATGAACCTAATCTAATCTGTGGTGCTGATGTCTGAGCCGCCATGAGACAAGAAGTGAGCTATGATGTCACAGGGTGAGACCTCCACTGCCTACCTGCTGAGAGAGTGGAAACGGCAGAAGGGAGATGCTGGTTTTCTTTATCCTGACACTGACTCTCTTTTCCTGTCTGTGTGTAACAGAGCACAAAGTTGAGACATTAGTATCATGTCACTCATAATCGCCACCTGGGGAGAAGGTGGTAAAGAGTAGAACGAGACAGCAACTGACAGATGTGGAAGAAAGGAGGAATCAGAGATAGAAGGGCGAGAACAGAATCTTCTACAGTAAAGGATGTAAACATTGGATCAGGTGCTTGGATGAACACAAAGACCACCACATACCCACAAACAAAAACATAAACACACAGGTGTACATTATAGACATGTGGTGTTCGTGTTACAGGTTTTTCCATATGTGAAAACAAACAGGATAATCCTCCTTGACCGCAGCACAAATATTTAAATCCCTGGTGGTTCAGTTTCTCCAGTCTTGTGAGCATCTCCAAACATGGTTTCTCCCTATTTCCTTTCTTTATTTTCTTAAAACCAAAGCAGACTGAGACAGATTCCTGTGGGTGTGTTATTTAGGAGAACTGTTGACCACTCTGACAATGGCTGGCAAACTGAGTTCCGTCATTTGGTGCCAACGCATACAAGCCAGAAAGTCACAGACCCCACAGAGAAATTCATTCTCGACCTCTGACAGTGTGACCTGATATAAAGAAATATTTAGAATCTGAGCTATTTACATTATTAAGTCATTTTTTAAATTATTTTGTCAACTCAGCAGTCAAATTTTACTTTTTATGTTAACACATTTAAAGTAAATACAATATTACACAGCGTAATGTATTGTTCATTCCATGTTCACTTACTGAATTTAATAAACAGTGTGCTCTACGACACATTACATGTCAAATAAAGTAACTTACTCCAATGACACAGTTTTCTGTCAACACAGTTAGGTTAGATCCAGCATTCTATGATGGGATTTGCTGTATAATGCTGAAAGCCAGGCCACTGTGGTCCTCTATTTGAACTCGCTGAGTCTGTTGATAAGAAATGTCTATCAAAAGGCAGGTATTTTGGATTTATAAACTGGACACTATTAACTAAGGAATCTGACTTGAAACCATGTCTGAGTTTATTGGAATGTATTTGCACAGAGATACATAAAATCTGGTCCTTGGTGAAATTTCTAAATTCTAAATTAAACTTGTGAAATGAATTATTTTGAATATGAATTTAAATATATTCAAGGTGGTGCAATACTGGACTGGATGAAGACCTGCTGACCTGAACAAATGTGACATGTGATTTGTTTGGAGAACCACTCTAGCCTGCACCTCGCTGTGAATGCATTCACAAAAAAAAGACAAAGACATTTATTTAATGCAAAACAACATTTCTTCTCATCTTAGCATCTGCAAAATATATGTATAGCATGTGCCCTGTGTGTGCATTACACACATCCACCCTAATAGCGTTATGTTATGTTAGCACTGTTGTTTGTCAAGGGCAAAAACAGTCACTTTTTCATTAGATCGCAAAGGCTATCTCCCCATCTTGTAAAGGTGTCCCGGTGCCTTAGGGTGTGAGGATGCATTCAAGCGGGGCTACGTCAGCATCATGGGATTTGTTTAAAGGGTTATGTGTGGTCGATACTCTATTTGTGTAGCAGCTAGCTCGCCTTTGCAGAGCACATTTCTCTGGTTTCACTGTCTGGATGAAACATTCTGGTTGCTCATTCTGCCCTTTCTGCTGCGTCCACAGTGCACTATGATGCAAACGTATTTGAGTTTTTTTTTCCCCTCGGTTTGGTAGCTGCTCTAGTTTTGAATATACAGTATGAAAGACATCTGTGCATATGGGGATTTTCACCACACCTGCATTAAGGTGTGAACAAAGGTGTCTATAGCGAGGACACTATGTCACATTAGTATGTGTTGTACCCTGTTGCTCTCTTTCAGGGAGCAAACGCTATAATCTTGACCTTCAGTTGCATATTGCAAACTCTCAATGCCTAAGACAGATTTTAGTGACGTTCTCCATGATGCGCTGAGATTTTCGAGTCCTCTGACTCCATATGACACCAATTAGGAGGCTCAGAATATGACAAGCCATTGGTCCAAACACTGAAAAAAAGACTCACTTTCTATGTGTCTGATAGGGAAAATGAGGAGGCAAAACTGAGACTAACTAAGTCTCGAGAATTACAATGATTAGAGTGGGGGAGAAAGGAAAACCTGACAGAAAGGGAAAAAGGAGAGAAAAAAAGAATGAAATTGAGTTGAGGTTGAAAGCTAGTGAAGAATGGCTGATGTCAGTGTTGCAGCGGGACGTTTTGTGTCGTCAGCCCACACTTGACTGTCAGCTGACAGAGCTGCCAATTCAGACCTCACAGAGGAGGAGTGACAAGAGAGCTGATGTTGTTAGAGCACTGGGAAATCTGAGATATAAAGGGTATTTTCCCCTACACTCTTCAAAGCAATGCGCAGCATTTTACAGTCACAACAGAGGCTTACAAGATGCTCACTGACTCTACAAACTCTGCTAAACCATTACAATGTGTTTTACATATTATAACTTGTTTCACAGCTCCCAGGTTTCCTAGCAGCAGCGGAATGATGTCATCAAGTCAAGACACAGAACAGGAGGTCCATTATTTTCAGCGCAATGTGGTAAAACCCGGTGATGCCAGTAATGAAACAAGAGACGACTTTGAAAAGGCCCTGAGGTGTTTGTAATCTGTAAGCATGTGTATATGTGTGCGCACGCACTTTGAAAATAATTATCTGTAGAAAAAATGTTAAATGCCACCTAACCAAATCAATGATAGTCAATCACAAGAGATCAGTCGGACAAGGACGCAACAGGCAAATCACACACAGATGTTGCTGTTTGGAGCACACGCCTGTGTGTCACACAGCTGCCAGTTTAATGCAGGAAACAAGTTTCACAGCTTGTGAAAAAGGCTCACTCATGCTACCATTTAGCAAAATTAAAAGCAGGCAGCTGCTTATTGCATTTATCTGACAGAGTCACTATACTGTATGAAAAAGTGTGAATATGTACACCAACCATGCACGAATACCAAAACGAATACTCTTATAAGCATGTTAAGTATGTGAACATAGATGTTAGTTGTGCTTGACTGACCCTGAGACTCGGCTATCAGAGGCTGAAGTGAAAACATGGCGAGGTTAGATATCAGCCCCCGCTGAGGCCAGGACATCTTAGCTCTGCAACGTGTCCAGTGACTAGCGTAGCAATTAGCTGACAGTTAGCTGACCTGACAGCGGTTTTGAATTTATATGCCCCAGTAGACAGCAGAGGCAATCATATCAGTAACGCAGAGAAAGCCTGACACAGCATACACCATCAGCATGTGTAAAACAAGCCTCCTGAGCTGCCGTGACTGAAAATGAAATAGATCCACAGCAGGGCAAAGAATGCATAAAGACATGTGCACAAGGAACAAGGTTCAAACTCACAGGGGCTGCAGTCCCGGGCCCCCTGTGATACTCCACACAGTAGAACATGCGTATCCTGGTTATTTAATTACATTTTCTGTCAGAATCAATGCCCTTACTTGACTTCACATCATCTTGACAGCTGACTTTTTCTTCAGAGCTTTTTTCTCCAGAAAAGTTTGAAACATGCCAAAGTGCACAAAGTTACAATTTCAACATGGCAAACACGGGGGAGACAGTATTAATAATGTAAGAGAATTTATGAGGGAAATGATTGTATTTACTTTATTTGATAAGTATTGCTGCAAAAAGTATTTAAAATGCTGAAATGTATGATACATTTAAAAGAGAATTTGTGGTTTTGCAGGGACACAGCAATTTTGAATAAAGAAAATATTCTTAACAATTGTCCTCTTTGTTTAACTCTGACATATAACAATGACAATATCTCCTTCATTAGGCTGAGTTTTGCTGTCTTTTTATTCTGCAGCAGTCAGGAGAAAGAGGAAGAGGCATTTAATTTGACAGTGACTCTGACACAGATAAAACAACATGAGGCAAACTGGCTCTCTGACTGAAGTGAAATTATAAATTGGTCAGAAAATCAAAAGCTAGCAGTTTATTTTCAGAGTTAATGGTCATGTTTCCAAGAGACAGATTAACTGTGCACATTTAATACAAGGACTGTTTGGGGGCTTTTGAGGACATGTTTTTACACCGATTTTCATAACCAGTCCTGGCTGAGACCTCAATAAAAGACACAAGGCCAGGTGGAGGCCTCAATCTCAACACTTTCTGATCATGCCAGTTTGACTGTGACTCAAACAAACACAGGATGAATTATTGAAAGCTCACTGAAAATGATTAAAAATTGAGACTCAAGTCTGTGAGTATACACTGGAATTTGATGTTTGGATAAAAATAAAAGAGACAGGGTTGAAAGAGAGTGAGAGTAACTGTGGACATGATGA
>JAUBNQ010000005.1:19852493-19873320 GCA_032353495.1 Ctenopoma kingsleyae | reverse complement strand
TATATATATACACACTTTTGTAGACACATAAATCTATGCAAAAACAGGTATATACAGATATGTACAGACACACCCACATACATACGTACACAGACATACATAAAAGCAGAGGTGAGCTCAGTGGATTGACAAGAATGCCCTCCTGTAAAGTAGAGTTTTAAGACCCAATTTAAAACCAGACACTGAATTGGATGACCTGAGATCCTATGGTAGTGTACTCCATAACTGAGGGGCACAGATAGCAAAAGCATGTTCTCCTTTTGATGTAAAACGGGACCTGGGAATTGACAGTAAACCCCCTCAGAGGAGCGCAGAGAGTGTTTTGGCACATAGGGCACTAGCAGGTGATGTAATTTGGTGCCACGTAAGGCTTTAAAAACAATCAATAAAATTTTAAATCAATTCTGAAAGTAACTGGTAGCCAGTGGAGAGAGGCAAGGATGGGGGTTATGTGTTCCGTTCTATTAGAATTTGTCAACAATCATGCAGCCGCATTTTGAATCAACTGGAGACGTGTGAGGTACTTTGCAGGTAATCCTGAGTAGATGGAATTACAGTAGTCTAGGCAAGAAAAGATAAGGGCATGGATAGTTTTAGATAGTTAGATATTGAATAAAGGGGTCCCTGAATGGATCCCTGAGGAACCCCACATGAAAGTGGGGCTGTAGAGGAACAAAATTCACCCATTTTTTACAGAAAAGGACCTATTACTACAATATGAATAAAACCAACTCAGTGCCGTTTTCCTAACTCCAAACCAATTTTTCAGACGATTTAAAAGTATGCCATGGTGAAGGGTGTCAAATGCAGCGCTTAAATATAATAGAATGAGTATGGAGCAAGCTCCATCATCAGATGCAAGGAGAAGATCATTTAAGACCTTAACAAGAGCTGTCTCTGTGCTGTGATTGGCACAAATAAATATGAAAATACTTACTCCACAGAAAGAACCACTGCATCTAGCTGAGTGACTATTTGTCTGGCCAGGAGATCATATGGACTCATCCCTGCAAAAACAGAGCAGACAGATCATAACATAAATTCTAAAGTAACACAAACCATCACAATAACTGGCATCCATCCAGTCCTGACATTATATGTCGCCTTACATGAAGGCACATGCACAGTAACACTGCAGTAACACAGATGAACCTGTCTAGTTTAGCGATACTTCCTGGCAAAATGAATGTTGCAGTAATTGTTACTACCATTCAACAGATTACAGGAACAGCATGAGAAGTGTCAAACTGCCTGTCATGTCTTATGGTTTTGGATTAGCATCACCCGCTGTGGTCTCCACCTCTCCAGAAGACAGGTTTTTCTTAAGCTGTAATTTATCACATCAATCAAATTGTGAAATTTCTGAGTTATAGTGGCATTAATGTGTGACAATCACCATCCATCAAGATGTGTTTTTATCCATTCTTAAAAGTCAAAGTGTTCAAATTCAATTGAACCCATCAACTTACGTGAACTCCCCAGACACCATCCACCACCGTGCAGATATATAACCGCTCTCCTGAGTTCCTGACCCTGCTGTTTTGGTTGGTACAGCACCACCTCCACTCCATCGAACTTCTCCTCAGTCACCCTGACATGCTCGTCAGACAGGGGTACTACCTTTTCAACCAGAGTAATGAAGTACATTACTCCCATGTAGTCCTTCAGCCCCAGTAATTCACTAAAGTCCGCCTGGAAAGGGAAACAGGCAGACAGAATGATAAATAAAAACACAGACGTAACAGAATATGTTAATTAGAAAACTGAAATAAACTCTAAAATACTAAAGACATATGGATGTTACCTGTTAAAAACTAAATAGATTGAGATGCAGTAACCAAATAAAAACTTACAAAAGCATAAATTGTCAGGAAGACAGTGTGGCTGGCATGAGGCTGATCAGCTGATGCTCCTCTACTGTTACCACAATAGACTCATAAAAGAGTTAAGGCTCCAAGATCTATGCTATAGAGACACCCCAGGGCCTTGTATCAGTGATACAAAATTGAGCCTTGTATCTCATCTCTCTGCTTCACAGAACAAAACTGATCATATGCTTCAGGAAAATAGCTAAAAGGCTGAGAGAACAGTTTATAGTAAAATCCTATAAAGTCCTCTATTCAGAATTCCATCATGATAAACTTTATCGCTTAAAGGAATTGATGAATAAAAGTTTAATAGTAACAACAGCTTACGTGTTGCAGGATAGAGATGCTATTCATGATTATACAAGCATGAGATGTCATTTACAAGCATGCACATATTATTTAATTATGTTTTAAACCAATAAGGTGTTTTATTAGCCACACCACAATGAGCTACAGTAAACTACGGGCATGTAAGGTCATAAACAGAGCCCAGTTTCCTTAATAGGGTCTATATTTAGAACAGGTGAACAGGACTATACAACGCATGGATTAGCTTCTGACATAATCTGGTGTAACCAGCATGTATGTCCTCATCAGCAAAATACAATAAACCTTTAACCTACTCCACCACCTCACCTACTCTGAGGAGATAAGAAATATATGCACATACACCTACAGTTCAGTAAAGCCTGTTCTTTAAGAATGTATGTCCTGAAGTAATGATCCGTCCCAGTAAACACAATGTCAACATTTTATCCTCACCAGGTGGCTGAGACTTCTGAAGAAAGTGTTGGTCAGCATGAGTTTCCATCTCTCGTCTATCTCCTCAGGAATGGGCTCATAAATATAATAAGCGGTAAAAGAGCAGAAAGCGACAAATAAAAAGATGCTTCCCAACCTCATTTTACAAAGTGCGTCCTCCAGCTACTGACCGCAGCACGCAAATCAAAACAGACCGTCGCCTGCGCCAGTTAACAACTTATTCCCGTGCGCGACAAAGCCTAAGCTCGGAATTAATTTTGCAGCAGACCAGCTAAATATGTCAGCACGTGTTTGGTGTCATTTGATGGTTATCTGCGTGCATGTTCGGAGCTTCTCCTCGCTGCGCGTGCCGTAACGCATGTCTGCCTCGTGGAGCCGTAGAATTAATTGAAGGGTCAGTGATATGAAGAGATGAGCGCGCGCGCCGTGGACTCACGAGGCAGAACCGCCCCACCTTGGCCCGTACCGCAAATTCTTCAGGTGCCTCCTGAGGCTGCACAGCCTGCAGGACGCGCGGCAAAACTTTAGACCAAAACAAATAACTCTGTAGGACAGCTAAAGAGCTGAGGTTTGCAAGGCAGCCCAATCTAATTATATTATTGGTGACAGAGCAAGATGAGCTGTCGCCTTTCTTGGTAGGCTGGAATGTCAAAGCAATATGACCCTCCCATGCACTGACGTTTTTTAAAGGACTGTGCAGGATTTTAATTGATTTTGTGTTTCAGGAGTTTGGTGAGAGAGTTGCAAGTTTATTAGTGGTGTTTTACCTCCCCAGGTAGTTTTTTTTGTTTGTTTGTTTTATTTGTTTATGGTTTTCTGCACACATTTTCATTTAACGCAGCTGCAGCATTTATGAGGGAAGCAGTCAGGATCCCACAGGCAGCCTATGCATCTAGTATTATAGACAAGCAATACATAAGTCTCACGTGGACAGCTTAGATCAGTAATTACTGACAAACCACATCCATATCAGAGTTGGCAAAAGGAAAAGCTAGAACCAATTAATACACATGCTGGATTCTAATGTGATCTAATCTGGATGTTAATATGTTCAGAGATATTTACTTTGGCGCAGTCTTTTACGCAATGTCACATTCTCAGGTTTCAAAATGAGTTAGTTTAACACTAGTTAGATTTTTTGTTCAGGCTTGATGTCAGAAACTTGAACCACATGCCTCCACGTGACTTTGTATTAACCTCTATGATCTTTTCAAACTTTAGCAAGGCAAGTGTCTCAGTTCATCAGCCATCAAACTCTACTGAGATACTATCTGCAGGATCCAGGGTGTGACGGAGGCTCGGTGAAAGGCTCTGTGAGGCTGATCACTGCTGAGAAGTAGAATACTAAATCTCTACTCTGAATACAAAATCACACTTCAGACACTCAGTGATTCTATCTGGAATATCCTCCCTGCTTTTCACCCTCAACTACCAGCATCCTCAGCTTCTAAGGGAGACCACCTCGGTTGGTTGGTGAATCTTTCATGGAGCTCTATTCACTCTCAGCGCCTTGTCAGTGTCAGCTAAGAAGGTGTGTGGGTGGGGATGTTGTCTTCATCTATGTAGAGTCATGCTGTGCAGCACTGTGCCACGTGGAGGCCCACCACATGTGGGGGTAGCTAAAGCAGATGTAAAAATGTCTGAAGACTCCAGGAGTTTGCGTACTGATGTGTGAATGTGTGTTCATGTGTATGTCTACAGAATCTGCTTTACCGCGTAAGCTCACGTAGTGTATGTGTGCAAGCATGTGAATATATGTCTGTACAAACAGGCCATGTTTCATTCCTGTCGTTCACGTTCTTGAGTTTAACACATCTACAGAGGCACATGAAATTCTTATAATTAAGGAACTCCAGACCTCCACTGCCAATGATGGGGGTGAGCACAAACTTTGTAACTTTGGAAGCTGTTAACACTGACCTCATTTCTGTTTGTTGGGAACAAGGGAAATAACTATTTAATGTGGATACATGTGCATTTGTGTGGTGCTTGGGTGCATACAACTAGTCTTTGACCTTAGCAAGAACTATACATTCCTTTTATAAAGGGAATACTGGATATGCATTTAAGAAATTAGACAACAGTATAATGTATAAAGTATAGCAGCACACTTTTGTTGTCCTCCAAAACAGTGGAGGAGGCTTTACTCCATATGTGGACGACACAAAGCATCCACGTTTAATGTGCTTTCATACTGCTTGGTTATAAGAAACTGTAAGGTGTGAGTCAAGAAGGTGTGTTAAGCAAAAGTAAATACAATAAGTTTAAATACATTTAAAAGAAAATAGGTTTACCAATCCCATGACTAAAGTGAAGCTTAAGAAGTTCAGCCTCAGCAGACAGACAAGAGTAGACAGGCTCTGTGAGGGAGATGTTGGCTTTGTGAAGTACACTAATATGACACATACTGTATATATAATAATTTTCATACTTATATTACAAGATGTTGTATCAGGATGGAGCCATCAAGTGATGATATGAAAAAAACAGTATCTGGGTTAAAAAAAAGTAGAGTAAGTAAGTACAAAGTAGAATCACATACATAACATTTGGGCAATTTCCCCGAATATCTGTTACAGTGCCTTTGCCAGATTATCTACAGTACAATAGGGGACAGAACAGAAAGTGTTTCTTTCCCACATCATCTATTCAGCTAAAGTGATAGTGATACGCTATCATCAACATTAACTTGTTGTGCATCATATTTATTTACAGTAACCCTGTGTGGCTGAACAGGATAAACCAACTGGGTTTCAAGCTACAGGCCAGAAACAGGGCCGCAACCTGTCCATTTGTAATTATAAGCCTGGCAGGATGCCTCGTACTGTTGGTCCATCCTCCTGTCACTTGTCCAACCAAAATAGAGTGCAATGATGCGTCTTAATTTACTCCATGTTCTCATGCCTGTGGTTGTTTTTCCACTATTTTTATTCTTCCGTCCTACTAACTTGAAGTGTGTGTTAGCATGAGGCTCATACAGTGTGTACCACTGACCAAACAATCAGCTACTAAATTGACCGATGAGGTGAAAAGGTGAATAAACGAATCGCTAACTGATAGTTTCAAAAGGTTAGCAGTGTCTGTCATGGTAAAAACAATCTGTACCAAGCGTAGAGATAATAAAATGGTTATCAACTGTTTTTCACTTTGTGCTGAACATTTCACTTCACTTTTACACATGAACAGATGAACTATGTTATTCTGTATTATATTGTGTTAATGTGAAGTCAACCGTTGCACTTTTATTGATACTTATAAGCTAAGCTGGTATTATCCTGCTGGTGTGTGTGTGTCTGTGTGTGTGTGTGTGTGAACTTATGTAGTGGACCTGACGACAGTATTTAGCAAAGGAGTGGAACAAGATATTAGATGAGTAAACACCCCTGCTAAAAGTGAACAAAGCAGAATTAGTCACATGGGCAGCACATCCCGTTGAACGTAGTGAGGAGATGAGGTAATGTTGCTGTTTCTGATTGGCAAGAGAATAAAATGTTGTAGCTTCGGTGCCAAACTAGTCTTTTGTTTTTTCAAAACAAAGTCTGTTATGAGTATAATCTGTAAAAATCCTTCTTTTGAAGCAACACATGAACTAGTATTTACATACTTAGTCCATACACAGCAGAAAGGATCTTAAAGGTTTGTTGTTTCTACACTATGTCTCATGATCATGGGACTGGGTGTAGGAAACAGATGAGGATAAGCTCTTTATCAGTCATGGCCTATGCAACACTTCTGTCATAAGGAATGTTGGCCTCTCACCCCATTTCATGTGAATTTCTTCTATGTTATCACCAGACACAAGAATACCAGAGGGTGTGTGCATTCGATTACACATTGACAAGACAACTCATTCACATTTGAAGTGATGCTACAATAAACGTCTGTTTATTGTGCTATATTTGACCATGGCTTAAACATTGAGAAACATAAAGAGTGTTGTGATATTAAAACTTAGAAATAGAAATATTTAAATAGCCTGTAGCCATGCTGGCAGCTTTGTGAGGATGTACTTAAGCGCAGGACTTAAGACTACATGCTGAAGCAGCATACCAACATGCTCATAATAACCATGGACATCTGTAAGAAATTATATGACAATATATCCCATATTCACTCAGATATTTCACTCAAAACCACCATTTTCAACCTCATTTTGCCCTAATGCAAAGATCAAACATAAGTGTTCACATTTCTGGAAAGGACAGACAGTTTTCCATTTATCTATAGAACACCTACACTACTTTTATAATTTACTATATTTATCATTATTGTATGTCACAATCTTGTTTTTGTTTCTGGTTATTATCCCAAACTATAAAGTTAATCTATTATAAAGTTCTTGTAAATACATTCATTACAACAATTTACAGAAAAATATTAAAACTAAAAGCAAGGCTAAAACACTTTTGTAACACAATTTATCCTCAAAACTCATAACAGCTGATTTTTCCAGTTGTGTCACACTGCAACAAACATTCAGGTGGTTGAAAACAAGACCAATTTTAGCTAGATGTGAATTTGATGTAACTCTCCAGCGGGTGGTGCTACAACCCAAATTAACTGCTGCAACACTGCAGTACCTCCGTTTTACAACACTGTGGTTGTCAGATTAAAGAATTGTGTTTACTAGGTAACAATTTTCAAAATTCAGATCAGTGAAACAGAAAAGACTTAGTTGGTACCTGAGCTATTCCTACTGCACAGATCATGTTTACTGTTCTCACTGTGTTATTCAATATTTTAACCAATTCAGCCATCAATTTAATGGTTTTAGCATAAAATACACCCAGAGACTTCACATCCAAATATTATACAGTTCAACTGTGCGAGTCCAGCACCTTCAATCTGCCTTAGTAAACAATGTTATGTAGTGGCTGTGGCTTTATACTGGATTACTATATGACTCCAGTGTCTTCCAAAGTCATATAAAACAATGTTAAAATGACTGTTCTGTGTTAATGTGTTGTGAACTGTATGAGTCACTGTGTGTTTATTTCCTCTACGTCCTTCCTTCTCTGCAACTCACCCGAACATCCTGGTCTCTAGCTTCCCTCTGCTACAGTGACCTCTCATGGTCCCTAAGGTTGTGTAGTGTGTTGCTCTACTGACCCCTAGAGGTGAAAGGTCAAAGATGCATGCTAGGTTATGTAAGTAAGCAATGACGCACAAAGGTTATACATTAATAACTATACCCTATCATGTAACATACTGTATAGCACTTTTTTTCTGATTCACACTTTTACACTGTTTAGTTTAAGCGTTGCTTCAGTAGCTAGAATTCAACAGTATGTGGTTCTGTGCCTGAGTTGAGCAAATGGAAAAACCAGAGTCATGATAGTGAAGAGCTGAGAGTCACTGGATCAAACACACCTGCATGTGTAAAACAACTCTGACTACTGGTCGTTGATATGCCTTCTTAGTTTGTTTACATGACTTTACATTTATTGCATTTTACATAACTGACCAAATACCAGTACAGAGCTGTGTACTGTGTGTACAAAAACAAGTAATGTAATGTCACAAATCCAGGATTTCCATAGTGAATAAGTACATTGAAAATCCATACATTGAGAATGCAATGTTGCTAAAAATAAATAAATAAATAATAATAATGATAAAGACTTTTTTAGTCTGGCAGCTTATCCAGGGAATAACTGAGAGGATGAATGAAAGTGATTTAAAGAATTACTCCCCTGGGACAAGTTCAGGTCTTTCTCTGTTCATGGGATATGGAAAGAAAAACTAAACACATTCAGAACCATAACGCTCGTCCCAGCCTCTCCTAAACCCTGTTCTCATCAGAATGACACAGTTCACACCCAGACAAAGGGAGCAGGTTTCAGAGTGTGGTGCTTGTGTGCATACAACTAGTCTTTGACCTTAGCAAGAACTATACATTCCTTTTATAAAGGGAATACTGGATATGCATTTCAGAAATTAGACAACAGTATAATGTATAAAATATAGCATATAGATATGAAAAGAACCCAGTATCTGGGTTTAAAAAAAAGTAGAGTAAGTAAGTAAAAAGTAGAATCACATTCATAACATTTGGGCAATTCAAAGGGAACAGGTTTCAGAGGGCTAAGAGCGGATGTGTACAATTTATATAGCATTTTCCAAATTATTGTTGAGGTTCAATAAGACTTCTAACAATAGGATCTATTTCTTATTTCCCAGTCTCCAACAGAGAAGATGTAAAGATTAAGCAAAGAGCCCTGAGAGAGCAGACTCTGTGGTTGTTGTGGCAATCGTTCATCTGTAAAGTAGCAGGTTCCTTGCAGTGTAAGGCTAAAAAGGGTTAAGAAGCTGCAGTGTATCTGAGACTAAATATTGGTGCTTTCAAATTTCTGCAGCTTATTCATGATTTTATGCCTTTAATGTACTACTCTCAACAGACAGGTACTGTTTTAATGTTCAGCATAAAATGAGGTCATAGGGGATACGTGACTCATCTCTTCCTGCTTTAGATTTCTGTTCAATTTTATGGATTCTGGACGGGTGATAGTAAGACTTGTAAAGCACTCAGATTTGTTCCTGTCAGAGAAAGTTTGGCCAGCACAGCACAGCCAAACACAGAACTGGAAGACTTACAGGGTCTGATTGAGATCACTAAGCACATTTTTAATTTTGATGGGCTTTTGAGCATCATGGGAGACAGCTGACAACATTAGTGTGGAAGGATAATTTAATTTACAGACCCCTGATACAAAGATATTTGGAGGTTTACTTTGGGAATTTTGGGTTTAAATTCACATCACAACTTTATTTTGCAGTAGCTCTGAATTGTTTACTGTAAAAACTCTAATCTTACTAATGGAAACCTTAGACAGTTTTTACTGACATGCTTTTGTTATGTCTATTAGAAGTGTATTAATCTTCGTACTTCATACATTTATACATTCACATACATACACAAACATTCATACATTTTAAATTATATAAAAAGTCTTGAAACTGGACAGGTATTTTCTGCAGGTAAAGTGTATATATTCAAACACAGAGTAATTAGTGGAATCAGCAGGAAATCAGGACACTGGCAACAGGTTGCCAAACATGCAACAATAATACTAACAGTATTGTCAAAAATGCTATATTATCTGAGTAACTGTGGAGGGAAAATATACAAAAAATGAGTTGACTGGGAGCAAAAATACTGATGATGATCTATTCTTGATATTGAAAAAAAAAAAACTGATCTCACAGAAATGACAATATGCTATCAGTTAACAAAAAAGTCAATTTCTTGTATATTTACTTCCAAAAAATTTAAAAAATCAACATGCACCCAGACAATCAAACCTTAAAATGTTGCACATATGGCCAGAGAGAAATGACGATTCATCACCACTGTGTAGTGTATAGTATTAGTACTGTATGCTACACAAATGCTAAATCAAATAAATTGAGAAATAATCCAAAAAGCAATATCATAATATATAATCATATTAAATGCCATGTTGGACAATATTTAGTCTGGTCATCAGATGCATAATGCAGTTCAAATCAAAATACAATGCTGTCAGTGTGTGTGCCCTTTAACTTTCTGCATCATTTTAGAAACATCATGTTTGCATATGCACAGCAAATGTGGACTGGATGTCATTCCTGGAATCCACTCTATGTTTAGTGACATGAATCACAGAGATTAGTCACATAACTTGTGTCATTAAAGCATACAATTTATGTTAGTGAGGAAGTGAAGACCTTCTTGTTATAAAGATTAGCAATAAAATAGTTTTCAAATGCATTTTCAACTTCATCTGAACCTTGTTGCACTGTTAATGATTCACTTTTAATTTCAAAACGTCCATGAAATTCTTACACATTTTAGTCATTGTCTTAATTTCATGAAAGTGAGAAAGTGGAAGCTGTTTTTCATTAAGGACATACTGCTTCAGTGAATTATCTCACACATGTGTGTTCAATGTGGTGTTTTGATGTATGTGCAGAGGAAAGCAGATGATTATAAATAGAAAAGGGGACATCCAGGACTACCAGGAGGACCTTGATATCCTCTAATAGCTCTAATGAAATGCAAAAATGTTTTTACTAGGGCCATTAGAGCCCAAAGGACCATTAGACATGGACATAAAGATGTGAAAAAATGTGACATGAGACATTTTCATTTGCACAGTTGCAGGTTGCACAGCACATGTTCTGGAGCGTCACATCAGAAACATATGCTGTCATGTTTTCTTCATGTACAGTCGATGAGGCGCATGGCTATAACCACAGCAGCTTAACGTCACAGAAAGCTAAAAGCACTGAGGCTGGTGCTTCTGTATGTCAGAATCGCTCAGCTCTAACAAAAACAGGCAGGTAATGTACACCACCTGCATCCTACTACACCAGCTGGATCACAAGCTAGTGACATCCTCTGTTCAGTGTTTTGACTGATTTTAGTACTGCACTACTGAATCCAGCATATTCTTCAAATTAGTGTAACATCTTTCACTGTTTGTTTGTTTGTTTGTTTGTTTGAGTGTGTGTTTTAGTAATTTTTGCACAGTTAAACTGAAATTAAAAACCAGCACCCAACATACAAAATCTACATATTCACCTTTATGTTGAGGAATTAAGCTGTATCAAATGTCATACTGCTGCAGAGGGCAGTGTGTGCAATGCAGAAAAGGTCTGTGGTTCTCTGAATAGGGTTGCTGTGGTAACCTGAGCACTGCAATCAGAGGGATAAACAAAGTAGTAAACGTGAGTTTACAACTCTCTCAAATGAAACTGTCATGTTTATACATATCACAATGAGGTCACACATGTTCATAAATGCACACTTGTGCATACAACTGCACATCAACCGATGGGCACCTACACATGACACAAACATACCAGACCTTTCTCATAACTCTCAAACAACATCATCACGTTGGTTAAAGGGGATGATGTGACTGACTACAGCATTTTCACTGAGGGTTAAACACTGGTCAATACTGTTTTCTTCTCCCACTGACTCACATTCCAGGCAGCAGTAAAAGAGGGATGCATTAATAAAAAGAGGACAAAAAGAGTAAATGGTTTACTATGTGTGATATTGGCACTACTTCCATATTCTGTATGTCTTGCGGAGTATAGGCTGAGCTTATGAGCAGATTCTAAAAAGATGTTCACAGATCAGCATGAGTGTGCCACAAATACATGCAGAGCAGTGGGTGCATTCAAGCTGAAGACTTAAGTGGCCACATATGCTTAACCATATTGTCCACAGAAGTTCTAAACTTTCTCTTGCTCATCAACAATTTCGTCTTATTTCTGCACATATGATCCAGAGATGTATTGCATTTCTCATCATCACATTACACAGGAAGCAACTACCTCATAGTCACACTAACTTTGTTTGACAGCAGTAAAACACTGATTAAGATGTGATTACTGATAAAGTAAAGGGCACATACCACATGAACTATCTCATGACAATGAAGAGAAGCTCTTAAAATAAAAATCATAACGTTGGGCACATCTAGTGGCCGTAGTAATTATGGCATGAGGACAGGAGACAGTTGAAAGATGGTGATATAGGGCCTGATTTACTAAGATCCTAAATAGCAAGTACAAAATTTCATGAGCAGTCTTGAAAATTGTGCATTTTGTTGTTGGGCGCTTTGCAGGTGATCTACTTAGAAAAATAATGGGATTGACAAGCATGGTAACCCCTGCACCTGACTACACCTGACTAGATATGTTCAGGGTTCAAGTGCATATCTGAAACCAGCTTATGTTGCTGCAATGCTGCTGTACAAAGGCACCATCACTGCCAGCTAGCAGCTAATAGATATTCTGCACGAGACTGGCCAAGGAGACATTCAAAATTCAAGATTCTTTATTTGTCATATACATAGTTATACAATTTACAACACGCAGTGAAATGTATCCTAAGCTGTCCCTATTCTAAAGACAAACTTTACAAATCCCAATTAGGTTAAAGTAAAAAAATAACAATAATTTTAAATTTAAAGGTAAATAAGAATATAATAAAAATAAGAAACTAGGACTAAATTATAAGTGCAAGCCAAAATGCAAGCATGGATTATGTTCCAAAGGAACAGTAGCACAGACATCACTGGGTAGAGTGGATATGAAATATGTACTGATACAGTACAGAGATTAAGAATATTTATAATATGATGTACAGATTAACATCTTAACAGCTAAAGTGCATGTGCAATGGGACAACAGTGTGTAGGTCAGAGTGTGAGGTGTGGTGGCATGTCCTGGTTGAAAAGCCTCATGGCCTCAAGATATAAACTCCTCCTGAGTCTCTCAGTCCTGGCTATGATGCTATGCGTCTCTTCCCTGATTTCAGAAGCTGAAACAGGCTGTTATTGGTTTGGGATGAATCCTTGATAATCCTGGTAGTTCTGGTCCTACACCTCCTGTTATAAATATCCTAAAGAGATGGGAGAGCTGAGAGGAGACCCCAGACTTCCTTAACTGTCTTAGATGGTACAGACACTGTTTCGCCCTTTTGGCCTGGATGTGTTCAGACCATGACAGGTCCACTGAGATGTGGACAACCAGGTACTTAAAACTGCTCACCTCTCCACTTGGTGTCCCACTGATATTTAGGGGATTACAGTCTCGCTGCTGTCTCCTGCTGAAGTCCACCACCAGCTTCTTGGTCTCGCTGACGTTCAGCTGGAGGCGGTTATCCTGACACCATGATGCCAGGTTCTCTGCATCTTCTATGTAGGCTGCCTCATCATTGTTCGTGATGAGCCCCAGCACCACCGTGTCGTCCGCAGACCTAACAATGATGTTGGAGCTATGAGTGGCCACACAGTCATGGGTGTAGAGGGAGTGCAGCAGAGGACTGAGTACGCACCCTTGTGGAACTCCTGTGTTGACAGTGATGCTGCTGAAGTGCAGTCGCCAACTCTCACTACCTGCAATCTGCCAGTGAGAAAGTCCAACACCCACACACATAGACGACTGTTCAGTCCTAGATCCGTCAGCTTTGTGAACAGTCTGCTGGGCACTATTGTGTTGAAAGCTGAACTGTAGTCTACAGTTCAATTTGCGAGCAACTACAAAATGGTCTCTAGTTTGAGCAGGGAACTAGCAGGGAACATTACCATGGAGTACAAAGGGTTGTTGAAACTTGGTAGTATAATTAGTAAAAGAATTTGTAGAACTAATGAAAAACAGAGATGTGAGTTAATGTTTAGCTTCAAAACATATTTCCCAAGTGCATTTTCACCTAACCATCAAAATCCACACGCTTTCATTTCAATTCATGTCTCCAGTGTAGAGTGCAGATTCAGTGCCACAGTTATGAAAGGTCGGGTACAGGATACTAGAAACATGCCAAAGTTCAGCAGAGTTCAGTAGAGCACTCTGCTTGGAGAGTAACTCATTTTGACCCTGCACACTTTGTGACAAGAGCCTGCTGAAGTCTGAAGAACAGAAAGAGAAAGAAAACAAGACAACTGAAGCCAGTGATAAATTCTGAGTCAAATCCTGCCGTTCAAAACACGAGAGAATGAAGCAGAAATTAATTATGTGTGTCGTTCTCACTCCAGTTTTTTTCAGCCTCTGATCCTCCAAGGACAAACCCATCTGGTTTTATTTTGTCTAAGTTATGAAGACTAAAATATTCTCACTATACTTACTGCAGATCTCATCTCATGGAGCAGCCCACTACAAATACCCTGCAATTTGCTCAAGCCACGCAAAAAGTCATCAGTGTGATTTATGTGCTCAGCTAGTGACATGTTTATAAATCAGCAGTGACCAGGTCAATGCCAAAGAGCCAATGAGATTTTGAGAGCTCCAATAACATTTGTGAGTAAATATATCTCCAAGTTCCAAACTGTAAATATTTCTGAGCAGAAAGTCCTCAACTGGACCAGAGCTGCAAATGTATCTATACAGAAAACTGTATACCTGAGAAAAACATATACTGTACAAAACGATACAGACCAATCTGTCAATAAATGATTTGATCAATGGATCAAACAATCTCTCAAATTTATTGAAAGAAAGTGAGAAGTTCTTGTAAGGAAATTCTTTTGATCCTGTTCTTAAACCCAAAATGTAAATAAAGCGAGCAGCTTCCTGGAGCACTGTAATGTTTGACTCTTCAATTGAAGATTCAAAGATCCAGTTACTGTATGTGCATGCACACACACACAGGACATATACATTCATACTCCATATAAATTGTATAAAAGTGCTCATGCACAATTATACACATGTGCATATTTATGTTCACAAGAAAAATAAGAATGTTAACTGCGAAACAGTACCAGTGTCAGTAGAAATCATGATTTTAAAAGCTCCAGGAGGCCTTACATAATATTTGTGCACATTGTACAAAATTAATAAAAGAATGCAAGACTCCAATCAGAAAATTTGAAAAATATTTGTAATAAGTGAGATCATAACAAAACTGCAGCTTAAATCCTTCAAAAAAGCTGTTATGATGTGGGTTTGTTAGGAACAAGTGGTTCATATCTACATTTGTTATATTAGTGGAACATATTCAAACAAAATAAGTGAGGCATTAAATAGACCCACTAACGCACTAACAGAATGCCTTGTTCACAAAAACCATCACACATGGTTCTGATTACAGCATCTGAAGCCAATGGAGAGCAGAGGCTTCAGCCAAGCTCAGTGTCCTGCAGATAGAGGTTCACTGGGCAGGCTGTCAAGTGCTCGAAATGCTCACAAATAACACATCTAATTAGCAAAATGTGATTGTGACTGCATACTTAAAACTTGTTTAACTTTTAACATAATGTAGTCATTTGTTGTGAAATTAATTTCTAACTGTTATCTGACACAAGGATGCAATGATACATTTGGTGTGGGATAGTCACATTCATTTTGTTTGTTACTAAATAATATGGTGCACACGTTTTTCATATGAGTAATAAGCAAAGAATGGTCCTTCTTTATATCAACACCAGTGCGGCTGTTGAAGTTCCTTTCATTAAGCCACTGAACTTAAACTGCTCCAGGAACCAAATTCCAGTGATCTGTTGTCTTATCATCAATCTTGGCGCCTGCTGTATCGGCAGCAATCGCATTATTGGTGTTGGAAGAGAAGTTTATTTTAAAAAAAGGGCCAAATGCCCAACCTTTGTTTGATTAAGCCAGACATATTCTGAACTACCAGCATGACCCTAAAAAGAGCAAAGGTCACATCAGACAGCTGTTAACATGTGTGACACATGTCACATTAATCAGACCTGTCGAGAGAACTGGGCTGCTTTCACCAGTATCAACTCAGTCTATGAAACCTGAGTCTGTGCAGGAATGAAATCACAGAACTGGATTCAAGGAACTAGACTGCACTAAACCTCACAAAAACACACACATAGTACACTACACATATACACACAGACAGGTCATATTTCATTTCATTAAAAGCCTAAACACACAGTAACAGTACAGTACTTATCTGTAAATCATGAGTAATTAAGAGCCATTGGATCAATTTACTGTGGAACTTCTTGCCAGCCAATCAGGATCTGCAAACCCCTTAGTGATTAGCGACACGTGGCTGCAACCACAAACAACAAAGTGGTGTTCCAAAAAGTCTTTTATAACTACAGCTCAGGTTACTCTAGATGTCAACACAACACAAGAACTGAGCGCTCAAAATATAGATCAAAACTGACACACAGATATTTCACTCCTGACCATCAGAGCACATATTGAATGACTCAATAAAGTCAACAGACTATGATAACAGTCAGGGACTAGGCCATCCATCAAAATAATAAAACTGCAAACTAATGTTGGTATTTGTGCAGAAAAAGCAAAGGAACACGTGAAAAATACTGACGTTGAACAAGGAGTGGATAGCTCTCAGTCCAAACTGACTCAAAAGAAACCAAATTCAGCCAGAGCTGCACACCTGTAAACACATCTGCTCTTCGCAGATTCATTTCAATGAATAAAATTCATTCAAATGACATTATGATTTAGACCACTTCAAACTTTACCTGCCATCTAACAGTAGGTAGTTCGTCATACTTTAGATTAGACACATTTATTTCTAACAATAAAAACTGGTTTGTTTTTATTGTTACAAATAAATGTGTCTAATCTAAAGTATTTACACATATAAAATCTACTGTAATACACAAGATAGAAGAACAAAAAATGTGCTGAATAATTAAGAGGGAATCCCACACAAGGAATAACATGTCAGTGATGTTGAAAAAATACCTCATGTAAGATGATATTTTTTCCAAACTACACTATTCCTGTCCTTCACCTCCCACTGAGGTGGGCCCCCGGTCAGAACCAAGCAGTGAGTGTGAGGAACAGAGGCCAGTGCTGTATGTATCTACAGATTCCTCACAGCCTACCAGCTAGCTGTGACTTTTAACAGCAGCAAAGGGATAAAGTGTGTAAGCAAGCATGAGACGTTTCTTCAGGGCAAACAGCATGCTGCAGAAACAAAGACTTAAAAAGCAGAAAAATCTGAAGCCACAATTTCACCACTGCAACATTTTAAGCTAAAAAATAATACAGTTTTGCAGTACTTCATCATCTGAAGTGAATTAAGGTCAGAAGGAAACAGTTTCCGTCGCCAGAAAAAAGATGGATTAGAGTTAACTTTGTGATCAGCAAAATCACAAATACACAAATCATATTACACTGGCTACATAGCTATGCACATGCAAACATGCACATTAAACCCGTTCTTCCTACACTCTTCCCATCATCTCCTTTCCTCAACCCTCTAAGCCTCTTATCACTACAATTTGCCATGTCTAAGAAAAGGCTTAACGCTTCAGTTATAATTATGACATGGATCAAGACATAATTAACTCGCCTTCATGTCTTTCTAGAAGAAACATTCTGTTATGTTTGCAGATTAAATCGACTTTGATTGGGGTTTAGAAATAGGGCTGAAAACCTACATAATTGAATTAAGTGTTGTCTGCATCAAGATTACCTGAAAGAAATGACTGTGGAGCCTTAATAACACTCGCTCAACACTGTTCATAAATCAAATGTAACACATGGACACATTTACAAGATTCCCCTACCCACACAGTGACAGTTGCATTACTCTTCATTTACAGTAACCACAGCTACATCAGACCTATTCAACATGACATATTGAAGCAAAAAAAATAGTTTACAAAGAGAAGAGAAGAGAAGAGAAGAGAAGAGAAGAGAAGAGAAGAGAAGAGAAGAGAAGAGAAGAGAAGAGGTGTTGTTGTCCACATGTGTTGGTGTGTTGTCCAGATGTTCAAGTAAACAACACTGATGACAGACGCAATGGAACACTCCAACCTTGTCTTGGACCTGAAGAAATCAGTGAAAAGGATCCAAAAACCCTAGTTCCACAAGCATTACCACTAACACATTTTTGATGAGGTGATCTGATCTCTTATATTACTTTCTCTGTGGTTTGTATAAAACTGAAAGTGTAGTCATTTGCAGTCTTCCGTGTTGCTAAAGCCACTGCACATTAAATAATGTGTATGTGTGTGTGCTTTGAGACTGTGTACATGCACAAATGCCTGC
This sequence comes from Ctenopoma kingsleyae, assembly GCA_032353495.1. Classification (NCBI taxonomy): domain Eukaryota; kingdom Metazoa; phylum Chordata; class Actinopteri; order Anabantiformes; family Anabantidae; genus Ctenopoma; species Ctenopoma kingsleyae. The sequence continues at coordinate 19,855,186 of JAUBNQ010000005.1, read as the reverse complement.
ATGTTTGTTGATTTTTAACAGTGTCGATGTGGTGAACCAGCATCTTTGTGACAGAGAACAGGGTATTTAGGAGGCCAAAACACACATGGTAAGAGTTACAGACAACTTGGACCATGGTTTGATGGTGACTGCTTCATGAATATTGTTTACAAGTGCGTGACTCCAAACTTTTGACAGTGACAGTAACAATGAGTCAGCATGCAAACTTTTAATATGAGAGATCTGTCAGTTCAGATTTTGCTATTTAGTGTTATATAATCATTCTCTTTATCTGAGCACTAACACACAGATCTAATTTAAAAGCTACTCCCTGAGAGGGAGCATGCTTAAATTTTGTGTTTGCACCATATGACTTTCAGTTCTAAAGCTCCTAAAACCCCCAGTCCTGTTCTGGAACATATCTGATAGAGTTACTGTATATACCATTAACAGCAGAATGTGAAAGAAAGGTCCAAGTCTCTAAATATGCAAACAGAAGGATTACTGGAAATCAACAAACTGGTGAAAAATTTGATTTTGAAATACCCCTAGTGTGATGAGTGGTTTGTGGCTATGATCATAAGCAAAACACAAAAATGAGAGGGATTCAAATGGCCCATTTGTTAGGAAAAAAGAAAGTAAAATCCTGAGTAATCATTTGTCCGACTGTGGTCATTGTGTTTTCATCTCACACAAAGAGTTTCACCAAAGTTTTTTTGTAGACAAGTTTGGGGCACATAAAACTACAATGTGGAATTTGGGAACCAAGCCCGTGATACAATGAGACTCCAAATCAACCCACTCTGCTCTCCTGCAGCCATAATGAAATTACAATTAATCAGAATTATGATATGAATTACATATGAATCGAGCAGAAATAAATGTGATTAGTTGGAGCGACAAGCCTCTTGAAAAAAGCAGGGACTATCTCTGTTCTGCTGCACAGCTGCTCAGTGACTGTGGGTCAGAGAAGCCTTTGACAGAACATCTGCTCAACAAAATACTGTAGCTATAAGAGTGAATATGAGAAATCAGGGCGAGGGCAGCGATTCCAAGTTCCATCTCAAGGTGTCCTTCGAAAAGAAACTGATACCCTGACCCTTGGCGCCTCACAGGGACCACAAAGAATTTCACCAAGGGGATCAATAATCAATTATTATTATTATTATTAAAACAATATGGGAGCCATATCTACACATGAAGGAATGCATGAACTAAACTGCACTTCTGCGCAAAACAATTATGTCACTTAAATGACTTCTGTAATCGTTTAAGCCAAGTATTATTGTGCTGGCAGCAGTTATTAATTTCACCTCTGTCCCCAGAAAGTAAAGTTTAGGAAGGCATTTAAGAGTCTATCTTTAAAGCAGCCTACTCGCCTGAGTATTTCACAGTGTCACTGTAGTTACTGTAAGATTACATTACTGCAGATTGCAGCGGGGGGCGGGTGGAGACCAGAATGAGCGCTCAGTAACAGGCACTCACACAGAAATGACTCCCGCCCCTCTGCTCCTCACACACAGTGGACTCATCTAAGGAATCAAACTTCAGAACTACTGAATCTGCATGTGGACTTTTTTTTTTTTACACTGTGATCGGGATTATACATTCCTAAACGTGCAACAGTTTCGTGTCCTCCAGCTGCTGAAGTGCGGTGAGTTCAATGACGCACATTTTTCAGTCAATGATCCAAGTAATTATGTGATATTGGTGTGTGAATTTGTCAAAAATTATTCATAAAAAATAATGCATGAATATACAAAACAGTATTAGGAATACGACTTGAAAAGATAAACCTGAGTTTGTGATGAAATACTTTAGTTATTGTTTCTATATACTTAAGATTGTTTATTTGGGGTACCAGTGCAACATGTTGTGTTTCTTTTTCCAGGTGGGTTTTAATAATTGCCCGTGCAGCTGAAGCACCATCGCCGCGTACAATGAGCGTGCGTGGCTGCAGCGCCTCGTACCTGCGGAGTTGGCCGCTTCAGACTCTGTTGTTCTTGGCTGCGGTGCTGCGGACAGTCGGCGACTGCCCCAAACCATGCGCCTGCTACGGCCCCACCGAAGTGCACTGCACCTTCAGATACCTGACCGCAGTACCTGACCACATCCAGCCAGCTGTGGAAAAAATGAACCTGGGGTGAGTCTTCGCTTTGTTTCACGCACACTGGAGAGGCGCATATGCTCTGAAGAGGCTTACGTACAACCACAGACAAGCAGCATTACAAATACATTAATGTTAACTAAATTCACTACTTTTTCCAGATATTTAGCTATCTGGCTATAATACCGATTTAAACTTTTACTGTATTTTCTCCATGTGTTTACCATTAACATTACAGTAGCTAGCGAAATTTTATAAAGTAACCACCTTAAATTTGTGATTAGTGGAAATTAAGCTAGTTTAACAATAATCCAGGTTAAAATATTTAAGTTAATTTGGAAACATTAGTCACATGTAGCTATAGCTAGCAATTAAATTCAATTCAGTTTTATTTGTATAGCGCCAAATCACAATATATGTCATCTCAAGATACTTTACAGTGTAAAGTTTACAGTGTAAGGTTTAGGACCTTACACAAAATATATATATATATATGTATAGAGAGAGAATATTTGTAGAAAACCCAACAATCCCACTTGAGCAAGCACTAGGCGACAGTGGAGAGGAAAAACTCTTTCTAGAGGAAGAAACCTCCAGCAGAACCAGG
>JAUBNQ010000005.1:19837496-19852393 GCA_032353495.1 Ctenopoma kingsleyae | reverse complement strand
GGTACCAAATAGAGGTTTCTAGAGGTTTCGCTTGGGCTTTCACACCTCTCTCCGCGAGTTCGCTTCCCTCCGCTGTTATTCTAGTGCAAAACGAGCATTTGCTAGGAAAGTTTCTGGATGGGCGGGGGAGTGAGCTGTCTGCTGTGAGAGGGCAGAGAAGCGAAAGTACATGCTGTCTATTTAACGTTAGAATCTATACTCGATAGTCACGATATAGTCATTTACTGTATCGCTATCACTATCTATCAGTTATTACTACTAAAACATTTTAACTGATTCTAAAACCCTTGTTTTAGAGCAGCTTAGTATTAAAGTCAGTTATTAAAGTCAGTATTAAATTTGCAATACACACTTTATGAATCACCTAATTTCTCTGATTTTAGGTACAACAGTATAACTGTATTGAGAGAAAATGATCTTTCAGGACTTCAGAACTTAGAGCTCTTGCTGCTGCATAGCAACACTATACACAGCGTTGAAGACAGAGCCTTCCAAGACCTAAAGTCGTTACAGGTAAAAACATGTTTTTATCAAACCTAAATTTCTAAATTTGCTAACCAGATTTGAATCATTTCAAATCTCTTACTGAATTTTTTTAACTTGTGTAAATGCGGGGGGTGATGACATCTTTCTTGTTTAGACAGAGGAGACTGAGAATGTCTATTACAAGAGATGAACCACAGAACTAAATCTAAGTCATTTTACAAACCTGCAGCCAGATCCAAAATAAAACTGTCTATTGGAGCCCATCCGTACCTGCATGAATCCTATTATTCTCTTATATTCCATTTTAATTGTTTTGTATAGACGAGGCGGGATGTTTGTATTATTAATCTAAATGTATTCAATCACATTGCTTTTTTGTCATTTCATGATATCCTTAAATAGTGTGCTGTTTTGTGGTAACATAATCAGTAACTATTCTTTTAACACACATTCCAACATTTCCAATCATGTTCTTACAGGTCCTGAAGATGTCATATAACAAGGTAAAGGAAATCAAAAAAGAGACATTCAAAGGCCTGGCTAGTTTGATGCGACTCCACATGGACCACAACCACATCAATTTCATCAGCCCAGAGGCTTTCTATGGCCTAACAAACCTACAGTTGGTCCATCTGGAGGGTAACCACCTCCAGCAGCTCCACCCAGACACATTCATCACACTAAGACACTTCCAGGTGTTTAAGCTGTCCTCAGTGAGAAACATCCACCTGTCAGACAACCTCCTCACCAGTCTGCCTGCAGATATTTTCTCAGGCTGTAGCCAGTTAGAGAATGTCTTCCTCCATGGCAACCCCTGGACATGTGATTGCCTTATGAAGTGGTTCCCAGTGTGGGCACAAAGAAACCCAGGTGAGGAGTGCGTGTGTTTTCAGAGGTGTAAAGCTATAAAATTTTTACAAGAGAAGAGTCTTAATGAAGGAATCATTCTGAATATAAACGTTTTGTCCTGTAAAAATTCAAAGCTTTGATCTACACGTTTGTTAACCTATATTAGCTAGCAGCTTTAATAAGACATCTGGTAAAGTTGATAATTGGATTTTCTACTCAAATAGGTTATTGTAGTCATACCTTTAAAGTAGTGTGCTTTTCTCCTGCCAACTCATCTTGTCTCAAATTATATCCCAGGCAAGAAAAGCCTAGAACGGAATTTCCATAAATCATTTTATCGACATTACTGGAACCAGAGTTCATATCTTCTTGTCATCACGAGAATGACAGAAAACACTACATTACACAAAAGAACAAAAATTATTCCTTTTCATGATCCTAATGCAAAAGTCAAAAGTTCTGTACGGTGATGGTAGTCCTTCCTGGTTCACAAGTTTTACTGATGAATTTTGGTTTGGATGGACCATAAAGTGGAAATTGTAAATTTTTTACATGCAACAAACTAAAAGCTTCACCACTTGATTTAAATGTTTCCAGGTGTGCTGAAATGCAAGCGTGGCAAGGGATATCAAAGAGGACAGTTGTGTCCTGTATGTGAAAATCCTGCCCCTTTCTACCACACACCAATAGACCTTCTCCCCAGTGATGCATTCACCTGTGCCAAACCTTGGATTAAACCCTATCTAAAGCAGAAAAATATTAGTCTGGACGAGGGGGACTTCACTCCAGTTTCCCCCAAGGATTTCATTGCCCCATTAGGTGTGATACAAATGAACTTCACCGACCAGTTTCACAGCGATGCTAGCTTATCCTGCACAGTCCAGAGGCCCTCTGCTTTTGAGAACCTGACACAGACCTTGGAAGAGGAGGATGGGCACAATGTCACCATGCTTACCACTGCCATAACTACATATTTGGTGTGTAACGTTGACTATGAACACATCCAGCAGCTGTGGCAGATCCTTGCCACATATAGTGACTCCCCCATGCGGCTAGAGAGAGGGTTTATGCTGGCCAGAAGCCCAGAAATGGTGTACAGGTATAGTCAGATGAAAACAAATGAAGGTGAGGAAGGAATTCACACAAACATTGAGGCCGAGATTAAGGCTTCCCCTGCATGGTTGATGCAAGGCGAGGTAAGCTTCCAGCTTGATCGTACCACTACTACTTTTTCTACTCTGCACATTAAGTACCAGTCTGAGGTCAACCTGCGTGTGGAAAACACATCACCTAAGAGGGATCGCTATTCCTGGACCATGATCAAGCGAGATAATCAAACTAAGACTGAGCACACTGTACTTGCAGGTGAGAGATTGATGCTTGTAAAAATAGCTTATATCTGATAAGACTTTCAATACATTGGCATTTCAACTGCCAAAAGAGGGAGAATTGTAAGGATTTCAGCACCCCAAAGGCTAAAAGTGTCACATTTTTGATTATAAAGGCAATATTTTTTATAATTATATAATTTTGGTGAGAAGGATGATTCACATTTAACAGAATCAGGGCAAAGTGTTAAATAAATAATAATTAATGCAATAAAAGATATGTTTTATTTTTGACATAGGTTACGTGGCACAATTGAGTTGTCAAATCCAGGGTGAGCCAAAGCCTTTGCTTGAGTGGATTTTACCAGATGGAAGCAAGGTCAGAGCTCCTTACTCAAGTGAGGACAGAAGGATCATAATCACTGCAGAAGGAAAGCTCACTCTACGGGGTGCAGATGCGTCTGATACAGGCCTCTATCGGTGCATTGCCACAAACTACCTGGATGCTGATATCCTCATGTTTCGAGTGACCGTTCTTTCCCCCGATGTGGAAGAAGCTGACGTCAATGGTGTCCAACTCTCAAGGCCACTGGGTGAAAAACTGGTATTGGATTGTAACTCCTCGGGAAGTCCAGAGGGCTCTGTGCAATGGATTCTCCCTGATCATTCAGTATTGGACAAGTCTCACGGAAACAGAAATGTGTATAAAAATGGAACCCTGTTGATACAGGGTCTCACAGCAAGAGACAGAGGATTTTATAGGTGTTTAGTTGCTAATCACCTGGGAGTTGATTTGCTTGTATCTCAGGTGACTCTGACTGGGGAAAGACCTGAGACAATAACACCTTTGGACAGTGAGGGTTCTGGGATGAATATTGAAGTCAAGGAGGACCCTAGCTTGACAGAAAAGACAGTCACCGTCAATGAGATCCCCTCATCCAGTCCATATGACAGAACTAGTCAGGAGTCCAGGACCATCACCATAGATCGACCTTTCCCCAGACATAGGTCACAGGGCAGAGGAGACTCTAGAGTTCGACTGGAACAGAGAAGGAGAGGGCCAGTTGGCAATAGACGCATGTGGAGTAGTAGGGTCTTTAATAAAGCTTCCAGGAAGGTAGACCCACAGAAATTTGCTGAGTTAATGAAAAAGGCTCAAGATGGGTCAATCAAAAGTGGAACAGAGAAAAATGGGTTAAAACATGAAGACTCGAAGAGCAGTTTTTCTGGTGAAAATGAATTTGGCTCTGGTGAGGCTAACAATGAAGACCATGTCATTGCAGTGCCAAGGATAGTCACATCAACAACAGATAATCTGCAAGAACGTAGAATATTTGGGCAACACACGCAGACTGAAGGGGCACGTCAAGCTGTTGGCATGGAAGCCACAATTAGAAATCATATTGATTTAGGTAGAATAACAGGAAATACAAACACACCAACAACAGAGTCATATATGCAGTCAGATTCTACACCAAACAAGTCCACATTCACACATAGTCCAAGTTTTATTGACACAACAGAGTTTTATGCCCTGGAAAGAACCAGAATGCCACCATCAGACATGGGCTTTGTCACTCTCCAGCTTACTGTGACAGACACTTCACAAGAAACTCAGCTTCAGTTTTCAGGAGAACATCCGGCAGAGCCGGAGACATCCACAGGGGCAGCACTTTTATTTACCACAGTCCCTAATGTTACTCCAGTGAGGGATGGACACGGCCCTGTGGAGCTTATCCACACAGACCCAGAAAGCCAGTCTACATTCACAGCTGTCACCACCACAGAGAGAAAGCAGGACGAGATTACCTTTCACACCACCCAAACAATCAAATCCCCACACTTGCCTGCAGGATCTACCATCATCTCCCGGCAGCAGATCCACATCATCCCACACAAGAACGTCAGAGGGGGCCGCAGAAGAACCTTCCATGGCCGTAGGAGGATCATTAAACCAAACAGGATTACTGACATACAGTCCTTCATAAGAAAACGTAAACAACCCTCAGTGAAGAAGGAGGAGAATAGCTCCAAGTCATACAGAATTGAATTGACTACAGGTAAGCAAATAGAGCTATTGTTAATTTTTTTTCATTGCCAAGTGTGTGCTTCTTTAGCTCATATTTTTTATCTTTTCTTTTTTCTTTTGTTTTCTTTTTTCCCTCTCAGACTGTGACTGTAATGAAGACAAAAAAAAGACAGCATCTACTGATGTGCAGGTGGTCACACCAACAGCTTCCTCCAGCTCATCTTTACACAGAACAGAGAGACCTGCCTCTACACAAAAATCAACAGCTCTCTCCACAAACTATTATATTACTTCAAATGTCCCTTTCACTCACACAGAGTCTAAGCCAGAGGTTTCTAGTGGCTACATAACCTCCGCTGATGCCCCTGAGTTTGATACTACTGTTGATCCATTTTTGAGTGCACACAAAGAACCTTCAGTCTCCACCACAACCGCTACTACAACTGCATCTAAGGTTATTCGTGGAAGAATTCCCTGGGACAGGCTCTTTGGAGGCCGAGAAAGGGCAAAAATACCAAGCAGACTAAGAAGACCATCTATCAGTCCAAAAACTTCAACTACAGCAGAATCTACAACAGTGACCCTAACAACAACCCCTGCCACTATGTCCCCCACCACTGCACACTCACTGGCTGTACCTCAGACTCTGTCACCATTCAGACACACAAAGCGAAAAGAGAGTTCATTAGATGACGACTATGGAGATTTATCTTCTGCAGATTTTGAGTTCACAACACTGGGACCCAACATTTTCCATATAACTACTACCAGTTCATCCTATTACTCCAAGTCCTCTACCACTGCTGAAACACCACCAGAATCACAGACTTTACCTTCCCCACCTACTGTCAAACCTTCAGTTGGAACTCCAGATGATGCCTTATCATCTGTTTCTAGTGGACTCCCAGATAAGTGGGTTTTAATCAGACAGAGGCCTGGTAGGACAAGAGGACGTCAAGGACAGCGAAGGTGGCCCTTTAGGGGCAGGAGACCTTCCAAACCTGGAGTTACTAGAGTACGTACTACTACCACTACTGAGGCCTCAACTACAGAGGTAACAACAATGGAATCTACAATTGAGACAACCACACTTCCTCAACAGACTGTTTCACTCTACAAACCCCTGTACATGCCATCTAGGAAAGATGACAGAACCAAAGTAGCTGTTTCCACCGACAAAACATCAAAGGAGGAGACTGACATATATGATATACCAGCCCACAGTACACCTAAGACACCTTTGATTATCTCAACCACTCATAATCCTCCCACATTAATGTCAGCTACAACAAAAGGGTTCAGGGTCCACAGCAGCATCGTACCACCAAAACAGAGGAACAATGGTCATACTACTCCTCATCCACCCTTAAGAAGAGTCAAACCTACTTTGCAGAGCAGTGCTGCTAGAGGCAGGGCAGATAAAAACCTTACTTTTGATACGACTGTCTTTAATCATGTAATTCACAACAAAGCTACAAGTGCTAATATTGCTGGTTTTGAAACTACTACTCAGGTCTTGACAAATAAACCTAAAATAGTTGGGGGCAACGCAGCCAGGTTTACTGTTTTGTCTAACTCTGATGCTTTCCTGCCATGTGAAGCTAATGGAAACCCCAGGCCAGTGATAACCTGGAAACGCTTCTCCTCAACCACAGGTAAAAAATTATTTTCATTAGTCCTAATTCGTATAGTTACACAAATGATCTAGAAAAGCTTAGCTGTAAGGTAAATGTAAAATCTATGTGAAAACTGTATAATAGTATGCATAGTTTATGATATTAAGGAATGGTAAGGCTATGCTATGAAAATGAAAATCAGTGAGGTAAGTATATTATGTACAAATTTTAAACAGCAAGGAGCACCATTTCATTGAATTTTTAACCTGACAAAGAAGTTCAAAAATACTCAAATATAATGTTTGGTTGTACTTATTTATTTATTATTTAATTAATTATTAATACTCTACAGAAAAATAGCCATGAAATAAATAATTATTTGTATTATTTTGTATTATCTCTATTGTTTACAAGTGATTTTATTTATTTAATGTTTCTTACAACAACTTGTCTGTCTCTGTCCTTCAGGAAGCACCATCACTATTGCAGGAAGAATGGGCAAGTTTGAGGTGTTGAGCAATGGTACACTGTTAATTGAGAATACCAATATTAAGGATCGTGGCCAGTACCTCTGTCTAGCTGAGAATGACCATGGATCGGATAAACTTCTTGTTACCCTATCTGTGGTAGCGTATCCCTCACGCATCTTAGAGCCAAAAATGCGTGAGATAAAATCTCACTCAGGAAACACAGTGGAGATGAAATGTAAGGCAGAGGGTCGACCCACACCCATGATATCCTGGATTCTGGCCAATCGGACCCAGGTGAGGGTTCACAACACAGAAAAGGGAAGGGTATCGGTATCTGCTGAGGGGACTCTGATCATTGAGCATGTGTCTGTATATGACAGAGGTCATTACAAATGCATTGCCAGTAATCCAGCTGGAGCGGATACTGCTCTAGTTCGACTGCAGGTGGTGGCAGCTCCACCTGGTATTGTGGAGGAGAAACGGCAGCAGCTGAAAGCTAGAATAAGCCAAACATTGTGGCTACCGTGCACTGGCCAAGGCAGCCCTCAGCCAAAAATTCACTGGGTTCTTAATTATGGGTTAAGGGTACAAGCTGGCAGACCTGCAAGTGACGCAAGGATATCAGTGTATGAGAATGGAACCCTCCATATTGAGGATGTGACTCTGGCAGACAGCGGGAAATATGAATGTATTGCTACCAGCTCTACTGGCTCAGAGCGAAGGGTGGTGACTCTGACAGTAGAGACCCAGGAGTCTGCACCTCAAATAGTGGAGACATCTCTGCGCATGACAGAGTTGACCTTTGGAGACCAGTTGAGACTAAACTGTTCAGCAACAGGCGACCCCAAACCTAGCATCATCTGGAGGCTACCTTCTAAAGCTGTAGTAGACCAGAGGCACAGGTAACTGTTATATGTGGTCAAAATGCAAAGAACACGTGATAGCATTTAGAGCAAACAAATCAGTACCATTGTATACATTTTATATTATAATTTTAAGAGGGCATCATGCACTTTAGTTAGAAGTTTCCATTCATCCACTAAAGTTCAAGACTGTGCAAATTAGCTTTAGTTTCTTTCAAAACAGAAAACTGTTGAGTAACAGTTGGTATCTAATCATATAATGTAATGCTAGCAGTATTTACATTTGTGAAATTTCTTTTGTTTTCTTGCAGTGCCCTCCCTAAAGTACACAATAACGGAGTTTCTGTTTTGATGTGGTGGTTATTCTGTCTTAAACAACAGAGAATAAGAAAGTTGACTTGGTCATACTTATTCAAAATATAATTTAACACACTTAAAAGTGAAAGCATTTGTGATACAGTGATTATAAAGGATTTCAGTGCATCTCATTGTTTGGACTTTGGTTGATTAACATGTAATGTAACACCAAGAGGCTATAACCATGATTATACATTCAAGAATGGTGCACATTCAACCAAAAGAAGTATTCATTTAATTTACAAATTAATTATATTAATTATAAATACATAAAGTACTAATATTATGTTAAGAAATTATCCCCAACAATATCACTTTCATTTAATATTGTATATTCTCTAGAGACTAACTAACTAAGAGTCACGAGGGTACCATAATATTAGCTTACATTATTTTTACTATACTGTATCCCTGAACAGTGTGAATGTCCTGTTTCTATGAGTTTAACATCAGAAAACAATGACTGAAAAGAGAGAAGAAAAATTCTTATTTTCAAAAACATATGATAATGAAATGCTGGTGTTTAATTTATTGCTGAGACCTTGGCATAGTTTACTTGAAAATATTTAGTCTCTTACCCAGCAGATTATTTCTGATTAGTTTGGGATTTTAACTATTTGAAAGTGTTCTTTGCAACCACAGTGTTCTCTTTTCTTTTCATGTATTTTTAATTTAATGCAGATAAATGGCCCAGGAATTACAGTATTTGCTAGATTATCCAAACAGTGCTTTTGTAATATTTTTTAAAGTAATCTATAGTGGCAACTTCTTAATTATATTATTCAAACTTTATTATTTGTTGTCATTTGCCCTGAACTATATTAACTGGCCCACTCTAAGTTTTATCAGGCTTTATTCTGCCTGGCACTGTTTCTAAGTCACTTTAAGTTTCTCTCATGCATTTCTCTAGGATGGGAAGCAGAATCCATGTCCTGGACAACGGCACCCTTATCATTTACGCTGTGAGTGATAAAGATTCTGGAGACTATCTCTGTGTTGCAAGAAGCAAGATTGGCGATGATCTCCAACTCATGAGGGTCAGTGTGTCCCTGAAGCCAGCCAAGATAGAGCCTAAGCTTTATGGGAATAAGCAGGTACCCTATGGTAAAGATTTGAAGGTCGACTGTAAAGCCTCAGGAGCACCAAAGCCAGAGATCTCCTGGGGTCTGCCAGATGGTACAGTCGTCAACAGCGCTTTGCAGTCTGACGGCAGCAGTGGAGGACGAGCACGACGCTATACTCTGTTTGACAATGGAACCCTTTACCTAAACCAGGTAGGCTATTGCATTAACCACAAATCTCCACAGTACATGCAGTGTAAAAACACATTGAAAAGTTTTACATCAATGTCATATTTTCCCAGGTTGGTATGTCAGAGGAAGGGGACTATACGTGCTATGCTGAGAACCATGTGGGCAAGGATGAGATGCATGTACATATCTCTGTGGTGACTGCTGCCCCCAGGATACGTCGACCCAGCCAGACTAATGCCAGGGTGAAACCTGGAGGGAACATCCGCTTTGACTGTGAAGTACTTGGCGAACCCAAACCCAAGATCCTGTGGATGCTTCCATCCAACGATGTAATTGCAGCATCAAATGAGCGCTATCTAATGCATGTCAATGGTTCACTGGATATCAGGAATGTGAAGCTTATCGATGCTGGGGAGTATGTCTGTATGGCTCGCAACCCTGCTGGAGAAAACAGAAAAGTCTACAAGCTTGACATAGATGGGAATCCACCAATGATCAATGGCCACCGCCAGAACAGGACTGTAATAAAAGATGTAGCTGTTAAACATTCTAGAAAATTAATAGACTGTAAGGCTGAGGGCGATCCCAATCCTAGTGTCACTTGGATTATGCCTGATAACATCTTCCTGACAGCACCATACACTGGGAGCAGGATTAATGTTCACCATAATGGGACATTGGAGATTCGTAACGTGCGGCCAGCTGATACAGCAGAGTTCATTTGCATGGCGAGGAATAATGGAGGAGAGGCAGTAATGGTTGTACAGCTGGAGGTAACCAGTATGCTTCGAAGGCCAATCTTCAAGAACCCCTTCAATGAACGTGTTTTGTCTCGGGTTGGGAAAACCACAGTTCTGAACTGCTCAGCTGATGGACACCCAATGCCAGAGATCATTTGGACTTTGCCTAATGGAACACGATTTACTGGTGGACCTAACCATGGCTCTCGCCATCACCTAGGCATCGATGGGTCTCTGGTCATCTATGACCCTCGCAAAGAGGATGCTGGGAAATACCGCTGTGGTGCCAAGAATTTTATGGGTTACATAGAGAAGCTAATCATTTTGGATATTGGACAGAAGCCTTACATCTTGACAAGGCCAAGGGGCATTATACGCAGTATCTATGGAGAACCTCTTTTCCTTCACTGTCTGTCTGATGGTAATCCCAGACCCAGGATCTACTGGACCATTCCTGGTGGACACACCCTTACTCAGCCTCAAGTGCTTGGGCGCTACCAGTTACAAGAGAATGGTACTTTGGTTGTTCAAGATGCTACTCTCTATGACAGAGGGAACTATGTTTGCAGGGCTCGAAACGATGCTGGGGAGGCTGTGGTCACTGTTCCAGTTATTATCATCGGCTACCCACCACGGATCACAACAGGGCCACCTCCCAGTGTGGGGGCCGTGACTGGGACACCTATCCAGCTCAACTGTGCTGCCACTGGAATCCCCAGACCAGAGATCACCTGGGAGCTGCCTGATCGTTCTGTTCTGTCAACAGCAGAACAAGGTCGGCCTATGGGTAGTGAATTGCTCCACCCTCAGGGCACACTTATCATCCAGAGGCCCACAGCCTCAGACTCTGGCACATACAAGTGCATAGCCAAAAACCGCCTAGGTACACACTCAAGGGTCACATATGTAAATGTACTGTAAGAAAAAGATGTGAATAAGGGGGGCACGTGGTGGCATATCCAAAATGTAAACATTAACACACACACAATTGTGTGCAAGGTATAGTACATGCTTTGTCACATAAGGATTTGTGAGGATTGCTACTTGTGGAATATTATTTAAAAAACAAATGTGGATTAAATAATAAAGAGAAGAGAGACATTTTAAAGGGAAAGTGTTTTTCCAGCTGGAAAACTCAGCCTGGCACTAGAAAGTTGTTTTTGTAACATTGGATGTAGGTATCTGGACATTCATAGATGGTTCTCTTTTGAATTGGTTCTCATGGGAGCAAAAGTGCCAGTGCATAGTGAGTCAAATCTAAAGGTGTCTGCCTCATTTCTCTGACCAGGCGTTGCTCGCCACACATAGGGATACTATTACAGCACAGACAGGGAGAAAAAATGTGTTACATGGTGAAAGAGAAAAAACAGGCTTCCAAGAGGGTTTTATTTCCCTTTAGACATTGGCCAGAAGTTGCTGCTGTCATGACATGTTGCTTTGTATCTTAACAACATGTGAAAAGAGTGTGTTTATTTTAGTACTTTAAAATTCATTGAATTTCATATTGGAAGAAAATACATTTGTTTTACACTGGATACATGAACAGTGCAGTGCTTTCAGATCAGAATCACATCAGATTTTATTAAACGTCTCATATTTTGATGACAGATGCCACAAATATTAAAGCACATTTGTATGTGTATTAACAACAGAGTTAATAGATCAAAAACATACAAAAACACATGATCAGTCTATTGTGTTGTGCACAAGAATTCACAGTAATTTTGTACATTTTGCTAATTTGTAATATATATCTACATATATGCGTGTGTGCATTTGAAGTGTCTTATTTTTCAAAATGTGAAATAGCAAACTATGTTAAAACGTAAACATGGGTCATTTTCTGTTTTCTTATACTACACTAAAATCTTTCAGAGCAGACATTAATTATATCTTAGAAATATATGACTGTTGAAGGTATACAGTCTTGGCTGTTAATACCAGAAGGCAGTTATAACAAAGATAACTATGATTATCCAGGTTTACCTTGTGGCTGTGGCTGCAGTAGAAATCTTCCATATACAATTTGAACTCTCCAGCTGTGAAAATAGCCCAGTTTCTCAATGTGCCAGACTCACATGGGAACTGAAAAGAGCAACAGAGACATATATTTTAAAAATATGAAGCAAAGTATACTTTTTGGATACTAGGAAGTGGTTATAGGCACATTTGAAACATATTCATTTAGACAAATACAATTTTCTTAAGGGCAGTAACTGGAAATAAACATTCAAATCTAAAACAGGCTAAAACATCTTATTTACACTGTGACTATAATGGTATGTGGTTTCTCTACAACAATTAGGAAAACAAGATAGAAAAACTGTATTTTTACCATTTTTCTATAATTGGCTATTGACCATATTATCTGATAAAGAGTTATCAGTTTTTCATACAGTCTCTTCTTGATGTTGGATTATGAGGGACAGCTTTAAGGATGTGATTAATTTACAGTGATTTCTAAAATGTCTCTGTTAAACGTCTTTAAGAGAGACCTAAAATGGTGAGTCCCCAAGTGTATATGTTCCAATAAATTAAATACATTTTTTAGCTGTCATTCTAAAAGGGTAGAGCCAGTGAACAGCAGTATGACCCAGTCATTAATGGGTAAAGAGGGAACTGTCTTCCATAAACTTTGGAATGTGGGCTACTTGCTCTTAAGATTTGAGAGAAAAGTGCTTGCATATGTGAGCCATGTGACAATCAAAGACACATTAAAAATTCAGTCATGTAAAAGCACCACATTCTGTTTACATAGCACTTTTCACTGTGAAAGACAGTTCATCATTCACACTATGGGACCTTTGTGGATGGTGAAGAGTTTATTTGTTCAGTTCTGGTATTGTGGTTAGTGTTTGAGGAACGATCACATTTACCTGCCACTGCCACTGACTTGGATATTTATGAGTATTTTAAACATGATTTTCCCATTTGCTCCTTTCCTCTTGGGTGTCTCAAGGAACAGAGTTGAGGCTAACACATCTTGTTTAAAATATGGTTTTATAAGAACCTGCTGACAGAGGGTGTGTGTGTTTTCCATCTCTGCAAATTTCACCTTTAACAGGTCAAATATACTGTGCCTCTGAACTCAATTTCTGGTCAGAGCGGTTAAAGAGAGACATAGCAACATGAGGACTTATCTACGATGTCACAAGATGAATAAAGAAAACCTGTTTTTACTAGATGAGGTAGATTAAAGTATGGCCAATGACAAATCAATAGTTGTCCTCAGGACTACCTTTTTCAAGTAATTCACAGTACAAGTTAAATATCCAGAAATTAGCTTTCTGATTATTTATCTCTATTATTTTATCAGCTGACAATATTAGACCACTAACATGGTCTTTACCTAAACTGGCTAAACTGCTGGGAACATTGAACAATATATACTTTGTCCAACCAGCAATTCCTTCCATCAAGTCTGCACCGTGTCTCCATCCCGCAGCAGGGCTCTCTGTCTCAGCTTCAGGAGCCAGGAGTTCAGATCTGGTCAGTCGCTCAGTAAATGAGTGTCTCTGCTTAAAGATATCTCTCTTCAGCTATTAAAACACAGGTCTTTAGCCAGTGTATATTATCCTGTCTAAAGGTGTTTACTGTGAAAAACATTGATTTTCTAGTTATAGAGCCACCTGTCAAGGGGTGGGATATTAGGCAGGAACTGGACAGTCAGTTTTTGAAGTTGGTGTGTTGGAAGCTGGGACAGTGGTCAGGTGTAAGGATCTAATGACAATTAAAGGAGAGGAAACTTTTCTGAAATAGAAGACAAAGGCAACAGAGTGGATGGAGAAATTCTGAACAAGGGAAACCAGTGAAGGGTGATGCATACTTTTGGTTTGTGGTATAAATTCCATACTTAAACTAGAATGCTATCAACCTGAACATGGAAAGTGGGATCCCAAGAGAGGACTGCTTGGAGCTAACCAAAAACAGTCTCAGACAGTACTCCTCTGTTAGCACAGCTTATTTCTTTGAAGCTGCAAACTTGGCAGCAAGACCCAAGCAGAAAGAAGTGGATCAGTTGCTTCCTTTTTGCTGCAGTCTGAGCTTATCCCTCTCGATATTTTGAAACTTTTTTCAAAATATAAAAAAAATGGGTCTTTCCACTACACACTCATCTATACTTGTGCACACACAGTTTCTCATACAGTAGATCAGCATCTCGGTCAATATCTGTGATGATGCTGGAATTTAGCACCAGCATTACAGAATCCACACCTCCACCTTCCAGCCACAAATAAGACAGATCCATCTTTGCACCTCTCTTCCAGGTAGAGTCTGTCATGCTGTGAAGGAGTTACGCATTTCTCAAGCGGTCCTTCTCAGGACTGTTTTATCTGCTATAGTAATGGAAAAGAAAGTATGCAGACACCAATCTTACTCATGTAGCTGCACTTGATGTAACTCTATGGCAATATTTCAGTAGGGGGTCCCCAACCTGATTAGATACACATGTGGCCCTTTGGTCCCCAGAGATTAACCAGGTGGACTGGTGAAGCCCACTTCAATATACTTAACCTCCCACACTCACGTCACAGAAATACCAAACTAAAAACATCAAAGTATTTCTCAATGATTGTGTCCGGGTTGGGGGTGGGGGTGCTTTTAAATAAGCCAGCTCTCCCAATTAGGCTGCATCAACAATGTGGCACTCCTACTAAACAGCAGAGGTTGATGTTTCTGTCTGATCAGTTTCCAGGAAACATTTTAAGTTCAGTGATGGAGTAGTAAAAGTTAGTGGAGTGGGGGGTGTCAGTTGGACCTTATGGATAAGGAAACTTCTAGTGGCCAGACCTTCACCAGGGGAGTTAGTTAACATTAATGACCTTAAAATGTGTAAGTGTATAACGCACTTTTACTCATACTCTGGTACATTAAATATCAGTTTGTTGATATATAGTCTGTTGTG
>JAUBNQ010000005.1:19826832-19837396 GCA_032353495.1 Ctenopoma kingsleyae | reverse complement strand
ATGTGTAAGTGTATAACGCACTTTTACTCATACTCTGGTACATTAAATATCAGTTTGTTGATATATAGTCTGTTGTGTCATCCCAAACATTAGCATTTCATTGAACCGTGCTCCTGTATTTCTCCCATTTGACTGATTTTTGAAAGCTCATTGTTTCCAGTAAAGAAAAAAAAAAAAAGAGAAACGCCAAGTCAGAGGGCTGTTGTGAAAGAGAGTCATTCTTGTAAATCACATTCCTTTACTCAGACACAGTCCTCGGTCAGCATTTCCTCTGTGCTTCGGGAAATAAAGTTTAATTTACCACTCTGCAGGAAAGGCAATGTGTAATTTAGACACAGTCTGGAGGAGCTGTAACACAGCAAAGGAAACACTAAGCACTTCTGAATAAAAAATGAGGCCGACGTTTTTGGCAGGTTTATACTGTGTAAGGGCCTTCCTTGGCGTAAGAAACAAATATGCACATGTTCCCTAGACAAACATTCTTGTAGAAATGCATTTTCCATGATTTATGTACATACTGCGAATAAGGCAAAGATCATTTAAGCATCCTTTAAGGGAGTACTGAATATGTCAGTAAATCTACGCAGAGAGCAATGATGTTTCATAAATATGAAATGTCTTATGGTACTTCTGCACGCGGACATAGTAACATGGGTCAGGGTTAGAAAACAAAAGAGTCACAGTACAGAGCAATAGGGGCAAAATCTAAAATGAAACCAATAGACAAAGCATTATTTTATCTAAAACACAGAAAAAATGAGACACTATTCAATTAGGTCGGGGAAGCTTTCACCCCAGATCACAGTCAGATCATCCCTGAAAGTGTTATCCTGCCAGACTACCAATAGATGGCGTCAACTGCTCTAATCGTCTTACTACATCTGTTGTGTAACAGGGACTAGTCCAAACATGAAATATATATTCAATATTTAAATGTTACACAAACCTCCTCCAGTGTTTATGAACCTACAACAGGCAGACATACATGGAGTTAAACCTATAAACAACCTCACAGATTTAGTTTTAAACCCAGTGCAGCAGTTAAATCATTTTATAAGCACCTGTTGTGTGTGTCTTTATGGCACCTAGCAACAGTCGGATACCACAGTGACATCACATGAAAACAGAGCCTCATTATAGCACTGAGGTCAGCATTCACTGCTGAAGTCAAGTTTCTTACTTTGGCCATAAAAGCTGCTCTAAACATTCCCTAAAGCAGCTTTCTATCACATCATCATGCTGCATGTTGCTTTTATTTGTTTCAAATAGCATGATGGAGAATATTGATATATTTCTTTAACTTTAAATTTCTTAGTTTGGGCTTTGCAGAATGTAAAAATGTTTCAGTATAAATAATGTGTAATCTGTCTTCTGTCCTAGTTTGTACAAGACATTGACTCTTTGCACACCCCACCAATGTGGTTAACAGCTGACTCAAACCTGTCCCTTGGTCTATCTGCTGCCCTCTGCATCCACACAGGTCTCTGCTGAGCATACAGAGACACACTGTCAAATATTTGTGGTATTCCAGAGTGGCCAGTCTCTCAAAAGGAGCCGTTGTCTCTCTTTTTCCAATTCTCAAGCTGCCGCTTTGCATCATGATTTCTCAGACAATCAGAATTTAATGAAGGAATGGCAGGGCTAACAGGTGCCAGGACCATCAAACAGTGTTCCCTCTTTGATTTTTATCACAGCTGGAGATGAAGCCACCTATAAATTATGCACAAACTTTCATTTCAACATAACATGATTTTGACTTTTGACTTTTTTGACATTCAAATCAGTTTTTAAGCATAAAAACCAATAAAGCAAAATAAAAAAAAACAGTGCGACCAATAAAGCATTGCTTAAAATAAACAGTAAATTTTTATTGATGGGTACAAAAAAATCCATTTCAAAGCAAAAAGGCAGATCTGATGACCCAAGATATGATTATCCACAGTATACCTGGTAAAATTCATTTTATTTCTGCTTTTGGTAGTATTAGTAAGAAGGCAGAGAGAAAACATGGGTATGACTGGGGATGATGTAATGCTGTAACCATTCAGCGACAAAGGTGCACTGTAACGTTTATTTCCTTGTAGGAAAGTTCCAACATGGTCAGAGATAATTAAGACACAGTTAGGGTTCGACATGCAGTGGCATAACTTTACATGCCATATATTACTTCAGTGCAGCCGTCACCATATTGTTGTCTATATGACTTAAAAAAAGTCTGACAAAATTACCATAGTTTGAACTCAATCCATTACACACAGATGGAAGGCATATGTCATCATTTTTTATTAGACACAACGTGAATTATACTTCCAGAGATAGTCTTGCCTAAGTCCAAATGGATGTGTTTATCAAAGACTCAATTGTTTAAAGGCCAGGTAGTGTTTAGTAGGTCAGCCACTGATGCATTTACCAGACGCGAGAGATGAGCAGTGATTTGTGGCAAAACCCAAACAAAAACGGTTGCTAGGAATAAGCATCTGTGAGCAACAAACTGGACCTCAGTATGGAATCAACGACAACGTTCACCGGTAGAAACTAAAACTCAGGAGCCAGTCGGACCAATTGATTTGTGTGTGTGTGTGTTTAGTTTTGATGCTAAGAATCACACACCCATACCGGCCACATGAGGCCCATGGGAAAAGCAGGAATGCTTAAGTCAGCCCTCTCAAAGCTTTTTGTTTATTTTTTTTTCTTTCTGTGAATATTTTTTTTTAATCATAAACCTGTAAAGATGTTGTACACATTGATTGAGTGCATGACAGCCAAGCTGTTGAATCCTCAATAAAATCTAGAAACACTGCAGCATGGGGTAGCAATGTTTGGTTATACTCTAGACTATGTCTCCCCTCACCTCTACATGAGCTGCTTTAGATTTGTTAGAGCTGATTACCATATGGGAGACAGACCCACTGGAACATACACTGAACATACACTGTGCAGCTGTAGCAGCAGCAGTAGCTATAGAAATCTTACACTGTCAAAACAATGTGTGGCCCACACATTTTAACTGTGTGAGGAGAAACTAATTTGAAAGCGTGCCAAATGAAATGTATACACATAGACGTGCACACATAAAGACAACAAAGACAGTCACAAACAAACCACAAACAAGGACCACCCTGAACATTTGTTTTCCTCACTTTATGTGGTAAGAATTTCCTTTCTTGTGTGTTTCTGCCTGTCACAATGACGTAAGGATCAACTGTCGACCGTGTGTAAGGGTCAGGGTTCACAGTCCAACCTCACGCTGCCCTCATATCATGCAGGAACAGCTGCCACAGCTGTGTGTGTGTGTGTGTGCTTAGCTTGATGTTTGCCCTCTAACACCAGGATTTCTTTCCATCACCTTTCCCTAACCTCAAACTGGCTGCTGTGATAAAAGCTTCTTCAAAGTAAAGATTTGCTCAATGCAGCTATACCCCATGTGTGGAGAGGAGATGAAGTTTTTCTCCCTCCACTCTTCAGCTTCATTATCACCACAGGTGAGGAAAAAAAAGTGTTTATCCTGGCTCTGCTGGCAGGACAGTAGCTGTGGACTGTGGGCTTTTGGTCTGGAGACTGGAAGGTTTGAGTGGCGAGTGGTGGCTTAAGGGTCAAGGGGTGATGAGGGCGGTGAGGAGAGGAGTGCGCCCACAGAGAGGGAAAAGTATGTGTGTGCTCAGGGGCGAAATTGAGGAGGCTCTGGGGGATTTAAATGGAAATTCAGTGAAGTCTTGAGTTACTCACTTTTTATTTCCTTCCTTCTTTCCATTCTTCCTGTCTGTCTGAGAGGGAGCTGGCGAGGATTACTGCGTGTGAGTGTAGTGCAGCTTGTGCCTGTGTCTGCATGGAAGTCTGCAACTGTGCATTCACACACTATTTGACTATGTCTTTGTGAGAATGATTCATGTAAATTTAAGACATCAGTACAGGAGGTTACCTGCATTCTCCTGGACTTGATTTGACAGCTTGATTGCCAAAATAAAAAGCAGGACTCATAATTTTAAAAAATGGATCGATTGTTTGGCCAACTCATGTCAGACCTGAACGGAAAGCACCAAGGGACTGAAGTAAAAAAAAGGAGGCAAGGTAGAAAAATAGGTAACCAGAAAGCTACACAGATTCACAGGTGTTAAACTAAAAAGTGTGTTTTTTGCACTCCTGATCTGACCCAGATGTGCAGAGATTACAGCTGTGGGGAAGCCGCATGTAAATGCGGAGGGTTGAGAAAATTCCCTCATGAACTGTACAGCATGTATATACTGTATGCATATATTGACTGTGAGTTATGCAAGTGACAACCACAAAAGCATGTAAAGCATAGTAAATGTAAACCCACACACAAACAAACACACACACAAACTGAAGTTTAGATAAGCTTTTGTTTAGGAAATGAATGCTGCTGACTGTCAGTCTTTTCCCAGACACAGGACGTTGCCTCCTTGCCTGCTGGCGCTTGAGCAAAACACCATCAGGGTCATGTGAGGAGGAAAGGAGGTGAAAGGACTTACCCAGTTGCCTAACACCATGACAGATTTACAGAAATGTTAATGTTGATTAATCTGCTTTGTCCTCATGAATAAATCAATGATATGAAACAACAACATGTGCAAAGTCAGTCCTCAGATCCTAATATAGCAACAATAAAAAAGAAGCTGTTGTGAAACCACCACTTTGAAATGTGAAGTGAACTAAAACAGCACATTCTGAAAACACAGCAACTCTGATCAACAGCTACTGTACAGCAGTGTTTAACAGTGATGTTTAATGCTGCACACACAACAATAATACACGTTTCAATGCCTTTTGAAAACAATACAAATGAATTCCATTTGAAAAAAGTAGAACAATCAGTAATCTTCTGATAATTCTATGTGATTATTCTAAATGTAAATTCAAACTAGTAAAAGTTAAAAACAAGTAAAAGTAGATAAAATATAATTTCTGTGTCACATTCCAGACTTTGTACTAGCTTCACAGAATATTCACCCAGTGTGACAAATCTTTCTTCCTCTATAAATATTACACTTATATTTGTTGACTGTAATAGTAGATTTTGACAATCAACATTACAGGCTGCTGATTTTCTCACTTTGCTCATGGAAACTATTATTAGTCTTAAAATCCTGACAACTCGTACATAGTACAGGAATGTTTGCTGTATTTGCTGTAGGTTCAGGAAGGTTCTTCCTAAGACAGAAAGTAAGACAGATGGTGAAACCACTTAAATGGACACACGTGTCCATTTCCCAACAACAGACCATTGCTCAGAGAACATACTACAGACGTTACAGCCATAATGACCAGAGACGGCAGTTTAAAACCTGAACACAACTATGGACCATGGGGAAGTTTTATATATCAGCTAAGCATCAGCCAGAAGCTGTTTCATGTTATTTTCCATCCTGGAGTAGAAGTTATTACTTCCACATGCTTCTAAGCTGATTGTTTTGTAAAGTAATGGCATTATTTTGTATCATGAGTCACTTTAATGCCACCTTGTATGTGGGATATTTTATAAAGTTGCAGTATGCCTGTCCCAGTATTTTAAACTGATTGCTGTTTACTTGAAACTCAAATGTTGTTCTTGCCTTTTTGCCCAGTGCATGGTGGGATAGATTGCTGTTCAGTGACTCCACAGAGGATCAAGTTGCCAATGAAAGTGAAGAGTAGGATGTGTTTGCAGTAATAAGAAACATCTATAGTTTTAAAGGTAGAACATTTCTTAAAACATTTATAGAGAACTACAGAAGGGAAACGAAATAGGAACAAAATAAATAAAAGGAAGCACATTAGCTCATTATATATCAACAATAAGTGATCACTTATTTATACTGAATTAGCAACACTTTAATCCAACAACTTTTACATTACAGATTTCAGCATAAAAGCACAAGTGCACTAACTGTCAGAACATGATGATCATCAATAAATGTAGTTTTTGATTGATATATTGCAGCTGTTATGTCATTTTTTTTCACGTAATGTGCAGCGTTTCCACATAACAGGAAGGAGAAAGGAGAAGGTAAAGATAAAGTCTTCCTGTAACTTAAGTATTAACAAACTACACACATGCACAGCAGGGTACGGTCACATTTGCACAGAAGCGATAGGGACCCAAAAGAAGTGCACTGGGACAGACACATACAGTATCAGCAAAAATAACAGGTAAGTTACACAACACAGATTTTAAATCTGCTGCACATTTTCCTCATGACAGTTTACATAACAGTGAGTTCAGATATACTGTAATTGTTATCAGATAGCTGTAAGTGCTAATATTAGCAACAATGTGTTTATTTATTTAATTATTAATTATTTTATCATTATTTTGTTCACTACAAACACAATTTCCAGAAGATGAAAGATGAAAATGCATTAAAAAGTGTGATTTGTTAATTTACTTGAACCTTTATTTAACTGACAAATGTACAAAGAAAAGATTTTCACTGACCAACATAACTGTATTTTGAAGATATGAGCAAAGTTAGAAATTGATGTCTGCAGCACACTCAAAAAAAAAGCGGGATTCTTTGTGGATGTAAGATCTCAGCTGCTCAACAGTTGATGTCTAACTCTCCTGTTCATTATGCAATATACATTTTCAATAGAAGACAGATCTGGACTGCAGGCAGGCCAATATAAAATTCCAATATATGCCTCTCAGTCACCTGTGCCATCACAGATGACTGAATGTTCTGGTTTAATTAGTCATTGACGTGGACAGCCAGAGGTCCACTTTTTTTCAAAAACAAGCTCCACAGAACTTAGCAGTGTTTTTCCACAGAACTGATTATTGCATCCTCCTTGTATAATAGACTTTCAGATCACATTTCTGCAAGCAGTAGTGGGGCAGCACGGTGGTGTAGTGCTTTGCATTTGCATGTTCTCCCGTGTCTGCATGGGTTTTCTCCAGATACTCCGGCTTCCTCCGCCTATTCAAAGATATGCACCTTAGGTTAAGTGGTGACTCTAAATTGTCTGTAGGTGTGAATGGTTGTGAGCCCTGCGATAGACTGGCGACCTGTGCAGGGTGTACCCCGCCTCTCACCTGATGACAGCTGGGATAGGCTTCAGTACCTTCAGCACTCCCACGGCCCTTACGAAGACAAGCCGTTAAGATAATGGATGAATGGATGCAGCAGTGGACTCTGTTAATTAAATACTTCTGTCAGATAAATACAAGTTCAAGTAAATCAACAAATCACAGATTTTAGAAAAGGTTCCAGCTATTGGAAATGGTGTTTATATCTATATGTAATTATAAAACATAGTTCTAGGATAATATTTGACTTAACTTTAGGCTCAAGTGTTTTGTTTTTTCATTATTGAGCAACTTTGAGAACATACTGAGAACTACTTTATCTGGTGTTTTTTAGACAACACTCATGGAGAGAAACACAACTTTCCTGCTGTTTCTTGGGAACCACACCCACAGCAACAGCAGCTGTTCCCGTGACAATGTTTTGAAGACTGTGGTTTTTCCCGTTCTCTACTCCTTCCTCTTCCTGGTGGGCCTGTCACTCAACGCTGTGGCTGTGTGGGTGTTCTTTCGCATCCCCTCACGGTCTCACTTCATCATATATCTGAAGAATATTGTGGTTGCAGATGTGATCATGACCTTCACTTTCCCTTTCAAGGTTTGGTTAAACTGGCACAATTTACATGTACTTAAATAGACACATGAACTACAACTTGCTAATGTATTTATATTATCAAATCACTTATCACATATTATATTGGTCATTCATGCTAAGCTAAAAATAACTATCATGCTGATGAGTCATTCATTCATTCAAGTCATTAAACAAAGTAAAATTATATATAAAGTTATATATAAGTATATATACGTAATATCAATTTTGCAGGGAGACATTCTAATAAAGTCTGTGTTAACGTGCAACGAATTTCTCAAAAAAGCATAATATGTCAATAAAAGTGATTTTACAAACGATCATTCATCATTTGACACTTGTATGTTAATAAATAGTGTTTGGGGAAAATAACATTTTCACAACCTGGCAACCCAGTTACTGGGTGAAAACTGAACTATAAAGCATTAGTAAACTACATAACAACCAATAATGATTGTTACTATTTATAAATCTTACAAAGACGAGCACTGACTTCAAAAGAAATCACGTGGCTTGAATATGAATTGAGTGTTTAACAATAAAATGCTGTGTTTCTACAGGTGTTATCGGACTCCAACATGGCTTCCACTGGGCTGCGTATATTTGTGTGTCGAGTTTCCTCAGTGCTCTTCTATCTCACCATGTATATCAGCATCCTCTTTTTTGGCCTCATCAGCATTGATCGCTGCAGAAAGACCCTCACTCCATTTAGGGGGACTAATGCAGCCCGGCTGCTCCGTCGGAAACTCCTTTCAGGGGTCATCTGGACCTTCCTGCTCCTTCTCTGTCTACCCAATGTGATCTTCACATCTAAAACCCCAGCTTCTAAATACTTCAAGTGCAGCGACCTGAAGACAGGGGTTGGGCTGTATTGGCATGAGGTGGTTAATCATGTCTGTCAAGTTATTTTCTGGGTCAACTTTGTGACTGTGATTGTGTGTTACACCTTAATCACCAAAGAGCTTTACAAATCCTACTCACGCACTAAGTCCCTCAGTACTGTAGGCATTTTATGTGAAGCATCAAGTGGAGCAACAATACAGAAACCCCATCAGGCCAAAAGAAAAATGAATGCAAATGTGTTCCTGGTTCTGGGAGTGTTCTTTGTGTGCTTTGTGCCGTTTCACTTTGCCCGTGTACCCTACACCATAAGTCAGACCCGAGAGGTTCTATTTGACTGTAAACTCAAGCTTTTCTTCTTTCAGCTGAAGGAGAGCACACTCTTTCTCTCATCCTTAAACTCTCTTCTGGATCCTGTCATCTACTTCTTCCTCTGTAAATCCTTCAGGACCACCTTGTTCAAGACCCTGCAGCTGCCTCATGGCACCTGTAGCTGGCTAACAGGCCAAGGGTCAGATTCAGACACGATCAACATCAGGTCGAGAGACTCCACTGGTTCAAAAAACCACCAATCACCATAAAAGCTTCTGTCTCTCCCAAATATGTAAAGAATATTTGTGTTCCCAATCATCATATAGTGATCAGAAATCCAGTTTCTGTTGTGTTGTGTGGTAAGAGATGTTCAAATAAATAAACCCAAACACTGTTTTGCTGATTGTTTTTTTTTCTGTTCTCTATTCCAGTTAATAATGTGAAGTCTATCTTATATGTTCCCATGTCAGTTAATCCTGACACTACACATTCATTCATTGGTTCTGTGTGTATTTAAGAGTGTTCACATTTGTGTTAGCACTCATTGATTTTTCTGCTCAGTGAAAACATTTATGTGACAATTGTGCAGTTGATCCTCACCCATTTATAGTCCATAAGTCCATAGATATAACAGTGAATAAAACACTGAAGGAATGAGACATTAGTTGACGACAGACTCTACATAACAGGGGCTTTCCAACTGACTGCATGGTTTCTACACAATTATTCCAACCACATAACCAAATACCCTGAAATTGGTTTTACAGAAATTTATCAGGAAACATAAATAAAGGAAACAAAAATGGCAACTTTAATGTTTGTTGGCCCTGTGGTTTGTGGAGATCTATGCAACTGGCACTCACATCATAACCACTTGTCTTCTTAAGGTTTGCCGGGGTGTCATTGTCATTGTTATGGGGCAAGAGGCAGGATGCACCCTGGACAGGTCACAGTCTCTGGCTGACCCGTGGATTCAAACCCTAGTCCTTCTCACTGTGAGGCGACTGCGCCGCCCACTGACAACATATTTAAAATAAAAAACTTACTGACCTCTAGTCACCAGTATCATTTGTCAGGTCTAAACATTTAATGTAACATTAATGATAGGCCTCCTCAACGCATTTGGTAAATGGAAATGAATTGGAACAACATTGATTTGTTTTTCAAAGACAAGAATCATTTCACTGTAGCCTGAAAACACATGGCTTACCACAAATTATGTTATTCGACTCCTTTTTTCCCCTCTCAGCAGCTCAGTGTTTGGTGATTTGCATCTTCCTGTTTGAAGAGGCCAACACACATTTGTAAATTATTTTGCGAAGCTCTTTATTCGCCAGATTGCACGGCCTGGAGTTAAAGGGATAACCGTTCTCGGTGAGTGGCTTCATATTATTTTTCACAACTTTCGCAAAAGTTCTTGTGTGCCTGTGACTGAGCAAAAAAAATCAGGTCAGATCACTAAACGTTGTCATAATGTAATAGTCTTAAACACGTGCTGTGACCTGTCGGTGGAAGGTGAGAGAAAACAGTGAAAAATTCAAATTAAAATTCAATCTGCTGCAATTAAAGTTTATTACTCTTGAAAAAAAAAAAGCAATTTATTTTCTCTCTCTTTCTCTCTTTCTACTTGCTTTTTCTTTGGACTGTCGCAGCCTGTTTTATTTATATTGATTTATATTTATATTAAAACGAGTCTGTCAAATGGACAATGGATGTATAACATTTTAGATAGATAGATAGATAGATAGATAGATAGATAGATAGATAGATAGATAGATAGATAGATAGATAGATAGATA
>JAUBNQ010000005.1:19799156-19815436 GCA_032353495.1 Ctenopoma kingsleyae | reverse complement strand
AAACTGTTAAAGAGCCTGTATTATACTCCTTTTTGGGGCTTAAAAAACAGGCCCCTGGAGTCCCCAAAATGTGCCTGTAAAATTTTATGCTGAATAAATGTGTAGATCATAGTTAGTAGAAAGTCTGAAAGTGTGTGTGGACAGACCCTGTCAAAAATGACCAGTTTTGAGGTGGCGCTTCCTTCTCGCTGCCTCTTTGTTGTTTGTAAACCATGGATGAAGTGAAATGTTTATTTTTTTTGTTTAAAAGGATGCACTATGAGTTACAAAGACACAGTAGCAGGATCGCAAATTTTTGTACAGACTGTACTTGCGAGTTTTCGGCTGAGGTCGTTGTGGTTGGTGTTAGGGCTGAGCATCATTTCAAGCCCAAATTTCAAGCACTTGTTTCCACAAAACAGGAAAATGTAAAAAAGGAGTGAGTAAACTTCTTTCTATACTTGGTGTATGTCCACATATACCAGAGTCATATATGTGTACAAAAATGACCAAAAAGATAATTTTGCATAATATGGGCTCCTAAAGTCAACATTTGACTTCTTCCCATTCTTTTGACATTGCGTGAATGTGACACTGCCCCAACTGTCATTTGAGGCAGTCAATCAAACTTTGCATTGCTCCCTCTGGAGCAACAAAGTTACCTTTCACATACACTATAACGTGTACAAAGCCTCAGGTGTGCACACTACGCAAATTCAAGCTCTACTTCAAATATAAAAATTCTGTCCCTGTTTAATTTTTTTCTTACTTTTTCTAATAATTAGATTATCTCCAACACCAGACTCACACACTGACTGCACTCTCACTCTGCATTTGGCATGGATGCATTACAGATCGGGCCTGAAAGACCTCTGGGTATGACGGAAGTGTTAATATTTCTTGTTTCAAAGTCAAAGAACCCAGTTATGAGACACAGAGGGGCCACAATTAAGAGACAAAAATATATGTGACAACAAAATGCACAAGATTTCCATAAACATTTGCATGATACTGAAGATTATAAAAAGCAACCAAAAAGAGAAAATGATGAAATGATAAAGGGGTGATGCTCAGGGGCCCTTTATCTCGGTTCTGCTCGGTGCTACTAACCTCATCATTACTGACCAATAAAATACGTCGGCTTTCATCGTGCTCGTTCCCGTGCAGTTGTGGGAACTTCTCGGCGGGCACGCGCCAACGTACGGACAAACACCTGCCGCTAAAACGGTACAAGCTACAGGGCTGGTGCCGCGTTCACGTCGTAGTGTGTAAAATCGTAAATGCGATAAATAATGATATCTCGATAAAAAGCACTAGAACAGACATCTCCACAAACTTCCATCAGACTGACTGCAAATGCACCCCTAACAGTTACACCAGCAATATGCTCAGTGTTAACGCTAGCATGGCTAATTCTCT
Organism: Ctenopoma kingsleyae; assembly: GCA_032353495.1. Classification (NCBI taxonomy): domain Eukaryota; kingdom Metazoa; phylum Chordata; class Actinopteri; order Anabantiformes; family Anabantidae; genus Ctenopoma; species Ctenopoma kingsleyae. The sequence goes on along the minus strand of JAUBNQ010000005.1, from coordinate 19,814,038 downwards.
AAGAGTTACATTATTTGTTTGTGTCTAATTTAGCTACTTACTTGCTGACTACATACACGAATTTTACTGAGGCGTATTGAACGCACCCTGACACCACGTGACGCTCCTGGAGGGTCATATGATCGATCGCCTACATCTTTCTCTGTGCCGTCAACTTTTCCCTTTGCATCCCCCCGCAAACAAACGAACATGGCGGGTCCCGAGGAGCAGAGGAACCTGCTGGGAGATGACGAGGGTTCGTCCAGCGGGAAAGAGACCGGCAAAAGGATGCCGGCTATCTGCGACCCCAGCCACCTCCTGCACCGAGTGGTTGTCCTGGTTTTCATGTGCTTTCTGGGATTCGGTGAGTTAGAAAAAAAACAACTCACTTCCCTAACGTTAGCTACCCTGGTTTGTTCTGGAAAGTTTAATTAAATTCAGAAAATGACATTTGACTTAAAGGAAGGGTGTAGCGTCGTTGTTCGTCGCAGCTCATGTAACGTAGAACAAATGCAGAATCATTATGTCTGTAGTTTAATTAATGCTGTTCATTTTTACAGGAAGCTACTTCTGTTATGACAACCCTGCTGCACTTCAAACTCAAGTCCTCCAGGTAATTTGGCCTCTGTAAATATAAAGTTAGACACCAGGGCGTTAAACCATAAACGTCACCCCTCACAGGTGTCTGAGTTAAACTTCTACACCGAAGTCACGTTAGACTGATCATACTGCAACTAAAAGAGTCCCATTAACCTGCTCAGTTTCTATAGATGTACACACAGCGTGTCAGGCCATGATTTTAATGGTGAAACTTAAAACCAAAGCTGCCAAGCTGCCAAGGTGACCAGCAAGTATCTGATGCATTTCTATCTTGACTGTACCAGGATCTGAACCTGAACACGGCGAACTTCATGCAGCTGTATGCCTGGTACTCCTGGCCCAACGTGATCCTCTGCTTCTTTGGGGGTTTTCTGATTGACAGGGTCTTTGGGATCAGGTACAAAGACTAATAAATAAAGTAAAGTATGTCTTTACTGTGTACAGTATGTTCTCTAAAAGTGAAAGCAAAAGAGTTGTGTAGCAGTAGTGTTTTTGTTTGTTTTTTCTGTGCAGTATCATCTTTCACTGTTGTTGTTTTTTTATGTAGGTTGGGAACCATAATCTTTTCCCTTTTTGTCTGTGTTGGACAGGTAGGTTTACATGAAAATCTAGACATGACAGTTCTATGAATAAGATCAAATAAAATCACATCAATTTATTCATATCTAAATGTAGATAAGTACAATCAGAAAATAGATGACTTTAAGATTGGTTGTGTATTTTTTACTTTTCCACTTCTCCACAGATCATTTTTGCCACTGGAGCGTTGGTGAATCGTTTCTGGCTGATGGAAGTTGGACGTTTTGTATTTGGGTAAAAACACATATTGTACTTTCTCTCCAGGTGTTATTCTAGTAACCTTAGACCTGAATTTATGTCTAAAATCTCACTCTCAGGTTGGTCAGATTACGTACTTCTTTCTTCCTGTTCTCTTTTCCTGGGTAGTATTGGAGGAGAGTCTTTGGCTGTAGCCCAGAACACATATGCAGTGAACTGGTTCAAAGGAAAGGAGCTCAATCTGGTGTTTGGTCTTCAGCTGAGCATGGCTCGACTGGTAAGGGCTCTACCAATGGAAAATGAAGTTATACATTATTTCAAAAACATTTTATTGTTGTCATGACTGTAGCCCAAATAAATGTCATTCATACAATAAATCTATAATTAAAGTTCATCTACTCTCATCTCTTGTCTCACTTGTCTCAAGGGCAGCACAGTGAACATGAACATCATGGGCTGGGTTTACAACAAAATCGCAGCCGTTGTTGGTGGTCCTGGATACACTGCACTAGGCGCATCACTCATGATAGGTAAATATTACACACCTGTGCTTTAGCCGGGGGAATGTACTTCATTCAGCGCTTGAAATTTGCAAGTGTTAAACTGTACGACTCAAGTTACAGGTGCTTTATCTGTGTCTGAGATACCAGATCCTTTCTCTGTAAGCAACAAACTCAGATAACACAGCCAGCAGAGACGTGCTATAGAGAACTAAAACTGTTACTGGCTGCTACAGATGAATCACAAGACTTAGGAGGAGTGTCACTTCTACTTAGTTATGCTGAAAGTGCTTCCACTTCTGCAGTGTGTTGGTTTTATGTTTCCTTTACCACTGCTGATTAAACTTGACTCTGGCCAGTTGAGATAAAGTCACATTAACAATAGAATCAATCAGCGGTTGTCGGGTATCTTAATTTGAACTCCTTGATAATCTTATCATCAGTGTAAGAACTAAAGCTTCTATTACCTTACTCTCTTTTTTTGTCTCATCCATATGTATTTATGTCTTTCTTTCTTTCCTTAGCTGCTGCAACCTGCTTGTTTTCACTCATCTGTGCCTTAGTTTTGGCATTCCTTGACAAAAGAGCAGAGAAAATCCTCCACAAGGAGCAAGGTGAAACAGGTAATGTGTTTTAAGTTATCTGTTTTTTCAGATTGCCTTCCACTGTCTTTGTGGACAACAACAGAATGTAAGATCACATTTTGTATTTGAAGTTACGTAATAGCTACACAGTGTATTGTGTGCTCACTTTGTTGCAGTGTGGTTTCTTATATAATGACAGTTCATTTGAATGTGTGGTATATTTTGCACATTAGGTGAGGTGGTTCAGCTGAAAGATGTGAAAGACTTCCCCTTCCCCTTGTGGCTCATCTTCATCATTTGCGTGGGCTACTATGTTGCTGTTTTCCCCTTTATTGGACTGGGACAGTGAGTATTACATCAGTGCTGTCTCTTTTTAACTGCTACAGTCAGGTCATTGTCTTGTCTGTGTGACTTAAGAGTGTCGGCGTGTTTCGTTTTCTCATTAAAGTGTCAGCATGTTGGCTAGCCAGATGCGTTACATTAAAGAGGCCATGTTATTGCCCCAAAAACAGGTCCCTGGAGTCCCCAAAATGTGCCTGTTGATTATACTGCTGTAAAACCAAGTTTCTGTTGTTTTGGAGTATGAGAGAAGCCAATGTTAGCCACAGTATCCGTCATCCTTACATCCAGCAAATGCCATTATGCAAGTTCAGGTATCCATATCAGACCTGAAAAAGTCAGATTGGTGCATCCCTATTTGCTGTGCCCCACTAATATGATTTTAGAGCTTTATCTTTTATGAAGGCACTCATTATAAGTTAGATTTTTGGAGCTTCATTTTTTTCCAGGCAGTTCTCCTGTGGCTGCAATACATTTGCAATATAGCGTCAAGCTTTGTAATTCCTGAAGATGTAAACCTTTAAAGGTTGATCTCAAATATTGTTTTATTTTTGAAGAGGCTACAGCTAGCATCTATATTTTATAGCAAACACTAATCATATGAGTAGAAAGTGTACAGGGTGGTAGGACGGTGTTTGTGGGATTGACTTGAAATGGTTTTCTGTGGAACAGAGGAATACTCTTTATTAGACTATATGCACATACTGTACAGTCATTGATAATAGACTCAGATTTCATTTTTATGGGTTTTGTTGACATTAAAAACATAGAATCATTTCAAATTTGTGCAACTCCCAGTGACATCGGCAACCATCAGGACTGCCTCAATTTTCTTATACCATCAGAATAAATGGAAAGATGCTGTTATCACATTTACACAATACATACTAACATAGAAAATTTAATAGTCCAAATGTTGAATTAAATACTTGGTTTTGTGCCTGATTTAAAGAAGAAAAAAAAACTTTATGAACAGTATTTCTCTCTGAGTTAAAGAATAGAAGTCACCTCCTAAACAAGATGGTGTTACATTTAGATTACACATTTGAATTAAAATGGTGAACCTCTAATAAATTAATACAATACCTGTGTCTAAGGAAAGATTCAACAGTGCAGCATCATAGTGCTGTGTCAATGATGCACAAAGGCAGGGAGTCAGAAATGGAAGGAGGTTTGACAAATGGGTTTGCCGTGAAAGAAACCAATTGAAATTATCACGACCTGAATTTCCTCCACTGAAAGGCACTCTCAAATCACTTAGCAACTGACGGATTTTCCACAGAAGGTCCGTGCTTACAGAGCAAATAGTTGTTATGCAAATGTGGCAGAAAACTACCTGCTGCAGGGGTCAACTTGATTTCACATCTCCTGTGTGCACATCAACATAAAAGCCAAGGAGTCCTTGTACTCTGCACCCATCATCCTGTTTTCTTTTTTTCTAGAGTGTTCTTCATTGAAAAATTCAACTTTTCCCCAGCTGAAGCCAGAGCTGTCAACAGGTAACTGAGGTGTAACAGGCCACAGAGACTGATCTGCTTTTATATTATTAACACCATTATAGTGTGATGTGTGCTGATGTGTCTTGCATTTCCTTTGTGGGCTGCTTTTTTATGGATCACTGGGCAAATTACATTGCTACTGCAGCAACGGGGGAATTTGATAGCTGAGAAATGTTCAACTACCTGAAGCTGGGAACATAGTAAAACACATGCAGCTTGACATTACACATATCAAAACTGAGCTTTGCAGAGAGGTTGTCACAATTCACATTATTGTCCTTAATCAGCTCACACCACAAACTCCCACTCAAATGCAGCAGTATCAGTATTGTACTGTGGAATTGTTCTTAATGTCATTCTCTCTCTGTCCCAGCATTGTTTACATCATCTCAGCTCCTGCATCTCCAGTTCTGGGCTTCATGGTTGATAGGACAGGGAGGAACGTGGTTTGGGTGATAATCGCAGTGGTCTCCACACTCGCCGCTCACATGATGCTGGCCTTCACCTTCTGGAACCCCTGGATCGCCATGGTACTGCCCAACCTGGCAACCTTTTTTCATTTTAATTTAATATTGTACATTCGCACACAGGATGTATAGGAGGTCTGCTTGTTTTTCAGTCTCTGCTGGGTGTCTCCTACTCTTTACTGGCCTGTGCACTGTGGCCCATGGTGGCGTTTGTGGTCCCTGAGCACCAGCTGGGGACGGCCTATGGCTTGTATGTACCCTTAATGACCTAGTTATAATTTCCATCATAGATATTCTCCCTGTTTATGCCGTCTACCAAGCGATACTGACATTTATCATCTTCCTTTATCCACCAGCATGCAGTCCATTCAAAACCTGGGACTTGCACTTATTGCCATGGCAGCAGGAGCCATCCTAGACAACAGAGGATACCTGGTGTTGGAAGTGTTTTTCTGCGCCTGCATTTGCAGTCAGTATTTTCTGTGTGTGTGTGTGCACGTGTGTGTTTATGAGATTTTGATTTGTGTTGTATTGTGTCATGCATTTTCAAATGCCCAGTCCACATGGGCTTATAAGACACCAGTTCACTAAACAGCCAGATCCAGACTCCCATATAAATCACACCACCACAACTAAACAAGCTAAACTTCCTGCCTCCTTTCTAGATGTTGAATATAAATGTTATAGATTTATAAATCAATCACATGACATCAAATATAACAACTCGCACAACCTGTGCTCCTCCCGAATGTGTTTAAAACCACCAACTTCCAGGGCCAGTGTGAGGGTACTTGTTCTCCACTGAGCAACTAAAGATCTTTCACTTTCCGACCCCACTGCTGTCCCAGCTGCATCCAGCAGGGTTTTTGTTCCGGCCTCATAGGTCATGTAGTCGTGAAGACTGAATCCTGTATGTTTATATTCTTTGACATAATTCAATGTTACAGATCCAAAGTTTTTCATACTGTTTTTCCTTAAATGAATGAGATTGCATTAATGAACCCCCCCCCCTTTTATTGCAGTTGCACTGATAGCAGTGGTGATGCTGTACTTTGTGGATTACCTCAGGGGTAAGAGAAAACCGAAGCCTTGAACTGAATCACTTCTCCTTTCTTCACTTTGTCACAGCTTAAGCACATCACTCTCCTCCCCACCAGACTCACTCACTTTTTAACCCCCCCCCCCCCCCCTTCCTGTTCCAGGAGGAGACTTGAACCGGTCAGCCTCAGCCAGAGCCAAACTCCAGAAAGAAGCCACTACAGATGCAGAGTGAGTAGTTTTTGACCCTTCGCCTTTCATCACCGCTTTTCCACCCACTTACACGATAATTAAGCAAACATCTCAGAAACATAACAGCCCACTCATGCAATCAAGTGGCACGAGCATATTTTGGATAGGAACACTTTCAAGAGCTCTTATGCTAATTTACACTGGATGTGTCTTTAGCTACAGTTAAATGATTTAACAGGCTGAGTCTGATATTTCACTGTGATAGTTACAGTGTTTTCCTCATTTACAGTCACATCATGTTTTTATGGATTCGTTCTTTGATCCCATTTTCTTTCCTCCAATTCAGTATGAGTTTACGAGGTTCAGGTGTAAAACAAAAAAAAAATGTTGACAAGCCACGTTATTGTTGATTGAACTTTTATTCAGGAGTACTGTTTCACCCTGCTGGTGATAAGGTACAGTGCGTCTGTTCTCACTGTCAGTGTCAATTTATTTAAAATATTCTAATCAAAAATTAAACCAACCTGCCACGGTTACTCGTGTGAACACAACAAATATTCTTAAAAGAAAACGGATCATTGTTGTAAGTTCTCCATAATTTATTACCTAAGATACTGTAAACATTAATAATGTGGAGTGAAACGGAGCCGATTCTTTGGACAGTTTTGGATGCCCTGTGCTCTTCTTAAGCACTTTATCCTGAAGGGTGGTGGAAAGCTGCTCATGCATCTGATGTTACTATTGACAGAAAGGGAAAAACTGACTTCACTGCAGGTTTGTACACGTAGCTGGTTTATTTGGCCTTCGCAGCATTAAAAACAAACCACACCAGTTCTCTCTGTGGTTTCTGTTGTCATCCTATGCATGAAAGTATTCAGCAGGAATTGAGGTCATATAAGTTTCTGTTAATCTTCTCTGTGCATATAAATATTATATTTCATGTTATACATTGCTGACTGACTAATATTTTCTGGTCTGTGCTGTAATTGATATTTTCCAGATGATGATGATGATGAGGGAACACAAATGGTCCTGGGCTTCAGAGCCAGCAAGCTGCACTGTTCACCCCGGAGCTGTCAATCAACTCCCATGGGGCGGGACTGCACTACTGACTCCGCCCAGTGCTGCCATCTGTGGCTCTTCCCACCACAGCTGACTGTCTGGCTGTAATATTACCCTGACAAATGACAAATTCCAGTTTGGACAGTTACACTCTGATACCGACTTTATTAATATTCGCTCTCCACTGACTCCTGTCAGTCAAACTTACAAGACAGTTACAGACGTTTAGATACTTGAATTGTTTAAATTACTACATTTAAATGTCTGAATGAGACTCATGTCATGAGGAAATGTGCCTGTTGTATATAGCTGATAATAATTTCTTGATTTATGTGTTAATGGCACTTATAATATAGGTTCCTTATATTAATTAAGTTTTTTAATGTGGGTGTTTTAAAATGTTTTTTATACATCTTAAACGAATAGTTTTTATCACGACTGCTACTTGCCATATTGCAGGCAACTCAGCAGCTCATTTATGTACTTATATGTCAGCATTCACAATAATTGCCAACCAAAATCTTCCTTACTGGACTCGATTGGGTCCATATACAATTTTAATTATATGCATCATTGACTTTTTATGATGGCCAATCTCAGAAAGTGCGTGGGCCTTTTAAAATCTTTATTAATCAATTCTTTTATTTCGTAATTCTTATCTCTGCTCTTTGCTGGTTTCGGGGGTTCATAAAAATACATTTTTCTGTTGCATCAGCAAATGTTATATTAGTTAAAAAGAAAGTCACACCCGTGCTGTAGTGATATTCCCTGTTTCAATTTGTTCATTAATGTGACCTTTTCAAATGATCACTTCCAAATATTTGCTCATTTATCAAAAGGTAATGATAATCAGGTAATTAACTTTTGCCCCAGAATGTGTTGCTTGCCTTTTCTGAGCGATGCAACCAAATACTCGTCTACTCTGCTTAACTCTCACCAGTTCTGTAATTTGGAAAGAGATTTGTCTCCCTGTGTTATCAGGGTCACAGTGGATGATTAACATTTGCTACCTCAGTTGGACAAATGAGTCCTGATGGGACTCTTGACAATGCCTAAAGTCAAACTGTTGTGATTGCACATTTACTGTAAATGACCACTGTGTCATACAGCCAGAAACACACTGCACTCCTCACGTGTAATTCATTTTAAACAGTGATGTTGACAGCAGTGTAGTTTTTGCCTAACTCAGAATATGTATGTTAAAATACCAAGTGTTAACTGTTACTGATCTCTGGGACAGGACTCGTGTGTTTGAAAAATTATGGAAAATCTATTTTATAATCAGAGATTGTAAGATTTGAAGGAAAGTCTTGCAGGAACAAATCACATTTGAGACCAGATTGTTCGTGTGACATTTACATTAAATGAACATGTTTGAAAGTATGGACTTCTCTGTCACTGTTTCCTCAGCTTTCCACAGCAGACTGTGGGGGAGTAATCCTAGTCAAAATCGATGCATAACTGTTGTCATGTCAGTGTTGGTGTAGAGATCATAAAGGTGGTCGCCTTGTTATTCCTGCAGGATTAAAAGGCGACGCAGTAAGATGTCAGAGGGCGATCTTGCTAGATTAGCACCCATGTCTGCTTTTGGTTTACGCAACCGATACCTCTCCAGGCTGGGTGCACAGGTATGTGCATGCGCGCACACACACATAATTTATTCATAATTCAAACAGAAATCAGTTTTATTAATTCATTCAGATTCTGCACTTGACATCACACTTGTTTTCTTTATACAAAACCAGGGGGGTTACATTCACTGCAGCACCACCAAATAGACACCAGTAACTCCCCCCCCCCACCTCCCCTCAATCTGTATTGTCCTCTCCTGCTTTCAGCTCCCAGACCACTGCTCTACCCATCTGTCATCACTTGCCCACAGGAGTGTTCTGAAATGATGCCCTTCATTCAGCCGCCTGCTCCTCTGACACTGTAGCTCTGTGGCTCCAGACAAGTATGCACTAAAAAAAAAAGAGGACACTTACACAGTGTCCCTCTTTGAACAAGATGTTAGAACACTTTACACCTCAGTCACTCGTGTTGTTTTTTTGTGTGTGTATATAGATGGGTATCTGTTCCTTCACATGAATTATTGCAGCAGGTTTTTTGGATGCTTTTTGTGTCTCACAGTAGAGCACTCAAGGTGCTGTGCCTTTTTCCTCAGGGAGTTGTATCCTATAAAACTGGGCTGATGCACTGATGCTGTTTTATGGTCTGTTCTAGAGCATCAACACTACGAACGACAGAGGGCAGTAATTCCCTCAGATGTTTAGTATCACTTGTGGCCACAGTGTTTTTTTTTTTCTTTTCTTTAATAATCACCTTGAGCAGTGTCAGTATTTGTAGCATCAGTTACTCCAGGTTTTATGGGTCAGTAAGTTACTAGAATAAAGTATAGTGAACACAATGCATGTTTCATAAGTCAGGGACTTTTGTGACCTGTTGAATGTTATCAAATATATATATATATATTTTTTTTTTACATAAAATAAAAGTAGTTATTAACACAGCTTGGACACGGTGTTGGTGCAGTTCTTACTGTCATTACTGTCCATTCGAGCTACTTTACAGACTGATGAGTTCTCTGGCGAATCCTCTTTAGCCTCCCGACTTATTTGTGCTGCCTACATCCACAAGACACACGCCGGGGTGTACTCTCCTCTTCCTCATACACAGCCAGGCCTGCAGCTTCTCACGGTACCGACGGGAGCCCCAGAAGTAGAGCAGAGGATTTGCGCAGGAGTTAAAACTGACTACGGGTTTCCAGACCTCATAAGAGATCATGACCACGTTCAGTAGGTGACAGTCTCCGGTCATGTAGACCCTCACGAACAAGTAGACGGTCCGAGCGATGTGATAGGGCACAAAACACACCACAAACATGAGACACACGACTAAGAGAGTCGACAGGGACTTGCTGCGCATACGTGATGTCCTGGCTTTGGAGATGCTGTCCGCTGCTCTGCAGTAAAGCACCTTTATCATGGAGCAGTAACAGGTGACAACGATTAGAAACGGGATCAGAAAACCCACTATAGCCAAAAATAGACCATATGGGAAGTAAACACTGAAATTGTTAGGATTAGTCATTTCAAAACACACTGTCATGTTGTAAATCACACCCGAGTGCGCAAAGACCAGCGTCGGTAAAATCTCTGCGGTGGCCAGGACCCAAACCGAGCCTGACGCAAAGAGGGCGAGCTTTCTGGTCCTGAGGCGCACGGCGGCGATGGGGAAGCACACTCCGAGGAAACGGTGCACGCTGACGCAGGTGAGAAACATCATGCTGCAGTGAAGGTTGACGAAAAAGAAAAACCTGACCGTCTTGCAGATGACGTTCCCGAAAGGCCACAGTCCTCCCATGGCATTGCTAATGATGAGAGGTGGCAGTGACAGCACGTAGAGCAGGTCCGCCACGGCCAGGTTGGTCATGTAGATCACCGTGCTGCACCAGCGGCGCGTCCGGCTGCACACGCACCACAGCAGGGCGCCGTTTAAAGCCAGGCCCAGCATGAACACCAGGCTGTAGGACACTGGTAGAAGGATCCTTTTGTAGAAGTTAGACACTGGGCAGATGTGAAAGTTGTCCATTCACGAGATCAGCTTGGACAATCTAATGATTTAGATGTCTAGTCACTAAACACAGCTTTACCTCTGCCAGTTAGCAGAGGGAGCGGTTCTCCTTACCTGTACCTCACCTGTCTGCAGCTCACCTAACTGCTGTGTAAGGATGACGTGTGCCTCGCTTAAAAAGTACCTAATGCAGGTGTTTGTTCAACATGTGTGTCGCTTGTGTTCCCAGCCCACACCGGCGTAGTGCAAACCATTATAAAGCCATATCTAGACTTTGAGCAAACACACGGACACAGCGCCTGTTATAATAAGCTCAGTGATAATGTTCATGGGATTGGGCCCAGAGAGAAGGTGTGCAGAGATAATTAATGTTGTGATTAGAGCGGGATTGTCAAGTTAAATGACACAGTGAACGCACGCTCTGACGGGCGCAGTATTAAATGCGGGGGGGGGGGGACGCGCACATGCTCAGCAATCCCATTGGCTGCGAGACATTTCTAAGTCTAGTCTCTTCCCGGCTGCTCCCGACTCAAAGTGTTCACTTCATCTGTGGCTGACCGCGGAGGCAGAGCTCGTCATGCTGAGGAACGGCTTGTACAGGTTAGTGTCAAAGCCGCCGACTGATCTTAGTCATTTCATGCAAAGCGACAGGGTTTTATTCAAGTCATTTAATTCATAAAGAACGAGAAGCTCCAGCACAGGATCCTTCGACATGCACTGATGACTGATGCCTGATGCCATCCCGCATAGCGGCTCTCTCTCTCTCTGCAGCTGGACACAGACGACTACAGGCTGTTCACAGGCTGGCGACTTGAAGAAGGTTTCATATCTGAGAGTTTTTCTGTCTTAACTCGTGTCCTTGCAGAAACATGTACCAGGGAGAGGAGGCGAGGCTGCGCGGCGGGAGTGTGGCTGTGGCTCGGGAGAGGAAGCACCTTGCCCTGTGCATTAATAACCAGGTGAGAGGGCAAAAGACAGCCTATTAGAGTATATGTCCTGACTGTCAAATGGATTGTATATAGTGATCTTTTATCCCACAGTAGACGATGCTATCTCTTTTTTATTTGGTGAGGGAACATGTCAGCAATGATGTCATTTAGTTTTGGATCTTTTTTTTTGAGCAGGTTGATGCTCATGTAGCACAGAAGTATCAGCACCATGGACAGTGAAACCTACTGTTCTACCATTTACTAAACTACAGCACCCCTTATACAATTCAACATATTCACATTGGTTTGGCAAATCACTTTTTTTTTATGTTGGCTTGATGCCACTTAAAGATTTTTGTCGTGACAGCAGCTGAAAAGGTCACATTAATGCCACATATGCCACATATTCCACCTCCTGCTTTAAGTCACTTCATTTTCAGCATATAGGCATAAAACATGTTTTGAAAGTCAGACAGCTCGTTTGAGAAGAGCAATTGTTGCAGGTGACTTTACGGTGCTGAAGTCCGTTTTGCATGAATCATCTGCAAAAGTGTGCAATGTGTGCTAGAGAGAAGGTGCACAAGTTCACCTGACTGTATTGAGTTTCTGAATATTTAATGCCAGTGATGTAGTGTGGCGCATTATCTGCAGCAGGGGATATTGAGCGTATGAGCTCTGAAAGCACTGTTCCATCACAGCTTTCGACTTAGTCTGCAAAGCATTATGATGGTGCAAACTCCCAGCACATGCATGCATGCCCTTGTTCTTTGCATGCCTCTCTAAACTTTCTCATTTTGACTCCTGGTTTGTTCTGATCCGTTTCCTCTACACCAGCAGACAGATGAATTTCATTATCACTTTTTAAAAATGAAATTTCCAAACTGATCCAGCTTAAGAGGACATTCATATAAGACAGCCAAGAGGACACAAAGAAGCTCGCGAAGGACTAACCAGTAATTGGCGTGTGAAATATGAGTGAGAATAGAAATGCAGGTTATTGGATATGGAGGCTGCTCCATTTGCTGTGTCTGTGTGAGTGATTCAGATTTATTGCCGAGGCATGAACCCCCTGAGAAACACATTAATCTATCCAGCTTTTACCCCATAATCAATGGGACAGCTGAATTTTACGACCATGGTCCCGTGTTGTTAACTATTTTACACAGAGCTTATTTAAACAGCATGCCAAAAGGGAGGGGGGGGGGGGGGGTATGAAATATAGGTGATACTAGAATCGTGAAATCATATAATATCACGCATGCTCCTATTTCACTGAACACCCAGAAGAAATAGCATGCCACCTTCCTAGTGAGCTTGTATTTGTGCTAAAGAGGAGCAGAGTTCTTACAGTTCCTACAACACAAACTGATATAGATAGGACCATCTGTAATATACAGAGGGGTGCACATAGTGGACGTTTGGTGCCATGATGGTGTCATATTTCAGAAGTGCATTATCGTCTCTCCCCCAGCGGGACAGCACAGCTCTCAGTGCTGTTTGCACCAGTCCACTGAAACGTTCTGCGATTGAGTCGTAATAACCTGCAGAGGAGCGAGATGAGACTGCACGCTGACAGGTGTCTCTCAGCCAACCACAGTCATATATCAAAGTATATCCTGCGTGTGTGTATGTGTGCGCTGTGGTTCAGTGCCACAGAAAAAAATAAGGTTATTTATTTTATTAAAATGTACCACAATGCCTTCAAAACATACACAAAGAGGCATGCATGGATGCACAGGGGTAACCACAAACACACACACACATACACAAATATTCCTGCCAATTTTGTGGTCATTTCCATTCCATCCCATCCCATTACCATGCCTTGGAAGGCTGGTTTGGTAGAAATAAGTGAGCTTAGTCTTTGATCACTGAAAGAAGCCCCCACAGCGGTGGGCGTCTGTGCGTGTGTGTGAGAGAGAGAACCAGCTCTCGCTCCTTCCCTCACCATATGTTAGCCAGAGCAGCTCTCTACTGGTTAATAGTAGCAAGGGGAATGGGGAATATAGTCCCAAGCGCTCCATTTTGCATTTTGATAGACCGTATGATCATTTTCTCACTCTCACACCTCCTTTATCTCTGCTCGTCACATCTCGCCCACCTCCACACTTCTCAGAACGTCTTCTTCTCCTTTTCCATCTTAGAATAATCTTCTGCCCTACTCTTCTTTTTTTTATTGATACCCTCTTGCATCCCTCACTGAACATCCCCGATTACCTCTGTTCAGTCCCTTTTGAATGTTCAACATTCTCCACTGCACTAGCGTACGGCACACACTGAGGTTTGAGGACTCTGCATTACTGCTCGTGATTAATCGGTTCAGTCACAATCAGCAGAAACTTCATCAGCATTGGTATTGATAATAAATCAATCAGAATTTTCCAAGCAGAATTGCTAAGCACCAGCTTGTTGCTTCTTCTGTGATGATTTGATGTGAATCTCTGCATTTATAACATTGTAAATTGGACACTTTTGCTGTAAAACCATATTTGAAATTAACCTCACATCTTGATTTGTAATCCTGTTGCTGTCATGTATCAGTACAGGTCAGTTTACAGTGCCTACTCCACTCTGGTACTGATTGCTCTTCTCTTTTCTCTTACTCCAAGTTTATTGTTTTTATTCTTTTTCGATTTACACCTCCAAACCTGAGTGTGTGTTTTTTTTTTCCCTTTTCTCTCACTCTCTCCTCAAATAGGATTTAGAGCTTTCAGCAAAATTACATAAACACATCAATATCGTTCAGTAGAAAGGGCTTGTTTTACCCCATGGCCATAACTAAGACAAAATAGCATTTTAAATTATGCAGTCACAAGAACACATCAGTAACACCTACATCTTCTTTTTGTGCTCAGGAAGTCAGGCGAAAGAGTAAATGTTGACTTCCATATTACTCCTTGCGTGCACTGTGCATGTAAATTGATTTCCAATGTTAAGACTAACAAGCATCTCCACTTGTACGGCTCTTCTCCTGATTGGAAGCTTCCCCGGGCTGATGTGCCAGTTGAACTGCTGAACAGCCAATAGTCTGACACGGATGTTTCAGGGCATCACCACGCTACAATCAAATCCTCCGACATCACAATGATGTGCGTGTGTTTACTTGCGAGTGAGTACGTGTGCGTGCAGGCGTGTTTGCTCTCTTAGTGCAGTCAGGTGTGTGTCTGTGTTGATTTCACTGAGAGCCCACACTAGACTAAACTGCACAAAGAGCTGACCAACTCTCATGTACCACAGGGAATAAGCTTTTGTCTTTGTGTGTGTGGGTGTGTGTGTGTGTTTGAGGGTGGACATTCAGCTATTCCTGCCATCGATCTTTGTGATAGAACTAGGACTCTGAGAA
>JAUBNQ010000005.1:19756840-19770559 GCA_032353495.1 Ctenopoma kingsleyae | reverse complement strand
AGTACTAAAGCACGTTTTGCAAAGGGATCAAATACTTATTTCATTCATGAAAATGCAAATTAATTTATAACTTTTTTTATAATGCATTTTTTGGGATTTTTGTATTATTGTTCTGTCTCTCACTGTTCAAATAAACCTACTATTGAAATTATAGACTGATCGTTTCTTTGTTAGTGGGCAAACCACCAAAAAATCAGCAGGGGTTCAAATCATTTTTTCCCTGTAAATAAAACTACATTGAAAAATGTTTTCATGCACAAATTGTCAGTGACTGTGGCATAGTTGCTATTGTCTGCTTTTTCTTTTTTACATTTATTTTTACTCCCGTGCCCCAAATTTGTTATTATTACTTTTTTATTTAATTTTATTAACATGTCAGTATCAGTTTTTTTCTCATTTAAAGCGTACTAAACGCCTCAATGATTTTTGGCCTTTAAATGTTTTAATTTGAAGAAGCTAAACTTTTAAACTAAGCAGCAGCTCACTTGTATTAAACTTTTTCATTTCTAAGCTGGTTTTATGAGCTCCACTGCAGAATCTTATTATGTTTAGCTTTCTTTCTTACACCACTAAGAATCAGCTCAAACTCTTGGGTGGTGTGAGGTTAGTTTGCTGGTAATCCTGTTGATCTGTGATCAAGCAGTGAGCATATTAACTCTGCTCTAGTACTTGAAAATACTGTATATAAAGGGTTTTATTATAGAAAGACACAACCCAAGCATTTTGATAGTCCCATATTATATTTTGTTGCCACCTCTGTGCTGGTGTGATGATGACTGTGAAGTTTGTGTTACCTTTCTATCAGACTAGTTATACAGTATAATGGGTAATGTGCAATCAGATTGTTCTCACATGTAACATTATGTTGCCTTGTTGTGATTGTTATCAATAAAGTGTGTAGTCTGCTAGTAGGAACAGTTGGCATTTTCTGTGTTTCACACATTCCAGTCAGATGTGAAATGAGGTTTTTTCAGTAACTGATTGTAAACATGATGTAGTTCTTGTTTCTTGGTCACTTTCCAAGTGACTTCTCAGTTTGGCCATCACCGGGAATCCTCACAAAGCACAGCTCCCTTAACTGCACACCTCAGGCTTCAGAGGAGGTGTCCACACTTTCTAGTGCTCCTTACTGAGTTGCACACTGCAGTAAGGCAAGAATAAAAGATGAGCAGCTACTTGCATGAACAAACACATTTAGACTGTATCTTAAGAGCCACGTGAGACACTTACTGCACAGATTAGAGACCCATAGGAACATAACTGCCATCAAAAACCTGTAAGCAATTAAACCCACAACAAGCGCAGGCTGATGCACCCCGTGTTTACTACTCACTTGGCTTTATTTTAATTTGTACATAATCTCATGCATGCCTACTAATTTACTGCCATTTACTGCACGACATGAACAGAACATTATTGCCTTGGATCTTGGATAATTATTGATATTTTCTCAAGGAATACTTGAACCTCATTGCAGATTTGGCCAGATTGCTCTGTCTGCTGGCATGCTACTGTGTGTGTGTGTGTGTGTGTGTGTGTGTGTGTGTGTGTGTGTGTGTGTGTGTGCGTGCATGTGCACCTGACTGGGTCCCAGTGTGTGCTAGTTGAGCCCTGTCACCCTCTCCCACAGTGAGGTGAAATGCTTTTCACTGCTCACTGCCTTTCTTTTCCATGCTCCTCAGGCTGCATGAGCATCCAGGTGGGACAGCAGGCAGAGAATATTGAAACCCTGAAGCTGTGGTGTGTGTATTTGGTGCGTGCTCAAATGCGTGTCTGTTTTCCGGCATTTGTGTGTACGCACAGTGTTTGCAGCTGTCTGATTTTCTACTAGCGGAGTGTATCCAAAAGCTGAGACATCGCTGCAGGCAAGCTTTCTCTATCCAACACTGCCGTCACAAGGCTTTCTGCCTCCTGCTGCTGCTTTTACAGGATTAGAGATGCCACCATTGCCTTTTCTCTGTTTGTGTGGCTGTGCGCTTCATAGTGAGAACGGCAGAGTGATTGGGTGAAGAAGGAGAGAATGATATCTACGATTCATTTCAGCACAGCCACAGTCTCTTTTTTTTTCAAATTGAGGTGACAGCAGCAAGAGTTTTGCTTTGTACCACTTTAGCACCTCTATTTATTGAGTATGACTCTGTGCTGGCTGTCCTACTGCCCATCATTGCACTGCCTCATTAACTCCAGCATCAAGCCGCATGACTAATGGACTAATATTACACTCATAACAACCCTGTTTGTGATGGTAATAGTGTGAGGTCATTTCCATCCATATTAGCCCATATCTCCTGAACTGATAAGAAGCAGAGAAACCTTCCCATTAACTGGCTAGCATTAGTCATCAAATCAACAAATATCAGGTCTCATGATTGCCACTGCCAGCAGATGTCAGAAATGTGTCAGGATGAAGATGAGACCTATCTGACAGCTGAAAATGGAAAAATATGATTGTTACAAAAACGTGCAGCTAACTTCTGGTTTCATCAGTGAGGAAAAAAGACAAAACTTAAGTGCTTGTCTATCATTTGTATTTGTGTTATAGATATATTATATGTTTTCTATATGAATGTGTATTTTCCTCTCTCAGCTGAATCATCGGCTGCTTTGTTACATTTGGCATCCAACGTGCGTGTACACACACACACGGGCACTCGCATCCCATTTGAGGAGAAAAAATGTCCCACAGGGTGAACCATTAAACAGCTGTCTTCTGTAGGTGCATCTGAGGTTAATGACTCAAACGCACAGTATAATCAGAAGCATTAAGTCAAAGATGCTAAAAATGCTCTGTAAAGCTAATGGGAAAAAGATGAAGTCACACTGAGAACATCCCTCTTCCATTAAGCAGTGTGCACACACCCGCCACAGATTTACTCTCATATGACGGGCACGTCTGCCTGGACAGTCCGATGGTAAATATTACAATCAAATTGTGCTCTCACAAAATTGCTCTTGTGTATTTACATTATCCTCGAGTGGCTTCAAATCCCTCTCACACTAACTCACACATTCATACATGCTGCTCAATCATTCATAGAGATAAGCGCTAGAGCTTATCAGTGAGGAGCACAGCCTGAGACACTGCAGCCAAGTAACCTGCCCGCTCCCTGAGAGGAGACAATGAGGACATTCACAGTGCACACATGAACACACAGATGTGCACGCCCTTCACTGCAAACACAATGAAGCAGATACAGTGTGGTCAGACATGTTCACTGCATTAGAATAATGACCCATTCACAGACACAGCTAAAGATATACACTAGCTCCAATTCAAATTCATATTCCCGTTAAGGATTCATCCAAATTAGGCTAGTAGATGTTCCAACATTTCCGTTTATTGGCTTTAACCGTGCTCTGTGACAGCATATTGCGATATGGACGTTCACCAATGTAGCAATTACACCAGAGATTACATCCCTTACTGAGAGGCAGCAGAGTATGAGCCACTTAGACATTGCAGGTGCCATTGGCAAAGTGCCCGTAATCGTAATGAAGAGGGGTTGTAAGGGCGAGATGGGTTATGCTGAGTTCAGAATTAAAGGGCCATTGCAGGCTTTTGCATAAATCCCTTTTCTTCCGTCTTATAGTACCTCTACATACAGTATAGACCTCCATAAGTCTTAATGCTGCAGATGGTACTACTAAATATTAAAGGGATCATTTCAAGCCTTCTGTGTTGAACTTGTATCACTTGCTGCATATGGTCTGAGTCATATTTGCAAAAGCAAGCATATAACTGATTTTCTGGACTTATGCTGAATGAATAATCATACATCATGACCTTATGCAGAAATGGTAGCAGCATAATGTCAGATCATAATACAGATGTAGAACAGCATAGCATATACTGTAAATTCCTTCTCAATGCACAAGGTCTTACAGTAGGCTCCAAATAGATTATGATGCACCTTTTTCTCTTATTTCTACATAAATCCTAACTCTGCTCAGACTACATGCTCTCCTGTGTCATTATGTCCCATTTTACTTCCATATTAATTATGACACAGAGTATGTGGTGCATAGAACAGTCTTCATATTTTTACCACCAGATTAGTCTTGAAACAAATGATTGAATTCAACATCCACAGTCACACTGATCTGATAATCTGCGTCATGCATATCAGTCAAATCAACACATCTATTCAACATCTATTATTCATTCGTGGCAAATACACAGCAATTGGTTGCAAGTCTTTGAAGTTGTGCACATGTCAGTTCCAGTGTTGTCTTCTGACAGACGGACATGTGCACTCACTTATTCTCACTGTCCTGCTGGTGTAGTCTCACAGAGGGTTGTTATCCAGAGCACTGAGCTCTCACTTCAGCTACAACTGAGATGACTGGTGCTGAAACTCTGCTGCAGCTCTGTTAGTGCATGTGTGTGTATATCCCCTCCACCTGTGAGTCGCTGAGTGGAAAGATGTCGTACTGGGAGTGAGATGGGCTTTTCAGGGGCTGCGTTGTGGCCCATTGACCATCTCCTCAGAACTCAACCAGCTCATCCCCTCTCTCATCCATCCTTTCTTGTGTTTAACCTCAATCCCCTTAAGCATTCTTTTTTCCTTCTCCATTTTTACCTTTTTTGTGACATGTTCTCCTATCTATATGATACCTCTTTATATCCTTTTTTTCTGTCTTTCTGATGATATACCTCCATTGTGCTGTCTTCTCTCCAGGCTTCTCTTTGTACCTTCACTCCTCTCCTTTTCTTTCCGGACAACAATTTAATTCTTTGTGCAGCTCTCTTTCTTTCTTTGTGTTTCCTTTGGTGTGCTCCGATTCCATATTCTTCTTCTTCCTCTCTGTTTTGAACCCCTTTTGTGCCTTATCTTCTCTCCATCCCAATATATGACCATTTATTTCCTCATCCATCCCCTTCCTCTATCCTTACCTGAGAGAATAAATCATTGATGTGTCTTTTACTGACCAGCAGGTCCAGATAAAAGATGTTTTGATATATACAGAAACTTTATCTCACACATGTTCTTCTACTAAATTTGAACAGTTATTGAACTACATCATTTACTCTCACATAGGATTTACTTAAACTTTGCCAAGAAACTCACGTTTATTTTCACTTTGAGAAACACAAACAAAGAAAACAAAGGAGTGGTGTGTTTGTTCCAATGTGTCACAGTAAAGCAATTAATAAATACAGTAGATACATCTTATTGAGTTGTTTTTCTGCATGCTGCCTCGTAGGCATGAATTACTGACACTTTAATGAGCTGCTTCAAATGTTATTAATTACAAATTAAAAGCCAAACTGTCAAATATAAGTAATTCTTTTTGATTTTAGGAGTCTTTCTGTGATGGAGAGTGCTGTCACTGTACAATCTTTAATTTACATTTGTTTAGAAAATTGGTGGACAAGGTAAATTTAACTCTCACCATAATTGCATTTATGTTTACCTGGTTTCTTTAATCAGTGTAAGGTATTAGGAAAACCTGATATATCTAGATCAATTTCTCCTGGGGAACACCAATTTTCCCGCCATGTATATGGCGTAAGTGGGTTTCTAATCAGCTTTTCCCAAGTGGACATTTGCAAGAGAAAAGAACTGCTAGTACAGTTTCTTTTTTCTCTATTTCCCAGCTCACAGTCTTCCCTTGATCTTATCCCAGTGCTGTGATGTCTGAACCAACCATAAAACACTTTAATTGCACTGAAGTCACACATCTGCATGTTGAACTGCAACATGGGATATTTTCGTGGAAGAGAAAACAGGATGTTGTAGATCGGATATTTTGGAAAAGTTGCCTGTGTACATTTCATTCATATGTTAGGTATTAACGTATTTGCGACTTGTCATTTCGTTCATTGTGATAGTTCATATGATCGTAATGCGGTTGCAATTACGTTCCCCACAAAACATATTTGCGATTGCAGTTTAGTTTTAGGAACATGATTTTCAGGAGACAGAGTTGCCCTCACTGCACTTTCTCCTCAGCTGTTTCTTCATCTTTTCTCCCATCTCCCCGCAGTCTCCTGACCTATTACCCAATTTTCTATTTCTTTTTTCACATTCATCTTAAGTGTTTTCAGAGGGCAATTTCTTATTTTCTTTCTAATCTCTGCCTTTTGAATATTTGTCTCTGCTGTTAATGAAAATGTCAGTTGCGTGTGTGTGTTAGAGGGAGGTCTTTGGACTTTAAGTAGCTCATTTGTTTTGTGGGAATTTGTTTGACCTTTGCATAGCCCTGCCTTTCAACGTATCTGATTTGTTAAAGGATCAACACTGAGCATAGAGGTGGGTATTTTCTGACTGCTTCATCCGTAATACCTTATTAATAGTTTGAATTAGCTGAAAAATAGGACATTTATTAATTTCACATGAAGTTCACCTTGAGATGAGGCTAATATGATGTGCAAAGCAAGAAGGGCGCAGACAGGAAAAATAGCTATCCATCAGGGGGAGACAGAGAGGAAGAGCAGCAGTGTTGTTTGGGGTGAAAAGAATGATGGGTGGAGATGTGAGGGATGAGAAATGAGAGAAGGAGGGCAGGCAGACAGGCGGGAAGACAGAGAGGTCTGGTGATGGGCAGAGGGTAATCTGTGGAGAGGAAGAGACAAAGGGAGAGTGATGAGGAGGGAAGGAAGAGATTGCTGTTCTAAGGAGATTAGCTTTCAGATACAGTGGATGAGACAGATAGAGAGCACAAGAGAGGGAGTAATGATGGGGAAGTCACAGCTGTAAAAGTAGGAAAAGAGGAAATGTGAGCGTGAAGAGACTTTAGATAGCTACAAGTTTTATTTTAGTGCCATCTGATTGACAAGGATGCTTGCTGACTGTTTTGTACAGAGAACAGGATGTAGGAAGTACAGAAAAGAGGAAAAACACAGCGAGCGCCAGCCTCCGCTCACCTTTAGGTTCCACCTGACAAAACACTGATACTACTAATAATTACAACACAAATGATGTGTAGTGCGCTTTTTTGATAAGCTCTTGATTTAACAGATCGCTTCCCCTGTAATTATAGTGTATGTGCACAGGTGCAGGTACGTTGGAGCCGTGGTCACGAGGAAACTGACCTGTTTAGGAGGCACCATAACACAAGATTTATTTTAAGGAATAAATGAGAAGCCAGCGGGAATGAGGAAGCGGTGGGTGCAGCCAAGATGGATGGAGAGACGAAGCGGTAGAAAGACAGGGTCAGCAATCACGGAGCTGTGCACTTTCAAACATCACCAAGACTCGATATTAACTGTGCGCAGTGACGGCCTGATATCAATACAGCTGAGTATAAACAAATGTAGATTTCATTCTGGACCAGCTTGCGATACACTTATTGTGAGAGAAATAAATATATCAGCAGAGAAATCCATTTTACTACCACTTCCCTCTCAGCTTATCGCCCTCAGTGTTGTTTTAGCTTTACTTGGCAAAGCAGCGAAGTGTGGAACATATTTACGTGTGAGGTGACTGGCTGCAATCCAAGCACCACACAATAAATGAAGCGATGCCCAAAGACAGGGGCCCACTCATTTGAAAATATGGCATTGGCTATAACTTTATGTCCTCAAGTCCCATACTAACTACCTTGACACACACAGGCACTGCTGAATTTATCTGTTGTTTCTGCCTTTTCTTTTAGGGCAATATGGGATTAAACCTGTTAACGGCACATTATAAATAAACTTGACCTACACTCGCCACTGTTTCTTCAGCTTTGTTTTCAGCCCCTCATCACCCCTTCATTGTCTATATCTCACCTAGCTTTTCATTTATTTTTGTCTGCTTTTTAGT
Source organism: Ctenopoma kingsleyae (assembly GCA_032353495.1). Lineage (NCBI taxonomy): Eukaryota > Metazoa > Chordata > Actinopteri > Anabantiformes > Anabantidae > Ctenopoma > Ctenopoma kingsleyae. The sequence goes on along the minus strand of JAUBNQ010000005.1, from coordinate 19,762,808 downwards.
GTTGCTATAGTTACTGATCTAAAAGAAAAAGGATGAATGGTGTGAGACTGAGAGATTTAAATGAGAGTCAGGTTAGGACCTGCTGGATTGTCACGTGTGTTGCCAGAGCTTATTGCGCACGTCAAAGCAGAAGAAAAATATTAGGAGACAGTACAGCTGCTGGGAGTCATAAGGAAACGGGAAAGTCAAGAAAAGAGGAGCATTAAAGATAAAAGCCTTACGACAAAAGGGATCGTAAATGGAGATGTCTTGTTTATGGACCTGAAACACATTACTAATGTCAGTATGTTCAGTTTATACAGTCTATGTCCATACATGTACTGGATAACCATGACAGTGTGTGGGTGAATGTAGAGATGGAAAACTTTATTCTGCTGATTCCCTTGTTTTTGCCATTAAATTATTCATTTGGGCTGCAAAACTCTTTCATCCTTCTCTGCCCCATCCCTCCTCCTCTCTGTCTCCCCTGGCCTTTCAGTTTGACTAAACACAACACTTTTTCATGTCCACTCCTCCCACTTGCCCACCTCCTCTCTCACTCCTCACTCTCGCCTCTTTACGTATTCTATTTTATCCTCTCTGTCCATTTCCACTTCTTCTATCTGACCCTTTCAGTTTCTCATTTTTTACCTCTTGCTATGGTCCACTGCTGCTTATACTTTTTCTTCCTCTTTCTTTAATTTAGATTTTCATCATACGTTGTTCTCGCTGTCTCGCTCAGAGTCCCCTTCATTTTCTTTCTTCTGATGACAATCTCTTTGCACTTCCCCATCTTTGTCTCCCGCCTGTCTCTGTCGCTCTCTGTTTCCTTGACTCACTGACTCAAGAGTGTGCTCTATTAGTATTCCCCCAGGGTGGCTAGACTCGACAATGTGCCGTGTGTCACCTCACAGAGAGACAAACAATGAAAAACAAAATCTCTGCAGAAACCCAGTGGTGTCTCTGCATGTGAGAGAGGAAGTGAGATGAGAAAGATGGCAGTGATTGAACTGGACAATTCAATCATACATATTGATGACCAAACTTGTCTGTGCTGTTCTAATATAAAGCCCCGTCTCATGGTGCAGAGAAGCAGACAGACTGACCTGGAATTTGCTGACTGCACACATTGAGTGAAAAACTGCTAAATGGTAGTTAGCAAAATTCTAAGCATTTTCTTTTCTTCATCTAGCCGGTAATCTGTTAATCATTAAAAGTTTATGAACTCTAGAGTTTTTAATATTGATGCTATCTGAGTTTGCTGCAAAACAAGAGATTAAGTAGACATTAACTTACTTTAATCAACAGCAAATAACATGAAACGCTACCTTGAGCTCCCCACACATGCACAAATATATATTATCAGTTCAGGGAATCTTTTAAGATTTACGTTTATGTGGTTGATTATGTTTTTTGTCCATGTTAACTGCCCGTGTATGTGCTACTGCACAGTATGCTTTTAGACCCGGTTCTGTTATTACAACTCTACTGACAGTGCAGAGCAGGTGTATTAGTGGTGGAGGGGTTTTACTCCAAAATGTGTTCCTTTTCTTCTCTGTTGTTAGCTAAACAGTGGATGGCAAATATAACCACGAACAGTCCTGTCATCTCACAGGGTGTTCATGAAATGCACAAGCAGCCATGAATCTGAAATGCATGTATAGTGTTTTATTCCCTGTGACTGTGATCTAGTTCTGCATCTGATTTGAACCCAATGCCTGTCTCTCTGCAGTAAAATGCCAGTGGCAGGCCCACTCCTTTTTTATTTGCTAGAGAAATATAGTCTACATGCTGCAGGAGTGAAGTCTTGAGACTGTCTACTGCTTTGCTTGTAGCCACTATATACTGTAAACTGCTTGTACTGCATGTGCACATTATACTAATGCATCTGTACAGCAATCTGCCCTCTCTCTTTTATCTTTAAACTCTCAAACCAAAGCATTTAGGTCTCTCAAAGAGAGGTTAAAGTCAGAGTGTGATATACAGGGGGCCTCAGTGTGTGTGTCATGTGACATAACTCAGGAGCAGATTTTGTGACAGAGTGAGATGGAGAATGAAGAAGGGATGGAGGCGGTTGATAAAAGAGTGAGATAAAGAGAGGACTGCCTGGAAACACAGCACGTAAAAGCAGAGCATGGTGGCACACCTTCTCTCCTGGGACTGAAAGATCACTCTATCTTCATCTGAGGCACTTGAAAAACACGCAGCGGGGTGACACAGCAGGTCCCTCACAGACACACACTCACACACACACTCACACACACACACACACACACACACACACACACACACACACACACACACACACACAATAATCCTTCTTCCACAGTGACACACATAGAAACACAAAGACCACCCACGTTTTCACATGCACACGCACAGGCAAAGGTCGCAATCATCAGTGTAAATGTCGGTCTAGAGAGGCTTCTAGTTAGACTTAAACACTGTTGTGATGTCATATATTTTAATGTGATGTATCTGACAGAACAGCTTCCAGCAGGAGAGCTACACCCAGTGGGGGGTTAACAAGACTCTGAAAGAGGGAAAAACAAGACAGTGATAGTGTGTGGCGGTGTGGTTGTGGGTGTTTGTGTCCTGCAATAAGGTACCCTCCTACACATTAGCACTCACGCATGCACACTGACCTTCAGTGGGTACCTTGGTAGACAGGTGGTGCTGCCATTGCCTGTTGCTAAGCAATTACCAAGTCCATTACCCCTGCAACATGCCCATAATGTGTATTTTTTCTGTGTGTGTGTTTGTGTGCTGACGTGTGTGTGTGTGTAAAACCTTTCATTAAAGCAGGTATAGTGCTTTAATATAAGGTTAGCTATAGACACAACACAATATTGCATGATTTATTTTTGCTATAAGCCACTGCCTCCTGTTGGCTCTTTGCCCTTAGTGCACTTTTTTTTCAGTTCTTTTAAAAACCATACATACCACCAGATAGATACAATATAGATTTGCCTATATCGCCTTCTAGCATCTAGTAGTGTGATGGTTACTCTTCTCAAACAAAACCAGTGTGCAGAATTTTTGTTAAAATGAGTAAAGGCAGCTTCTGAATCACTCAACTCTTTGCTGACTAAACCTGTGCTACAATTACCGAACATCTGATGACTAAAATTAAACATATACATTTTTGTCAAAAGGAGGACTAACACTCCATGTGCCCATTCTTGACACACACAGTCTGATATATAACAGCAGCACATGCAGCAGCATGTATTGGCTGTAAATAACTGCTAAGCCATTACAGACCGGACAACTGAAACACAGTACAGGCTCAAGCACATGGACAGATGCCAAAACCACCTTTGATACCATGAATTCAAACTCAGAGGTACAGCAGATGGTCAAATGAGCAGACATAAGCTGTTTAACACCCCCTCCTCTCCTCTTTCAGTCAGTGGGTGTGGTTTGATGGCCACTTGGAGTCAAATACCATTCCCTAAAAGGCAGCCTATTGTGGATGTCCGTTTTGCCTCCTAATGCAGAAATGATTGGCGCTCTGAAGCAATTACCTCCTCCCAATATTTTATTAAAACCGCTGGTCTCTAAAAAATGTTGAGGGAAAAAGGAAACATTTGCCCAGTCTGCCTGCTGCCTTCCCCCCTCCTCCCTCAGACTGCTTTCACCTTCATTTCAACTCTGCTTATTGTGCAAAGGGTATGGTAATTAAAGTTGACCTTTACCTGTACAGACTCACACACAGGCATTTTTGTGTGGATAAATGACAGCATGCAAGCACACATCAAGAGAAAACCTGCATTTGCAAACCTCACACTGTAATCTCAATCAGTTATGTTTTTATTGGTTAACAAATACTACTTACTTTCACAGTAATTATAAAAGTAATGATTTGCCCAAACACTTGGTTGCTGTTTTTGCTGTGCTATCCTACCCCACTATTCTAACTACATCCTTCTCATTATTTTGTTTGTCAGTTTCTTCATTTGATCCAAGCAAACAGACTCATTTACAAGACTTGATGTAGTGGATGTGACTTCACAGCAGATGTTGTTTGGTCTCCCTGATCATCTGCAGGAGATTTCAGTTATCATGATCTATAAAGATGAACATATACAAAGACAGATTTGGAATTGCATCAAGTTGAATGTGAAAATCGCTACCTCTGGAGTGCAATAAATGAGTTTAAGCTCATAAATAAGTTAAGCATTATGCATTTTGTAGATTATCTTATTATTTTGTGAGTGTGTAATTCACATGTAGTGTGATTTTTCCATTCCAACAGATGTTTTCCATGAACACCAATAAAAACCAGACATAATTTGATCATATTCTTGAGTCAGTAGACATTTTGGTAAGTAGGTTTTGCTTTCTTGTCAAGATTTAAATAGGAAGAAGCCTGTACGCCTGTAAACAGCCAGTTACAGTAGCTAGGCATAGCACAAAGACTGGAAACGGGAGGAAACAGCTTGTCTGTCACATATCTGCGTGTTGAACTGCAACATCGGATATTTTGGCAGATAAATATACTTGACCTGTGTACATTTCAATGATATGTTAAGTATCATCAAATTTGCGACATGTCATTTGCGTTAATTTTGAACATATGGTCATTATGTCAACAGAAAAAATCATCCGGTAGCAATTACCTTCCCCACAAAAACGTATTTGTGATTGTACTTTAGTTGTATTGGAACATAGTTTTTAGGAGACTGGGTTGTAAATACAATTTAAATTCCCAGCCCTAATTTCGTATTCATTTAATGTTTCAATCTTCCTCTTCTTTTTCTTCTTCTGTATTAGAGTCTTCACACTCTCTAACAATTGTTTTTCCAAACTTCATATCATTGATCCACTTTATTATTACCTGAATTCTCTCTTCTACAGATCTAGTCTACCTGCCTCTAACTCTTCCCTCTCTCTCTCTTTTTCTCTCTGAGCACTTGCCCAGTGGTGCTGCAAAGGTGATTTATGGTGTGTGGCTGTTGGCTCTAAATGGGATGTTTTATTCAGTGGTGGAAGGAAGTCGCTGCCTTTCCAACCACTCTCCAGATCTTTACATTAAAAGAACACACCGCAAGCACACACAAACACACACACACCGATGCTGACATTTCCCCTCCGACAGCATTAGACAAGGAGAGACAGACTGATGGAGATGGACAAAATGACAGGCACGTATGCAACTGACAAAGAGTCAAACACAGAAGGAAGAATAATGACAAGTTCTGTAGTAAGTGTGAAGTTTCTGAGTGTGTGTTTAAAGTCAAGGTCAACCCCAGGGCTGCATTTCTCTCCCTGTTGTCAGCTCATGTGAGCAGCAGAAATGGAAATTTGTCTCTTTGTCTGTTTCTCCTTAATTTGCGTTTGTGTGCGTATCCAAATGTGCTGGTGCAAGCTTGCGAATGTGTGTGTGTTTGTGCATGCTTAGAACGAATGCTGTGTGTGTGAGAGTTCATGTTGGTGTGACTAATGCAATGGGAATAACAGTATGAATATTCAATAACTGTGTACCAGTGACAGTTACTCTTGTACCTGTCACGCTCAGTCTCAGGAGGGTAGTTTGGTGAATACTGTGAAAAGATGCTGTGATATTTACTGTATACTGCCTCTGCACTGGCATTTCTACATTTTAGCTTTCATTCACACATTCATGTTTATACAATGCTATATTAATGTGTTTGCATTTGCAGAGGTGGGGAACTTCTGATTTATTTATAGTATGTGTTCCTAACAGTAAGCAAGCAAGTAAGAGTAATCGACTCCAGCTTGTCTCCGCTGTGTGTCCAGTTGGTGCACTCATGGCAGAGCTGCCAAACTCTGCTGTAATTCCAATGCAGGTCCTGCTGGAGAGACAGGTGTGCTAAACGTGACTTATCCTTCACCTCAGTCCCCTACAAATGTACACTTAATATAACCTGCAATTGTTTGTGTGATCTGGTGTGGGTGTATCTATGGACATAAAATGAATGCATTTTCACACACACACACACACACACACACACACACTGTATAC
>JAUBNQ010000005.1:19743281-19754715 GCA_032353495.1 Ctenopoma kingsleyae | reverse complement strand
GAATTGCTTGTGTCTTCTCCTTGTAAGTCGCTTTGGATAAAAGCGTCTGCCAAGTAAAGTAAAGTAAAGTAAAGTAATCCCATTAGCAGAGAAAACACGCTTTGCTTGTGTGTTATGGATTAATAATATGAATCCAAGAAAAGAAACAAGTGAAGACAGGCAAGTGGTGCAGTGCTCAAACCAGTGAGGTGACATCACAGACAGCTCCATAAAAGCATCTGGATCGAGCTGCTGCATCTTACCTCAGTGTGCTGTTTCTGGAGCAGGTGCGATGTGAGACTTTTTACCCATTTTCTCTCTGGATCTATCACTACAAGGATTTAGATAGCAACACTTTTTAAATTAAAAAAAACCTTCAGATCTGTGGATTTATCTGAACAGAACAGAGAAAGAGAATTAGACAGAGAGAGATAACGAGAAAGCAAGCCAGGAGGAACAAGAGGCTTAGCTCCCCTCCACCCCTCCTCTTCTCTCTCACTGTGATGCCCGTGTGTTTGTGGGAGTGTTGGACAGCCAGAATGGCTTGTTTATGGCCTGATTAATTGCTTTTATGGCCTTGTTTCTCCATGTGAATGATGCTGGGTGTTTTAATGAACACCCACTCTGCCGGCTTGCTACGCCAGCCTGCCGTGCCATTCCTGCTGCTGCTTTTTAGAGCATAGTCGAGCTTTAGCTAGAGCCCAACGCTCGCTGCATGGCCCGGCACAGGTGACAGATTTCATTGGTGTGTGTGTGTGTGTGGTTGTGCACTTAGCCTTCTTAAGAGGACCCTTCTTGGGTGGTTCCACCGAAGGCCCACAGAGCCGAGGGCGACCAGCAGTTAACTGGACCATGACTTTAATCATTTCCTGCTGAGCTGAGAAGCAGTAAGGCAGGCTTTTCAGTGCATTAAGCTCCGATCATAGACACAAAGATTCTTCGAAAGACTTTAAGAGGAGATAGAATGATATCTTTGAGAGAAGACTGTTTAGTAGAGTGGTTGAAGGAATTAAGACTAGGTAAGTGCTTTTCACATAGCAGCTTTACATGGATCAATACAAAATCAAGCACACACACCCCCCCATTTCCTTGCCCCTTTTGTCTTATTTCATCACCTCTAATTATACATTCCCTGTCTCTCTCTCTCTTTTTCACCTCTAATGTACCCCTTTGTCTTCATCACTATATCTCTCTTCCTCTCCCTCTCTCCCTCTCATTAATCAGGTGTGCTGGAGTCCTCTCTTTTCTGGCCTCATACTTCATTAAGCCTGAAACAGCAATGGACCACTGCTAATGGACAGTCTCAGGTCTAACTCACAGCTCAACCTTGGTTACAATTGTTTGTACACGTTCATCTTTATACACTGAAAGAAAACTGGTTTTATGCGTCTGTGTAGTTAGACATCTGTGTGCAAAGGCACAGGAACACAACAAGTGCATGTGTACAGAAGCAACCATAATATCATCATTGTTAAAATCAATTTAATAATAATGAAGGACACAACATGGTCTGGGAAATTGAATGTGTGTGTGTGTTCTGATAAAAAGTTGAATCAAAGGTGTGTCCGGTGGTTTTGGAGCTTTACCCATATTATGGACTAAAAGTCAACATAGCTTGGCCTCTGCCATTTTTAAAATTTGTCTCTTGCAGGTTTGCTAACTTACCACACAACCCTAGGGCCCCTTTAAGACTAAATTGCACCTTTAAATTCTTTGCTTTCTAGGTGCAATTAATACTATTGAGACTATCTTGGTCTGAGAGCTCCAGCAAAGGCACAAATAAAGGTTAATACACTTTAGATGTCTTTAACCAAACTTATTCAAGGGCATAATAATAAAGTTCTAAATAGGATCGTATCACCTGAACTAAAAACCCCTCAGGGACCTCGTGTTCTGTAGTCTGCACTTTGACAATAATACTCGATAAAGCAGAGTTTATAGTTAATTTACATTTACATTTACTTTCAGCTCTCTGCATATATATTGCTCTCCAGCCAGCAGTGCAGTCGTTAGTATGGTGGTGTTCTGCATGGCTACCGTGGAGGACAGGTAGTATTGAGTGATGTAGTAAAAGGAGCTGCTTTACTATGTGTTTGTTCTGGCATGTTAACGGTTGGCTTTACGGCTCAGATTATGGCCCACCAGGGGATCAGGGAGTGCTACTACACGGGGAAAATGCTGCAGGCAAACAGGACAGCAGGAAGTGGTAACATATGTTTCCTCAGGGTGTGGATGCCTTCACAGTGAAAATCAAAAAGATTCCCCTATCATGGTTTTCTCCTGAGAGCAAATACCTCATGCTAAGGAAGAATCTTTAACCTGACTTTCTTATTCATATCACTGGGTTAACCCAGGCTTGCATGAATACACATAACAATTTCACATTTTTATAGTGATTTGATTTCTTACAGTTTCTGACTGAGACTAACTATAATTTGAATAACTGACAAGCATCATTGACAGATTTTCTTTCTTCACATACTATATACATACTATTTTATTCACTGTTAAATATGTGTGTATATGTGTATTTGTGTATCTTCTGTATGTGTGTTTTCTGTATTCATCTCCTACATCTGGCCTAGATCACAGATCAAAATTTGCTTTCACCATCTGCCAAGAGTAATTGAAGTGACATAAATGGTACACATCCTCTCTATCTTTAGCGCTACTCACCATGGTCTTGAAGCAGCTGTGTGATGCTCCAGATGACAGGTAGTCTGCTGCTGCCTTGTTGAAGGTCATTGACGGAGTAGGGAGGCCAGGGTCTTCAGTGTGCAGTTTCTGGCTGTGGAGAAGTCAGGCATCTCCTCCAGTTCTGCTATACACACCAAGAATAATCTCCACTGCACAGAACCACTGAAAATAGTCCTGTTTATGAGAAGCAAACATAGACACAATGAGGATACAAGTGTAAACCACTGTAGAACAACAAGCAGCAGGACTGTTTCTGTACACCTGACAAACTACACCTAAGGCTTAAAATTATATAGAAGTTGATTAGTGTGTGTTTTAGTTATGACAGATTGCATTTCAAAAATGTGGGAACATTTATGGGTATCTGTGTAGTGTAGGGAAAAACATTTCCTTTCTGCCTAGGTGCAGCAAATGCATCTCTGTGTCCTGAATATCATGTTGTAAAATGTTGCTGTGGAACTGAAACGCTTTAAAACGCACAACGTGCAGATGTGTATATAATCAGATGTATAACGTTCTCAACTCCAACTTTATTTATAAAGCACTTTAAACAACTACACAGGACCAAAGTGCTGCACAGAGAATTAAAATAAACAATAAAAATTAGATAAAAAAACAGTTAATCCATCCATTTTCCTAACCCCGGGTCGCAGAGGGTGCTCGAGCCTATCCCAGCTATCATCGGGCGAGAGGCGGGGTACACCCAACAGGTCGCCAGTCTATCGCAGGGATGACACACAGAGACAAACAACCATGCACACTCACATTCACACTTAAAAAACAGTTAAAATAAAATAAGAACAAAATAAAATGATATACAATCAGATAAAATCAGCTAAAACCAACATCTCACAGGGTGTCAAAAGCTAAGGAGAAGAGATGGATTTTCAGAAGTGATTTAAAAACAGACGGAGAAGAAGCCTGTCTAACATCCAAGGGGAGTTCGTTCCACAGTTTAAGAGCTGCAGCAGCGAAAGCGCTGTCCCCTCTAAGCTTACACTTAGTGTTAGGCACACTCAGGAGCAGCTGACTAAAATGAATCCTGAAATGTACGGGCAACCAGTGGAGTGAGGATAAAATAGTTAGTATTTCCGTGTGCCAGTTAAAAGACGTGCAGCAGCATTTTGAACCCTCTGAAGCTGAGTAATAGAGGAAGCACTGACCCCTACATTACAGTAACCCAGCCGAGTGGTGATGAAGGCGTGGATTAGTGTCTCACAATGCTGCTTAGAAAGAATTGGCTTTATTTTAGCCAACTGCCTCAACTGGACAGTTTTGTGCAAGAATTTTGAATCTTATAACTTGATTAAATGATTAAGGCAGAGTAGTTAAAACATTTTTGAACCAGCTGAGCACAATCTCTGCATTGTGTCTTTCCAGCTATAAGTAGCTGATACCACAATAATCAGCAGATTTACCTCTTGTTTAAGTACATAAAAGGAATGTGGTATTAAGACAAACATAAAGTGGGATTGTTTCCATGGATTTGCATTAATGAGAGGGGTGTGTTTAACAATATCTTTAGATGTGGTGGTATGACAAAGATATCATGAGTTTATTAACCCTCATTCCAGTTCTAAAAGGAAGAAAGGGATTAGACCTTTTTCACAGCAGACATCCTCATGGCAGGAAAAGCACAGGTGCCATTACTATTAATAGTGACTGTAGTCCACTAAGTGTCCCTCTAAGCAAAGACAGTGAATCAGCATGCGCTTGATGGAACTCAGCCATCACTAATACACCTGTGCTTCTTCTGCTGTAGCATGTCTGCTGTGAAGTATTTTGAGTAGAAGAGGCTGAACCTGTACATGAAACAAGCTGTTAGAATCCACCAAATTAACTGAGGTAAAATACCTGAAGTTCATTGTTCTTTAGAGTCAGGAGCTTGATGTTCTTCTCCATTTGGCTTGCTTTGAGGAGCCTCTCGTCCTCCGTTCTGCCCTCTCTTTCCAGCTCTTGCATCCTCTTAAAACCGGCCTCCTTCTCAGCCACCTGACATTTCAGCTAATCTTCTAGAGCTTTAACTTTTGCCTGTCACTCGGCCTCTCTCTGGATGACTTCTGTTGCTTTGTCTTTCAGCTTGGCTGAGGTCTCTTTCAGCTCTGCATCAAGAACATTGCGTTCATTGATTGCACCGATGATCAAGGCATCTTTTTCCTTCACCAAATAGTTCGTCGCCCTGTTGCTTTCCTGCAGACTTTGGTATTTTGTGTTCCACTCAGCCTGGCTGTGAATGAACTCTTGTTCTTTGTCTTTCAGCTTGGCTGAGCTCTCTGCACACTGTTCTTCAAAGGACTTGTTTTCCTTTGTTAGTTTGGTGATCAGATCATCCTTTTCCAGGATGACCTGGTTCACCTTCTTGTCCATCTCCTCCCACAGAGCTTCCATCTGGGCGAAAACCTCCTGTTGTACATGCCACCATTGCTCCCACTCTGCAGTCATGGCCAACAAGTCTTTGTAAGAGGCAGCTTTGATGGCTTTAGTCTCATTCTCACAGTTCACTGTGATCCTCTCCTTTCCAGAACGCAGTCTTTCCTTCAACATTGTTGTTGCCATAAAGTTGTCATTTATTAATTTGAGTTACAGCTGTCTTTGTGTTGCTGTGCTTTCTCTTCATGGCTCTGTTTTAGCTTGTGACTGTTTTTATTGTTACTCCATGCTCCATTTCCTCTTTCTCAGTATGCAGCTCTTTTTCTCTCTGTCTCTGACACTGTCAGTCATTAGCCTAACCCCCAGAGCAGAAAGAAGGTCTCTGTGTTTATCCATGTGTGTGCAAGGGAGTATAATAGAAAGAGCGGGTGCCAGGCAGCTCTTGATTTCAGGGTCATTCAGGGACAACATTTTCAGTGTCTGGATACTGAATCCCAGTGGAGACTGGCAAATCTACACACACACGCAGGTGCCAGAAGACACAGTGTCTGGACAGGAATGGATAAAGAGATGGCGCTGGCTGGCTGACTGGCTGGGCCAAAGGACCCTAGGGAGGTTTGACTGATAGAGGCTGCCTCCAAGCCTGCTCAATAGCGCATGGGCATGCATGTGTGTGTATCAGAGGAGGTCTATGTAATATAGCAGATGGTATGATGGTGCTTAAACCAGTTAGGATACCATCAGTGGGGGACCGGGTCATGACAGCTTTTTGGCTGAAAGGTGACTGGAATAACTCCTTGCCTCAAGGTTATACTATTATTATAGGGCTACATTAGGTTAGGAGAATCAGATGGTTAGCAAGAAATGATCCACAACACCAGCCAGGACCCCAGGTGCAGGTGTAAAAAAAAAAAAATATATATATATATATATATGCCTAATATATAACTATCCAACAGCATGAAAAATACAGAATTAAAATGTTGAACACATCATCAAATAATCAAATTTGGTTTTCATACTTCGTACTTCATACAATCAGTTTTATTTTATTTATGTTTTCATGCTGGTTTTATTTAGCTTTGTCTTTTTAAAATGTTGATCTATGACTGTGTATGTACATTGCTGCATATTCTGCATGGTCTGCCTCATGTAAATAAACTACAATTACCTGATTAATTGTTCAAAAAAAAATACATAGTGTGTATGTGCACACATTAGCTCTATATGAATGTGTGTGCGCAAATTATTACTATTATATTACTGTGTGTGTACAGTAGCAGCTTTTCTAGAGACTGTGTACCAGAGTTAATTGAGTTCATCAAGAAAACAAACACAGCTGGCCAATGTTCTACAGTGTTGTAAGATGATATAGTGACGACCAGGAATTGTTGTGCCAGCACTTCACATCAGGAAGCTCATCAAGTATTGAAGAGGAAAACTAACTTAGACTGAGAGACTGTGGAAGAAGACAAACGCAGAGCGATAAGAGTAAAATCAACAAGAAGTAGAAAAATAGTGACCTTAAAGATCAACATAGGTGAAATTATAGTGCAACAACATGTGTAACTGATGATGACTTTGTGTTTTTATAGGCTCTTTAAATGTGTGTACGTGTGAACATTTGTTTCCTCTCTTTGTCACTTTGTCCCTGAACTGAGTTAAGGGGGCGTTTAGAGGAGCACCACAGTGCTATTTAAATCATGCATGTGAGTGTTAGTACATGTATGTGTGTGGATCAGTTGGAGGTGTAAGGAACAGATTTACACCCCATGTACAGGAAGGATGAAGGCCATTTCCCAGGCAGGCCATTTCTCTCGTTTCCACATTTCTCTGGCTGGCTTCCTGGCATTGGTCCAGTTTAATTTCTTCAAAGCCCAAAGGCTTGTTCTTTCACCTTCATACCCCTTCTTCTTGCCGCTAACAAAAAACGTGCTTTCATAGGCTCTCCTTCTTCTCCCCTCTGCCTCACCAGCTCTCAACCGGATCATTTTCTATCTCTCTGCAAAGTGCTGCTTCTTTATCTCCCCCCTGCCCTTTGTCCCCTACAGCTGAGTTATCTAACCTCTCATACCGTCAATCACTCTGCCCCTCTGACTCTGTCTCCTTTGTTGTCTCTCTACTGTACTCCAGCTATTCTCTTGTTGTATGCACCTTTAACCTCCTTTCACAAGCTCAGTGAGCCTCATGAAACGACCATCCTGTGAGAAAACCCTGCATGTTGCATAATAATAATGTGCTCATAGATACTGTGTGATCTTTAGTTTCCATTTGTACAGTTTGTGACCTGAACATCCTAATATCTCTGTAGGTGACCACATGCATGAATATGCACCCCAAACTCTACAACAACTTATCAAACTCAGTAGACATAAAAGTGAACAGTGGCTTCTGTGTTCTCTTGATGAGTTACAGGGCTGATGATGGATCAAGCTGTTTTCAGTCCGAAAAACACCATGAACATAAAATCTTTTTCCTTCTATTGTCTTTTTTGTCTTTCAACTCAAGTCAGGTTAAGTCATTCTTTATAGTTCTATTATAGAAAATGTGATGTGCAGGTTATAAAACAGTATATTAACAAGACAATAAGACAGCAGGGACACCTCACATAACTGTAAGACAATAAAAGTGATAAAAACAACCAGGCAGTGAAAACAATACCACTGTGAAAACATAAAAATAATAAATAGTATTAAAACCAAAGAGCATATCAGAAGCGTGGCAGCATAAAGTGCAAAGAAATTCAGGGAGGGCAGCTGTTAATGAGTATGAGCTATGAGTCTTTTTACCATATGAGTAGCAATATGAAATATATAAATATGTTGTGGCCTAAATACAGGAGCTTAAATTCTGTGTTAGTCAGAATGGCTTTGGCCTTAATAAAGTCCTGCCAGTTGTAAACAATAACTCAACTTATGTGTCCTGCAGTTCCCATGAAAAGTATTCACCCCTCCTCAAAAATGTTACTGAAAAGCTTAAGTTAGAGAATTCAAGAAAACTCCCAAGGCATTAAAATCCATTGGAGTCCAATCTCTGACTTTGACAAGAGTCCACAAAAAGAGTCAAATTTTCCAAATGCACTGTACTTTGCACAGCCACAATCTTAATTGTACAACATGCAGCTGTAAACAAGCCACTAGCGTTTCAAATGCATGTTATTACATCCCTGAAATGTGATCTCCTCGTCACATCTGTCATATTTCATTTGTATTTATTTTTTGGGAAATTTAAGTAGAAAAGATTTATAAAAGAGGACAATCATGGAGATTGAAAAGGGATAGATAACAAAAAAGGGATTATATTTTGTATTTGACTGTCAGTTGCTCTATTTCCTCAGTTGTTGCATGCTGACCTGTGGGTTCAAGGTCCCTTTTCTATCAGAATCTCTTTTCCTCTCTGCCTCCTTCTCTGCTCCTCTGCCTGAGTCTACCATAAATCCACCAACACGCGTATGCGATCACACATATATACGCACGTACCAATCAATACTAGCCTGCTTGGCACTGCCAAAGCCCAAAATGACTATAGATTTTCTGTCAACTCTGCCACTAAATTATGTAAACCTCTGGTTTATGCTCCTGTACTTTTTTTGGCATTCCTGCTCCAGGCACGGCATTGGGGTTTTCCACTGACACAGAAAGATGCAGGTGTGAAGACTAGAATAGAATAGAATAGAAACCTGACACAGGAGCAGAAAGATGCAGGTATGAACAACAGAAGAAAAGACAGTTAACCACGCCAGGACTAAATAGTTTTTGATAACAGCTTTGATTAGGAAACCCTAATTATAAAATGTATACTGCTATAGATTTTGAAATCAATACTATGTATTATGATAAATGTCCTGCTGAAGTCAGAGTTTTGTTTAAGTGGGAAAGAATGTGTTTTCTATATCAGTGTGAGAATTTCTGTATTGGAGGCACACACATCACACAGAGACAAAAAAGACAAAATGACATACAGTAAACATCCCATCCTCAAAGAGTCATACATAGAGTTCAGAGAAGAGACTTAAATACAACCTGCTGCAAATTAAAAACTGTATACTCACATTTTCCCCCTGTTGAGATCTTAAAGGATAGGTTGACAAATTGTAAAGTCTGTTTTAAAGCAATAGCCAGGTCCATGTGAACATCCAACAGTCTTCTGTCTGTGCAAAACGTGATTCAAATGTGTAGCTAATTTGAAGTTTCAGCAGTCTGGGATTGTCACATTAATTTGATATCTTCCAGAGTGAAAGTGTTTTACTATGAAATTCCCTTTTTGAGTTTCCCTGCACAGTGTCACTGTCACACTGACACTGACGATATTTTCACATGTGGAGTTTCAGTGTGGTAACACTTTACGATGAGGGTACATAAAAATCAATAGATAATTATACTGATTTACTTATTACTGTAAAAATATAAGAAGCTAAGAAAAAGTATTATATTTGCAGCAGTAATCTGCATATTGCTTAATTTACTGTATCTAAGTGTACCCGAATAGTCTGTATATAGCTGAAATGTGCATGAATGTGCTCAGGTGCTGCAGGTTTACTGTATTGTATATGTGAGCTTCTGGTTGTTTGCTTGCTTAAAAGTGTGTCTGTGTGTGTGTGCTTGTGTTTCTGAGGTGAACTGATAGTTTGTCTGGCCAGGCCTGTGACAGGGCCATCAGTAACTCTAAGGGGAAATTGAAATGATCGGCTCATTCAGTCTCCCAGCAACTCCATTACCCAGAGCCTCACAATCAAACACACACACACAAACACACACAGAGACACTCACATCTCCTCTCCTCCTTTATTCTTGGCATATCTCTCCGTCATTGCCACTTTCTCTTTTACCATTCCAGTCTCTCTCCTACATCTCACTGGCTTTTTTAAACTTAATTCTTTTTTCTCTATTTTTTTTCTATTATTTTTTTATCCTCTCTACCTTGTTCTTGCTTGTCTCAAGATCACCAAATGGCAAAAGTGCCTGACTGGTTGTGTATTTGTGGGAGTGATGGACTGTAAAAGAGAAAGGCAGCTGTCTGTCCAGGATAGCATTAGGGTGGATTTGGAAAGGCTGAGTTGACATTGACTCTGAAAGCAGAAGAAAGTTCAGGAGCGTTTGGGTTGTACAGAATTCACACTTAAAATTATGCTTTCACAAATTCTCTTTTGATCAGAGAGACATTCAGAGAGATTGACACACATATGTATAGAAAGGGATAAAAAAACAGATCCTTCAAGCAATCATTGATCACTAGTGAAAGTCCTTGATTCTGCCTAATGAGCTGCTTGTTCCTTCTAGGAGGCAGACTAATGAGAAAAACGACATGATACAGTGAAAACAGGCAAACAGCCAAGCAACATAGACTTTTTTATTTCAATATATAACATATGACGCCAATGTGTTTCAGCAGTGTCTGTAAGTCTGTAATCTGTAAGCCACTGTTGCAATTAGATGCATTTACACTTTAAAAGCAGACTTTCTCTAAGAGCTTTTCATAGTATTTTTAATTGGAAAGCAAATGTATGTATGTTGCTATATAAGGCGTATTAAAGACCTATATTAAAGGGCCCAAAACACCAAGTACACCGTCTTTTATGTGTAGCTAATATATATTTCTTAGTGTGAATTTCTTTAAAGGCCAATCTAATAAATTCACTATATTTCTTCATGCATACCTTATTATGCAGCAATGGAGCAATTAAACAAAAAGTGTGTTTGTTTGTTTTTTGCAGGATACACAGTACACATACGCAGTGTGTAGTAGTACAACATGATGTAGTTGGTAGCTTGCTCAGTGCCCTGATGTGACCCTGTTGGCTCATCAGGAAGAACTGCTCCACTTAAACTTTGTTGCTTCCTTGTAATTGAATTAGTCTGCTCAATTATGTACAGTAGAGGCAGGCCTGTCCTCATTACACAGCACTATTAAAGGATAAGGATGGAGCTGAGAGGAGCAGCGGGCAAGGAGCTTAAAGACATTTTAGTGGAAGTGTAAAGTTTACCGCTCTAATCTCCAGTGTGTCTGCTGCATCTGTACCGCACCTGTGCCATAGTTCACAAATTATGTCTTGCTATAACTTCTCTGCCTTACCTGTCTCTCTCTGTTCGACTTTCCTCTTTGACACTCTCTGTGCTTCGGGGGCCAAATGGCCGGGAAGCGCTGAGGCAGCATTTTGGCCAGGCTCTTGCTACACTTACTTCACTGACTTCTGAAGAAAGCATCTAACTGAGCCAAAATGCTGCCAAACCACTTGCTGCAGGGTTCCCTGAGCTCAGCACAATGATCACACATCTGTGAAACATTCACTCAGATTTGCTCACACACACACACACACACACACACACACACACACACACCGCAGGGATATCCTTTTACTACAAAAGCTTTTCCCTGTGTCTTCGCAAAA
>JAUBNQ010000005.1:19726041-19743181 GCA_032353495.1 Ctenopoma kingsleyae | reverse complement strand
CACACACACACACACACACACACACACCGCAGGGATATCCTTTTACTACAAAAGCTTTTCCCTGTGTCTTCGCAAAAGCCGCATATGTGAGCTGTCAGCTACTTTCTAATTTCTTTCTCTTTGTCTCTCTTTTTGTCCACCTTTCTGTCTCTTTCTATCTCTCACAGGAGCAGCTCAACAGCCTCCAAAGTGGCTTCAAGCATGTTAATGATGGAGACTTCAAGCTGCAGAGGTGGGTTTCCGCACATGCACATACAATTAGCACACAACCCAGAGACAGTAGGAGAAGCCTGTAAAAGCCCAATTCTCTGCAGATGAGACCAAGCCATCAACATTTAATTATTAATAACCCTAAGATTGGGCGTGTGTGTGTTTGTGTGTTTGTCCCCTACATCACCTTATCTCCTTGCTCAGTAATCATCTGACCATGGATCTAGACAACAACATCAATATCAACATGCCGCCTATTGAGACCAAGGTATTGATGTGAGTATGTTTTTTATATGTATATATATATATATGTATATGTACATGTTATATATGTATTATGTTTACAAGATCTGTTCTTGTCTTTATACGTTGTCTCTTATTAAATACATGCAGCATTCAGAGGGCCTGGCGTGACTTCCTCCAGAGACAGGAAGTGGAGAAGAGGAGCCCGTCCCCGCCTTCCCTCTCTTCCTCTGACAAGATGAGCATGTCGATCAGCATGACGACCCTATCAGACGGCAGCACCCCGGTAAGTCACGCCTATGGCAAACATGTTAGTCACATATTTTAGTCCACACAGAGACTGACATGCTGGTAATGGACACGTTTGCTATTGCAGTGATTTTTGTTTTTCTTTTTAAATGTGTGCGTCTTTGCATGCGCAAAATGTGATACTGGGTTCATGGAGAAAATGGGACAGTGTGTAGAGTCCTGTTTCTGTCCAGAAGGGGACAGTGTCTCTCAGCTAATTCCTTCAGTATGCACACTCACACACAGCCTCTTCACAGAGAGCGAGCAGAGAGTAAATATATGTGGATTTGATCTGACATACATACTCTCTCACTGCAACGCCACACTGCGAATTGAAATCAGTGGAGCAGCTATTCTCATTCAGCACATCTTCCCTTCATTTAACCAGACCACAGTAAATCCCTGGGATTTTCTCTGCTGCGTCTGTTCTGGTCATTATAATTCTATACTGACGTCCCACGGCTTCTGGCTGAATAGCAAGTGTGTGTACACTTCTCTGCTAATCTCCGTGCCTGAAGTCAACAGGCAGGTTAAATCTCAGAGACGGCAGGGAGAGTTCTGTGTATGAGCACACTTAGGTGGTACTTGTCCACTCAATTGCTACAGAGAAAAGCTTTTACGCTGAAGAAGACTGTTTGATTCGGATTCTTGTGGATAAAAGGGGGTCACATGGGTTAGGAGTGAAGAGAATTGAGAGTGGTGAGTCGCTTTACACATGGCGTGATGTGAGCAGCCCATGGTCAGTGTGCAGGCCAAGGAGGTTGTGGATAAAGTCATCAAGAATTCTATAAGCTTACACACATACCCGAAGTAAACACGGGGTGTGTTTTAAATCCACTGGGATAGCAAGGAAATGCTTAGCTCAGTGTCTCAGACCTGCTGACAAGGGCAGATGATCATCTCTGAGAGAAAGTGAGCGCGCGTGTGTCTGTGCGTGAGTGTGTTACTCTGTGTGTGTGTTTGTGTATACATTAATACCTTAAGTCAATAGAAGTATAGGTAGAGAGGAGAGGAAGATGAAAAACAGATGTTGGTTCACCGGCTGAATGTGCTGATACTGTAGATCCGCTCTCTCCTCTGTGGCAAACAGAGACTCAGCTTCTCCTCTCGTGTGATTTCACGGGCGTGAATGAAATTGCTTTTACCTTACTGATCGCCACAGACCGTAGAATACCTGTTTTATTATCTTAACTCTTGATGACACGCTTTCTCTTCCTGTCCTCCTTTCTGTGTTTAACTTGATTGTCCTTTCTTTAAGGTAATGTTTTTTTATGAGTGAGACAGGTCCACCCTGTTTGGTTTCTGTTGACCTAGCAATGCATTCTCAATCCACACCAGGGTCTATACATTCATGGATGCATGCACAGACACACACACACACACACGGACAATGAAGTCATATTTTCCTGAGACACAGTGATGTGGCAGCCATCTCTAAAGTGATTGGATTTATAACCTTTGTGCCTATAACATGAGTGTTTGAGGAAGATTTCTGCATTACACAGCAGTGTGTGTTTGTGACCGTGCGTGTGTATGTTTAGTCTACATCAAACTGAATCTTGTGTGTGTGTGTTTCTGTAAACAAGCTATTATTATTAGTATTAGTGCTTTGTTTTCAGCAGTGCATGACTGAGATATAGTTGACATGTGACACTTTACTGTGAAAATGATCTTTCATATTATAATTTAGCTCACTCATTGCCATGGCAATCCTGCAGAATAGAGTAGCTCTGGATATCTCTCTTTATGATCGATCCCCATGCTCCATAGCAACACTATGGTGTGAAGCAGAAATTATAGGTTTCATTAAAGAGGAACCTTACAAAACTCTGGGCTTTTATGCCCAGATATGAATCAACTGTCGAAATTTTTATCGTTTCATAATACGGAACTGCATCAACACGCATCCATCCCCATGACCACCTACAAGTACACACGCATGCACGCAAACACACACACAGACTGAGCACACACGTTCACAGGCGCATGGACACAGACCACTACAGCTTCAATTTCAGACTGTCTAGATGATAGATGTCTTTTTATAACCACACATCAATCAATACTGTTTGGTGGGCCGGCCGAATGTTTTTTTAGCAGGATTGTCACTGAATTAGTTGAGAAATGAGGGTGAAAAGAAAAACATACAGCAAAGATCGAAACCTGCACATGTTTGCTGTTTAATTGTTTACACTTTGGGGTGG
The DNA here is from genome assembly GCA_032353495.1 of Ctenopoma kingsleyae. Classification (NCBI taxonomy): domain Eukaryota; kingdom Metazoa; phylum Chordata; class Actinopteri; order Anabantiformes; family Anabantidae; genus Ctenopoma; species Ctenopoma kingsleyae. The sequence goes on along the minus strand of JAUBNQ010000005.1, from coordinate 19,740,236 downwards.
TTTAATCCTACATTTTAGAGTATTTTGATCCTATGCTTCTTATTATTTACCTCTGGGATTAATAATGTATCTATCTTTCTATCTATCTGTCTTTCTATAATGGTACCTTGACTTATGGGTATGGGAGCTGTCCGTTGCCTCGGTGCTGATCTACAGATCTATGGTGATGTAGGAGCTGGGCTTAGACACTAGAGGGAGATGCTGTATCACAGTGGAGTTTTTTTTTTGTTTTTTGAAGTTCCTGGGGAGTGATTGGACCAGCGGTAGCAAACACACACATTGACGTTTTTGGAAAGGCAATGACCTAAAAGTCTCACATGTAATATAACTCTACTTACTTTGTGTGTTTTAATATGTTAAAAAGGATACAAGACACAAAACGAGCTACTTTTGTCCCTCAGACATTAATCTACAAATATTGAGACATGTATAAATGAATATATACATGTACAAGTGTGTGTGTGTGTGTGTGTCTGTGTGTTGGTTAGTGAAGGGCATGCAGGAGCACCTTAGTCCATCTGGCCTGCTAAGGTGCAGTGAAAGGGGGCCCAGCAAAGCTGCACCACCTCCCCTTCTCCGTCTGCCAGCTGTCATGCCTCTCCGTGTCTGCCCTCTCCATCAATATTCTGTTAACATTCCCCTCCTCCTCCCCTGTTCTGCCATGTCATAGTTTATTTTTCTTTCCCTTTCATGCTTTTTTTTTTTTTACCTCTTTCAGAAGCCTCTGTGCGTCTCACTTGCTCTGCTTCACTTTCAGTTTCTTCATCACCCACCTACTGTTTAGTTGGCTTTATCAGGTCATGCAACTGCAGCAACAGCTGGCCGAAGTTAGACAGAGTATGGGGGTATATTCGTACCTGTCTTGTATGTACCGTAAAGATGGCTAATGCAGTAGTTCTTTCTGCAGACATAAGAGATACTGAGTGATGTTGCATCTATTTAGATTAGGCTTTAAGTCTGCTCTGAGCTGTCCTGAAATAACCCACTTACTTTTCTGTAGCTGTCTCAAATTCATTCATTACACAAAGCAGTGGAACTTCAGCAGATTACTGAGCCAGCATACTGCACAGACTGTACCTCATGTTAAAGCATTTAACCCCTCACATTCATTTTAACCCATTTAATCCAATGCACAGTACAATCTTTTTTTCCTTATCACTGAACTCATGTAATTTTAATCCTCACAGTCTCTGCCATTCAGTGCACAAGCCAACCTTTCATTACTGTAGATGGAAGACAGCATGAAAGGTCATATAGTGTGTCACCTCGGTAGAGTGGTTATTACACTGAAGCTCAACAGCATTATTGTATGATGACTCTCCCTCAAGCTCGCTGTGTCCCCATTCTGTTGTGTTTACTGTACATTAACCTCATGGTGCACCATTCACTGTGGACAAAGGCAGCTCACAAATCTCCAGGTAGTTAACTACTAGAAAGGAAAGTGCTTTAATTCAACTTTATGTTTCTTTCCAGTCCTATCGTAGTCTTATGTAGTTTATTCATATATAATTATCTCATCATTATATCATTGAGCTGATTTATATGTCAGTTCACAATGTGCAGTACTTTTTCTAAAGAAAGCATCTCTACAGTATAAGCACTCTCAGTGTCCAAACAATGTCACTTATATGGCATTGAAATAAATATACAATGATGCAAACATTCAGCCAACAAACCAAATAAGCACTCATTTGATGTTGCAAATAATATAGAGCATAGATTGTGTATATATACCTTCATTGCTCTAAAGGCAAAGACATGCCTTAGAGTGTACTTAACATCATTTCAAGAGCCACTAGATTATTCATAATCATTACATTCCCTGCTGCTGCATGCTCTTACCCATCCAAAGAATACCATTTCCCAATAGCCTTTCCCTCTTCCCCTCTACTGTGGACCAGAACATCCCTATGATGATTTACGGCAATTATGCAAATGCAACATAAGGCTTCGGAAATTAATGCTAACCCCCACCAATCTCTTCGTCACTGGAGGATAGGTGTAACTGGAGCCGATGCTTTTACAATCCTGTTACTGTAATACCACGGACAATGCAAAAAGCCTACGTCAGCCGATTAAGGATTCCCCTTAAATTAGTTTGGGTTTATCAAAGCCTTATGGAGGCAGTTCACATGTTTAATCATTGTTCTTCATTCATTAGGTACAACTTGACTGAAAAGGCAGCTTACACGTGATTTTTCACTCTTTCTTATTTCTCAGGAGGGAGGCTGGATCTGCTTCTGTACACCGCAGATTCGAGTAACGTGGTCCTTCTTGTCACAATCTTTCACCTAGATAAAATGAACTGTATGGTAGCAGTGCAGGTGTGGGTGTGATGGATCTTCGCTGTGTCTGAGATGAGCCGGGCAGAGTGACACGCTGTCAGTGTGACACACCAGCCACAGAGCTGATTGACAGAATCATTAGTGACCCCTTATAGGTCTATCACCTCCTTATGTGGAGATAGTCTGGTTCTACAGTAGATCTGCAAAGTACAAAATGTGAGTGCAGTCAACTTAACTAATTTCAAATATTAGCTTTTTGGTGTCTATTCAGCCCAGCTCTTAAATGTGTAAATGCTTCAACTACCCTGCAGACATGTGAAGGACATTCATATGACTCTTATAATTATGTATTAGTGAGATGGAGCCTTCTGTGCAATAACGTCTGATGGGGAGCAGCAAGGTCTGACTCTCTGCTAATCACCTGCTTGTGGCATGTCACGTCAAACACGGGTCTTTTCACATCTGGGACATATCATGTCATACACTCTCTGAGTGTAAGTGTGTAATACACATTATGGCTATTTGACATGCTGGACACGGTGTATGTGTGTGTGAATATGATGGAAAGAGTGGGGGTACAACTAAACACACACTCTTAATTAGTCAAACCCTGGAGCGTTTACTCCTTCATAGGCGAAGTGCCGAGTTGAAAGAGAGTTGAAACACATAAAGTGTCAGATCAAAAATGAATATGTGATGCACTGTAGTGCTCTAGATGTTTGCAGGACAGTTGTTCACTAATGCTAGCAGTTCTTGCTTCAGAGTGACGTCATGTTGCATTTGTATTATCTACTGGAATCCACAGGGGGTCACTGTTCTGCTTTGTTGGAACAAGCCAAGAAGGGAGGAGTCCAGGAGAGTTCCTCTCCTTCTTTACTTGACATCAATACAGCATCAATGTGGATTTAAAAACCTGATGTGTGCACTTTCAGAAATCTGATCCAACTTGTTAGAACTGTAGGCACTCTTGATGTTGTTGTGTAGAGGACACTCTCAGTCAGCACTCCCCTCCTTGTTCTTCCTCTCTGATAATGGTAGTCAAGAGCCTCTTCTTCCAAACATGATAACCCATTATCAACATATTTATAATTAAAAAGAGAGGTGAGCAGCTGTTTGGTATTTCACTGCCTTATCTAGGACCCTTTATCTGTCTCTTTTATATTCTTCATCCTCTTCTCCTTGAGCCTTTTAATTTCATGACTCTTCAATTAAATATTAAAGTGTTTGAGGATTACGTCAGACTTGTGCACAAGCTGCTGGGTTTTCCCAGCCCGCTTTCTACATATACACTTTGTTCCCTTTTGTCTTTTTTTTTCATTTTCAGTTTTAACTTGCTTCACTGTCATATCATGTAAATACATTTGCACAGCCAAAATATTCAGTGGACCATACTGTGCTGCAACATTCATCTCTAGATTTTTCTCCCTCTCTTTCTCACACACCCATACACACACTTTTCCTCATGCCAAGAGAATTTTCTTCTGTCCCACAACCTCCACATTATATTGATCCATACTTGCCCAGCAACATGGCCATAATTGATCACTAATGTCTGACTGTGGCAGTAATACATGATTCATGCAATTACCAATCATCTTTGCAGAAGTAATCAAAGTCAGTTTAGCCACATGCTGCAACATGACATGCTTTATTCAGAAGAGAAAATCTACATAATATTTCTCAACAATAAGTGGATTATTCCACTGTTGGACACAATTAGCTGATAAACATGTTCTAAACATGAGGTCGCTGCACATTCAGACGTCAGTGTAGGACTTCATGAATGTAAGAAAGAGAACATCAATAATGTGTATGTGGAAGCTATAGGTATTCTACAAGCAGTGGATTTCTCAAACACATTAATCACAGCAAGATCTACACGACTACAAAATGTAACAATGAAAACTCTGTTGTAGCTCATTAACTTTACCAGTGCATGTGTGCTATCATTAATGCAACTCTGAAATATTTCACCTGAGTGAGGCGAGGGTACAAACTGCTTCTTGTTCCTCTGGAACAGGCACGGTCTTCTTATTACAAGTACTGGAAGGGACATTATTTTATTAATAGGGTAGTCATCAGCGCTCATGCTCTCAGCCTCACCCACACACATACATGTATGCATACACACATACATGTATGCATATGCAGGCACATAGGAAGGAACAAGGTGAGGAAAAGTGTATTGCCATTAATTTGAATATGACAGGATTTTGCACATACTGTATGCCTCAAGAGCTGTTAGATATGTGGGTGTGTGAGTATATGCGTGTGTGTGTGTCTGTTTGTGACACAGGGTGCAAAGGAACAGCCTGCAGCACTGTGCATATCCAGCCTCATTTACCAGATTCCACTCCTCTATTATCAGCAGGATCATTATCCTCTCTCCTCTATGCCCTCGCTGCTTCGCTTCTACTGGGACTCAAGGTGGCACACCAAAATATCAGCACACACACACAAGCCTCACTCACTACCACTCACCCACAATGCTTATTATTCAGCATTCTTTCTCTGTGTGAAAAGAAAAAACATAGAATAGGTCCAACTTTTTGTTTTTTTCTGCAGTGACTGGAAGTTTAGTGCACTTGTTTGTGTGTGCATGTGTGCACCAGTGGCTTGCAGGACACAACTGATGCCTCAGTATGCATCAGTGTAGATGGGTATGGAGATGGAGAGAGAGACAAGATGTGATTAAGATTTCAGCCCTGTCGTCTAGTGGAAAACCAGTTACTCATTGTCTTCTTCCATGGATGTTTATATCGCACCATTGAGTATAATAGAATGAAGTTTATGTTGCACAGCACGATCATATATACAGTGTGTTTTTATGAAAGGACACATTTGTCTGTGTACACAGCCAGGGACAGCAGGAAATGCAGCATTAACCATGCCTCAGCTAGCTGCCTCACCATGATAATAATTACTTAGAAAAGAGAAAGGAGATCCCAAATGTTTTCACTACTACTCTGCACTTTTCCAGTGTTTTTTTATTTTGATTTCTTTGACTGCATTTTTCCTGTTTCTCTTTCAGTTTCTGTGATTCTCACTGCCTCATCCAAAGCTGTTTTATGAGAAGTTCTATCTGTTGTTATTCAACTTTAACAATCCTACTGCTTATTCAGCCCTGTGAGATCCCACTAATAGTCACAGTGGCTGCTGAGGCATAGAACGGTAGGTTACACTAAGCCGACTCTGGAAATATAAAACACAGTACGCATACTTGATGTCGATTGCTGTGTGTGTGTCTGAGCGTGTTGCGCCCGTGCTCTCAGATGTGACCATCTAAGCTGCGATTTTTATTAAAATACTGAACATGTAGTCTGTTCGAGAAGGAGAGAAGAAGGTAGGGGATTTTGTTTCTCGGTTTATTGGTTTGGCATTTAGAGACTGGAGAAATCCAGGGAAGGAGAAGGGAGAGGAATGTATTGAACACAAGAGAGATAAAAACAGGGGAGAATGAGCCTATTCTCCTTACCACTGAGTGGTCTGCTCTCCAGAGAGAAATAAACTGATTTGTGATTAATGAAAAGATGGAGAAGAGGTGTCCACTCCCTCTCTTCCTTTCCCCTCTTTCCCCTTTCTCTCTCACCCAGAAAATCCATCTTGGTAATGATGTCTGTGTGTAGGGAATGATTAGGGAGTAGATAAAGAGAAAAATCAGCCAATAAAAGCAACACAAAAACGTTCTACAGTATTATCATCACACAACCCCTCTGCGGGCAAGTGGAGATAAGGCGTTATCATGAAGTAAACACCTGACCTTTTGCAAAACACAAAGTCACAGCCTTCTTCTCTGTAACTTTCTCTCCAATTTTACAACAAGTTGGCATCATTTCCATCACTAATTTAGCAAGGCGGTAACAAATGAGTAAGCGTTAGAGCGAGAAAAAGTGCTGCAGGCTCAGTGATTAAATGATGCAGGCAGGTGACGAAGCAGTATACGAAGCAAATGAGAGAAAAAAATGTAAGAAACTTTGAATGAGACATACAGATGGTGTAAATGAAGGAGATTCTGAGTTGTGCTGATCTCCTTCATACCTCATTAGCCCAGTAAACTGATGTCAGTTTATAGAGATGCAGTTTATATAGGCTACACATTCTCGTGCACTACTGATATCACAGGGCCTCATTCTGGACTCAAGGGACGTGAACGACGGAGAAGGAAGTTTGTTCTTAATTCATACTCACAACTCACGTACTTACAAGTAATAAGTAGCATAGTGTGGCAGCAGAAAAAGAAAGTGAAATAGAAGAGTTGTAAGATGCGTAGCTATGGAATAGGGGTGAGCTAAAGTATCATCAAGATAAGCACCTGGAAGATCAGAAGCCACGGTGCAATGCTGCACCTGCCTGTCACATGGGAGACTTCACAGCAAGCGCGGCAGAACCAGTCATTCATACGACGTTACGCAGGGAGAGCAAAGTGTTTTTAGTATGCCAAGAGTGGGGACAGGAAAAACGGAGGCATGAAGGAAGAGATGGTAATTAGGAAGTGAAAAAGCATTTCCCTTGAAGTGCAGGATGTTAAGACGACAAGCTCTGATTTTCTGTATAATGCAGCGAGCTTATGGTGAAAAGAAGTGCCAATGTGGAGGTGGCAGAGGGGTCACACCATATACACACAGTATAAGGCATGTACACAGGGGAACCCAAGCATAAAAACTAACAGAGCAAAGGTTAAAAATAATAAATGTCCAGCTATTAATTTTCTAGCCACTTACAGAGAGTGGGGTCATGGTGTGAGCTTGACACAGAACAACCTACGTCATATCCAGTCACCATTCTCGGTGACTGCTGCAGTCATCTCATCATCATGAGCAGGAACTGAGCACAAGGACAAAGCACAGAGCACAAAGTGGTTGTTCAAACAGGTCTGTTTTTATAGTTTCAGAGTGTTCTTTCAGTAAACCCAGAGACTTCATGACTGTTGGTGAAAACAGGAACAAGCATACGAGCTTCCTCTTCTCTGCTGCCACAGTATATGTCTGCCCAAATTACCTCTGGTGCTGTATATCAGTGTATCTCTATACCTGGGGCAAATACTGCCTCTTCCTGTATTTAGTCTACCATCATAGCAGCACCTGAGACTACAACCCCCAAAATGACCATGAGGTTGGCTTAACACCTCTATAAAACAGCTTCAACAAAAACTGAGCGTTACAAACGTTCATGCATGCAAGATTTATTGCAGGGCTTTTATTGAACTGCAATAATTAAAGCTAGATGCACCTGATAAACTGGCTACTGAGCGTAAAGTTGTAGATTTTTATCAGAACTGAGACTGATATTTGCTTTTTAAAGAATATCTTGTATTCAGATTGTGTGTGTTTGTGTGTTTGATATTGAACATATTGCCTCAAACACAGATGACTGTGTACTCACATTGTATACTGAATGACAGTAGATGTATTGTCCCAGACTACAATGTCTACATATTCACATCAGCTGTCTAGGAAATGATGCATGCAGGATTCATAGCACAAGCAGAGAATGCCTGACAGCTTTGATGTGACAACACTTTTCCCCTCGCATAGTGCTCCACGGTCTCAATATCAGTCATTCACTGAGTTCACGAACTCGGAAAAAGACTAGAGAGAGGGAAAGAGAATGAAAAGCATTGCAAGAGAGAGATGCAGTGTGTGTGGGGGGGGAGAGTAGGAGAGAGAGAAAACAGCAAATGTGAGTAAAAGAAGGGGAAGTGTTTCCAAGAACTCTCTTATTCCTGCTACAACTCTTCAGTGGCTTCTCACTCCTGTGGGAGAAAGGAGATCACATCACTATTAGGACAAAGGAATTTTAACTGCTTTTTAGTAAGCGGATCTCCCTAGCAGAGGTAGAAAGTTCAGAAGGTACGAGCAAGGAGAAGCTAACTAGTTGAGAGACAGGGAAGTTTTCCAGCCCCAGTCATGTTTTATTAACTGCAGTTCTACAAATGAATATCTTCCTTGCTGCTATATGTTTCTTCTTGTCCCACATTTGTGTTATAAATTTATTGTGTCTTGCTTTATGCACAACAGCTATTTTGCTCTTTAATGTGGATAAATATTTCATTGGATCATTTCCATTCTCCAGTAGACAGCTGTCTCCCTGCCATAAAGGCTGGAATATGGAAATGACCTGACTCTCTCTGGCACAGCAAATGTATTGAAATCACACAACATCAATCACAATGCATATCTAATACACTCCTATACCACTATCCCTTATTTGCATATATTTTAGACTCTTTTACAAATTCAATATTGTGCTCTTACAAGTAGCATTTTAAATGGAAGGACGCTCCCTGCATGCATAATGCAGCACAGAAATCTTTATTCAACACAGCTGTGTCAGGGTTTCCAGTACAAATCTTGTTCGGCGTATAAAGGCGGTGTAGAAGGCACAGCAACCAAATTTCAGTCAACAGCCACAATTAAGCGACAAATGACTAAACAGACACTAATTTCTTGAACATGATTTGATATATTAGTGCAGTCAAGTGCATAAGAGTTGGTCGTAAACACATGTGCAGTGTTTACCGGGGGGGCAGGAATACTGAAATTGCATCATTAAGGTTATCTTGTTCTCGTCAAGTGCTTTCAAATCAAAACTGATGAGGTTACCTATCAGAAATCCAGAAGAGTAAATATAATATAATAAAACTCAGACAATAGAAGTGGACTCCAGCTCTTGTCTACTTCAGAATTATGTGTTTGCACTTGTTCAAGAAATGTATTAAGATCTTTTGATTTTATGTTAGTTCCACTCCACTGCCATTTAAAGGAAAATATTATAATTAATAATGATTCTTAATAGTACTTCAGCTTAATACATTTGAAATGCTACTCTGACTTGGAGTAGAGTACTTTTTCTGTACTTGAGATTGAGTTTGTGCTCTCCTGCCATCTCTGGTATAAGACTTGAGCAACTTTATTACATGAAGACAAGTACACATAGTTTTCATCTTACTCCAGTGTGTGTGGGTGCTACTTTGTGTGAATGCTTGTATGCCTGTATGTGATATTAAGTAGAACTCACTGGACCGTGCCTCCATATGTCTGGACTCAATTCAGCCAGTGTCTTTGAGTTATGCACTTAGATTAGCTAGTTCACTTTTCACTAAAGAAGATTGCTCGGCTCAGGAGAACATTTTGTTCTCTTCGGCACTCTACTCTGTCTGTGTAATGATGGACAGCCTTTCTATATTGCTATGATTCAGATTTCTGCATGGACGTAAGTCAGAAAGGTTCATATGTAGTGCTAACAAAAAGAAACCACAGCCAGTGTGAAGGTAATATATGATGGTAGACACATTCAAATGTTTTACCAAATAGTCCACTGTATATCACTGTAAAAATGCTTGTTACAAACAAATAGAACATATCTACATACCTTTCCTTTGAAGAATCTTCACCATGACACTGCGTTACATTAAGAGCGACAGCTTTGCGTTGCATTTCACAGGAATGTTCTGCCTTAAACACAGAAAACCCAAACAGGTGTCCCTAACAGTTTGAAACTGTACCTGCAAGGGATTTTCCATAAACAACTGTCATATCAGTGAAGCAGTGTTCATCTCCGTGCTGCTAATTATGCCGTAAGAGAGAACACATAGCATGGTTGTTTTGGATCCATTTCAACGAGCATGACAACATGCGCTAAAGCGGCTGCCGTGGCCAGTAGAAATCAAACGTGCAGGGAAACATTTTTGTTAGAGTATACACGAGCACAATGAGTTCACATGCTATAAACAGACTGAATGCTAAAGCTTGTTATGAGGTTGTTTCCATCACAAGATGCTAAGATCATCTCATGTTTGAGCGTGCGATGGCATGTGGGTGTGTTCTGCATGTGTTTGTGCATCCCAGCCCTCTCACCTCTCAGTAACACGTGTCTCTTTGATCAGCCCTGATGTTTAATTACACCAAACAGGATAAGACGGTGTCCTCCATCTGAACTGTTTCAGCATTATCTTCCACCCATCTATCTCTAATAGAAAACATCTGGGCATACCATGTGGAGGAATGAAGTGTCTTATCCCAAACGACTTGCTATCATAACTGTTTGTTCTCATCTTCTGCTTCTTTGTAGAGGCTCGTGTTCACCCAGTGCCCGGCTACAGTCCTTATCTACGGTTTAGTGCTGTCAATCAGCTGAGGCCGTGTTATGAGACGTAGCAGAGTCTGTGGATGCTTTAGTAACACAGAGGTTCACATGACAGACAGATGGATACGCCAGATAAAGAAAATTGATGTTGATGGACTTCTTTACTGTAGACTGCTGTCTTAGAATGAAAAAACCGAGCTGTTGACAGAGATGAAAACAAATGGGGAAAGACGGTCACATTACAAAGTATGTCGCTACTCCACCCAAGACCATTCTGCATAGTAGCTACAGTAGAAGTGCGAAGGATGGAGAGAAAATGTGAGTTATGAAATCTATAATGAATAGTCTCAATGACACCACTAGCTGCCAGATTGCATAGTTTTGCTCTATCCATCACCAAGGGAACATTTTCACCTCGCTGAAATATGAAAATCACAGCTACTCTGTCCGGTTTTAATACTGAAGCCATCAATTCACTGGCCCCTATCTCACCACAGCCTTAATTACATGATATCTTGTGTGCTATCTTCCCTTCTATCCAAGCCCGGTCATCATTCAGTATAAGATGAGTGAGATGAGCCCATTCCAATTAAATAAGAAAGAGAGACAGAGACAGAGAAAGATTACAATACCAGTGTGTGCAATATGAGCTGGGTGGAATAATGTCTACATTTGGCTGTCACATGGTTTATGAACTGCTAAGATGTGAAGTCACATTACAGTTATATAAGATGACTGGCAAAAGATATGAAACTAACCTCAAATGAGACATCTGCTCCAAGCAAATATTGTTTGTTCTGATATTATAAACTGACATATTGCAATATTTCATGCTTCAAAATGGTATAATAAAGGGAATCATTAATCTCTCACCTCATTCAGTACACAAAAACATATAATTCATGGGCGCAGATGCATGAACGCAACACACATTACTTTCTTTGGCATGCTCTGCCACTTTTTCTGCACAGTCACGCTGGGAGAAATGAGAGGCCTTCCTTTACTGTCAATCTAACCAACAACTTGTACAGTAATTGGCCGAATTGATCACAAAAATGGGGCAGCACTATGCTGAGCAAGCGAGCGTCAAGTTAAAGTTGCACGTGTGCAACTGAAAGACGTGTTCAGACACTTAAACTCACAGTATCTCTTGTGTCATCAGTGGCAGCAGGCAGGAGACATTGCAGAGGAAGGAAAAATGAGCATAGTGCTGTTGGACATTCCTGCAGACAGCTCAGTCATGTCCCTGAAACGGTAAATAATTAGAATCCCTGGCATTTTAACAGCCACTGTGCAGCTACATCCCCTCTAAACCAACCATCCTCCCTTTATTTGGCACCTACAGGTATGTGTGCTTAAATGTGTGTGTATGTGTAGGTGGACCGTGTTACAAGGTCCCAATTCTTGTGAGCGTTATGTCCTTAACAGAGCATGGAGCATCCTGTAGAGCTGATCAGCTGGGCAGCCATCTCACGCACAGCAGGACACACACACACACACACACACACACACACACAGACAAACAAACCAGAATCCCTTATTGCTTTTCTTCCAAAGCAAACGGGAGAGCTGTAGGTGTCCTTTAGGGTAAAACAGATGGACAGGTGGGATTAAGGTAAAGAATAGCGCTGGAAGCTTTTTTGTGAATCACACTTTTTCTTTTTCTTTTTTAATTATTATCCCTGATCCACATTCCTCATTGTTTGTCTCAGCCAGTTTAGCACATCATCCTGCATGGACTAAAAACCAAGGTCAAATATGGTATAAATGTTAGTGCCATTAAATTTGACCTGCAGTTAGTACCTGGTTTAGACACATGACTGAGACGTGACTTTCAGGACGAGGTCCTGAGTCAAACTACTGAGTCCTTGATCTCAGATCACATCCCAACAGCCCCTCATTGATTTAACAGAGTCCTTGGTGGATGGCCTTGGATGGGGATAACAGAGAAGATTTATGAGGTTTTATTCCTAGCAGGTAATATGGCTTTAAGTGCCATGAGATACACAGAGCTAATTCTCCCTGGAATGCAGCATTGTATAATTTAAAGTCAAATCTTTTTATTTCAGGTATACGTAACGTCACCTTGTGTCCACCTCTATCTATCCTACTGCCTCCTCTGCTCCTTTGGGGAGCAAAGACAGACGACTATCACAGCTCTCCCAGAAAGACAGTTTCACAGCAAATAGTGACTTGTAACTTCACAGAGCTGAAATCAACTCAGATAAGAGGATTTCGGGGGGCGAGGGCGACTGAACAGAACGTTTAGCGTCTGCATCCAGAAACAGTCCAATCAGCAGCTGAGTGCGATTAAGCAGCTCCCAGACTAAAAGACTCTTCTTCTCTTTCTGTTTTATGATTCTGCTTGACGTTTTCATTGTATTATTGTATCTCTGTATTCTTGCAACACTTCTGTTTTGTGCCTCTTTTTTTCTATTTCTTCCTTTTTTCATCCTCATTGTTGTTGGCAACTCATCAATGCGCCACCATGGGAGTATTATCGCAGCTTGCATTCATCATAAACTAAATTACTGTCTGGTTAGTGATAATATTGTATGTGTGTGTGTATTTGGGGGGGGCTATAATCCGCAGATTTTAGTGCCGTCAATTTAAAGCCAAGAAAATATATGTTCAGCTCTCTTGCTTTAATGTGTGGGGAATAGAGTGCTGTAAAAAAAAAAAGAAAAAAAGAACTGTAATTGCACCACAACTGAAAGCACTGGGCAAAGTGACAATACCCCAGGGAGCTCCAAATATAAAAGAAGATAATTACTTAGAGAAAGGCAGAGAGACACAGTCACCACCTTGTTTTTGCTTTGGAGCATCAGTCATACAGCCTGGGCGTAGCCTTGTTGTTAAACCATGAAATCCAGAAAAACAGAGTGTGGGACTGTTAAAACTTTCACTTTAGGTCTGTGTCTGTTTACAATAGCAGGTGTAATGTCTGCTAAACCACAATCAACGCGACAGTTAATGGCTCGTGTTTCTCTCTATTCTCAGTTACAGAATGACTTTTAACGCCAGTTGCTCTTAATGTCACAGAGAAACCAGCAAGATATTTTGCCCTCGAGGATCAGGGAGGGTTAAGTGTTCAGCTAAGGGCTCACTGCTTCTTCTTTTCACTTTTTTTTATTTGTTTAAGCATTTTAAAATGATCACTGCAGTCTCTAATACAGTTATTTGTTCTTCCTGCTGGAAATGTTTGATTACAGATTTACTCAAATGACCTTTTGCTCAGTGAGATAAGATCAGGCATGAATGCTGAATCAGCAAAGCTCTGCGTCTGATAATGTACATGTTAAAGGCCATACATACAAAAAACTGCAACATGAAGCATTTGTGATCTGCAAGTACTGAACTGCAAGGCTTTGACTGTTTCAATGAATGTCTGTTATCATAGTCAACATCAAATACTTTGTTATATCTTGTTTGCATAGTGTTTGATCAGAAATTCTCAAATTTAAGTAATTGATTTGCCAGTTTAATACAAAAACAACCCATGCTGTGTTTCAAGAGGTTTTGTTGAAGGAAACAAATAAGGATATAAACAAAAATTTAAATGGCACCCACACACACACACAAACTGTCTGTTGTATGTTTGCAGTCACAGCGGGCAGTAATGGATATGGTATTAAAGTATTAATCTATTATTGGAAAAAGAAAACACTACTTAAGCTCTACTAAAGTAAAAGAAGAGAAGAATTATCACCAGAATCCTAAACCCTGGCTTAACTGGTAACAGTGCATCATTCTGTGAACGTGTCGCCTTTACTGGAGTATTTCCATTTTATTTTACGTTAACCTTTACTCTATTTTAAATCAGAG
>JAUBNQ010000005.1:19713803-19725941 GCA_032353495.1 Ctenopoma kingsleyae | reverse complement strand
CCACTACATCCATTTTAACATCATTAGTTACTAGTTACTTTTTGCAGGATTAGCTTCTTAGAAAACTCATTATACTTATATTAATAAAATGCTGGTGTATCATTTAAGGATTAACTTCCTGTCACTACAGAAGTTGGTTAAAATCAGCTCCACGTTAACCGACTGCAGTTTTTTTCTCACAGTCTGTAGGTAGCAACCACCATTTTTCAGTCCCTCCTCACCTCTTTGTTTTATTCACCTGCTCCTTATCAAAACGTAGAGCTTGTGAACGCTCCATCACAAGATGAAATGTATGCTTGGATCCAAACAACTTTATCAGTTTGGGAAGGGAGAGTGGTCTAACCCGGTAACATCTATTTTATCTGTTGTCACCCAGCTGCTGCAGTGCAGCTGCAGAATACGGAGCTTCTACTTGTAGAGCAGGTTAACAAATGTTGTGACCATCAAATTAAATTTTTGTCAAATTGAATTACCTGGTCACTGGCCCAACAGCTAAACAGGAAATGCCCCACCCCTCTCTTGGCCATTCTGGCTCTGTTATAAAGATATAAATTAGTTCTCAGTAATGTACTTTCTGTATTTTCTACTGCTGATAGCTGGTGTGGTTATGTGTGGTGTTCAAGGGCACATGTAGGGTATTTGTACAGAAGGAGAAACATTTATCATCCATACTCCCTGCCCTGCTTTTCCCAACTGGTTTGAGATTTATCACTTTCCAATCGTATGATCACCATCCTCTGGAGCATGCATACCTAATAGGCAGACTCTGGTCCTAACCCAGACAAAAAATCATTTGAATTTGGACCATCCATTGAATTTCAATACAACATGACCCACACCACCTGTGAGTGACATATTGCTATTATGCCACCTACCCTGCCATTTCAGTCTCTATACATTGGTAGCCACATTTATTCACATTCTTGAAGTAAGGACATTTTAAATGGCATGACAAATGAGAGAAATGCTTTCATTCATTAGTTATTACACTGAGAAATATTAAATCCAAGGTGAGCACAAGGCCAGTATGTGAAATTCACAGAGAAACGTATGGCATGAAGATGGTGTCTGTGCAAATGTCTAGATGCCTTTTTTACTTAACCGATATTTGATGAGGTATACAAATGTCCTCTGAGTTAGCTTATTGGTGAATTAATGCAGAGTGAGTCTTCACAGGGTCTCTGGAAAACACAACTCTGTCAACTTACCAGCCAAGCTAAGGAACTCTACTCTACTACAATCATGCTGGTGATGACAACACATTAACTTAAATACATTAACATGAAGACAAATGTAAAAAAACAGAGAAGGGAAATCAATCAGACATTAAACGGAATGAAGAGAAAAAGAGAGAGAGAGAGAGAAATGGATGATGGGGTATAGTCAATTATGGCTGACTATACTTATAAAAAAGCGAGTGAGAGTTAAGATCAGTAGATGAATCAATGTTTTTAACCATATTTCATGTAAGAGCTTAACCATGGAGACAAATACCCTTTTTCAAAGATAAATTGTTTTATTCTGCACATATATGTACACATACAATTACATATCATTCAGTAATCATTTTAAAATCAAAGCCTTAATCTGATTGATACATAGCTGTGTGTAGAAGTACAAACATGCACAGTCCATTCTTAAGCAAAACCCACAATATCAAAAACCTTGTGCTGTCTTGTCTGTGATGCTCTTTGCATATACAAAAGCTCCAGTCATTTTCAAGCTCTAGCGCGCAGTCAGACCCCCACAAGCCATTTACTCGCTCAGCAGGGGGGCAGAGGTATTCACTCCCTATTCCAGTGGCATTTGTGACTCCAATCATCTTTCAGCAGACAAGAAATAAGAAATTTAGAGTAGGTCTGTTAAGTTCAAAAAACAATATAACCTTCACCATCACTTATGGCCTCCAGGTCTGCAGTGTTCTGTTCAGATGTCAAAGTCTAACAGCTGCCATGTAAAGTGCACTATTGTGGACTGTGCTGTTAAACTACATCAAAGCTGTTCTTAGCTCTCACTAAGTATTACTGAGTGTCTCATATTAACCAGCCTTGTTGTAAGGTCCTCTCCCCTCAGTATGTTAACCTTGTTGATGGTCACATGCACAGCCTCCCTTTAATCTCTCGACCATTTATGTAAAGTGATATTCCCCGGAAAATGAAGACTAAAAAGCATTTCTAAACCAAACAATGTCATCTAAGGGTGGAAAATGATTTTAACATATTTCTATTTCCTCTGTCAAAGAAAACCAATTTCATTTTTATTGTCATATTTCCAGTAAATGAATAGTTGTTGTTTTTTTCTGCAGCAGTGAAAACGTTCTAATCCTTATTGCTACACAGAAAAATAATTGAGTCAGGGAGAGGTCAATGCACATGCACACTCAAAGATAAAGGCACACACAACCACACAAAGTACAGTAGCTAAGCACTGTAACATGTTCATCTAAATGTACATACACGTGCATGTTTATCAATTCATTTACACAAATAGAGATTTTGTACACATCTGCTACAATTTGACTAATTCCTATAAATGGCAAGCACAACAAGCACTTGGTTAAGGTTAAAAAATGTGTGGCAAAAATGAGCCATAATCGAGCCACTGATGTTCCCCACAAAAACATATTTGCAGTTCCAGTTTAGTTAACATTGTTTATTAGGTTCAGCGTTGTGAGTTGTGTTACCTGTACATGTGCAAATGCTGCCTGCGTTTTCATAATTTTATACTCAGTTGTAACAGTTGTCACTAAATGTAAGTGGCTTTTTATTAACAGCAGTGCAACAGAGTCAAGTGGCTAAATCAGCTTTCAAACAAGCAATATTTTGGACGACAGATTAAAGTGTTTTATGTATCAGGAGCTACAGTTTATAATTCCACAGATGCTGCAGATTGTTGTATAGGACTTGCATTAAAAGAGTAATTACTTCATGTACACTCATTGGTTTTACACATTATCATTTGTTTGTATTCATGAATGAAATGCATAAAGCATCTTAACATTAGAAGTGTAACCTGTAGCTTTTTAGGCAAATTGACTTCATAAATGACAAACGGGAAATAAACACATCAAAACTTGTTGATTTCATTTTCTGTGAATCAATTAACTACACCTACATTATAATATATCAATAAAATGTACGCAAATAATGCATTTCTTTTCCACCAATATCTTAGCTTGCAGTACAACATCCAGTTTGCTTGACTACACTGTTATTGAGCGCTGCTGTGGTTGTGTTCAGGCATTTGCAGCACTTGGGTTGGATTTAGTAGAAAAAAAGTACTGAAGTTAGGTTTAGAGAAAAGAAAACTGGATATTTTAGATCAGATATGTTGGCGGACAAAATTACATTGCCTGCGTACATAACATTCACATGTTATGTGTCAACATATTTGTAACTTGTCATTTACATTAATTGTGAACATACGATCATTATGTTAACAGAAATGTAATCCAGTACATTCTCCACAAAAATGTATTTGTGATTGCAGTTTAGTTTTTCACATTTGCACTTTGTTGCATAGGGATGAAATGTTTAGGCGAGAAGATTAGTAAAATATTATATACATCTTGTGAAAACCTTCATACCTTATGAGCACATGGAATAAGAAGGTACAAGCATGTCCTCTGAAGCAGAGATCGACATTGCTGTGGTCTTATTTAGTTATATGTCTGTGCAGAGATGAATAATAATCCAATATCGGCCCCTGGCCGACTGTGGTGACGGGGGAAATCAAGCTGAACAACACCCTGCAGGGACCCTTCCATTCCATTAGCTAAAGTACAGGTGGATCAGCCCTGCCTGCCATGACTCCCACTGTCACGTCTACAGAGGCAAATGTGTGTTTTCCCATGTTTGTGTGTAGGTGTGTGTGTGCTTGTTTGATGCCTTAGTGTGAATACTTAGCTAGGTCATGCTATGCAGTCTGCATACCCCTACCAGATATACAGCCATTAATCACTACGCTAACCCTATAAATACTGCCTAAAGGAATTTCTCTTGTGTTAGAGTGCATGGCTTTAATCAAGCAAAAGAAGTGACTCTTTGTTCCTCTTTCACTGGATTTTCTTTTTTCTTCCCTGCTTTGTTGTATAGAATAAACGAAAGGTGTTGTTGAAGCTTTCAGCCACATCTGTCCTTGCCTCATCTCCCTGATGAACACTCCCTCAGACCTGGAGAAAAATATTTTAATTGACAGTGACAGCAGCTAATGGTCATGGATTCTCCCTGTTTGTTTGTAACTTTGTGTTGGCACAGTATATGAGCATGTGTGTGTGTCCGTTTTTTTAGATAATCAGGCATTGTAAGAATGTGTGTGTTTACATGCATGTCTGCCTTTGCCTGTCCATATGCTTGAACGTGGTTGGTCCGTCTGTCAGCCAGGTTCCAGTCATTAGGATTGTATCCAAGTCGCGCCAAGCTGAACCTCTCATCTCTCATTTAGCCTGATGGACACCCACTCAGGGAACCACAGAGGGGAGACACGTCCCATTCTGTCTGTCCTTCTCACTCACTGTCTCTGTTTGTTTAAGCGTGCATGACTATACGTGCCTGTCCCTGAACAGTTGAAGGGCACTGAGTGGAGTGCCTTTTTTTTTCTCTATTATAATGAATAAATATTTCAGCTTCCACTTGTTGTGTAACAACATAGACCATGGATATCAAAACTGAACAGATAGTGAGTTATTCCCATTGAGCCTGACTGGTACCATCCAGTGCCTCTACTGGCTAGTTTGCCAGTACCACTCAGCTCATGTTCCATGACTGTGTGGCACAATATTTAATGAGCTGTGGGTGTAATTACACAAAGATGATTAGAGAATAGGTCGACTGTACGTCATCTGGAATGGCAGCTGTAATAAAGAAGCTTAGGAATGTCCCAGCATTGAGCCACATTCAATATGTGCTTGGTTTTAAACATGACATTTAACAGCTATAGCAATATAATAAAAAATTAAATCCAAGTCTTAGTTTTCAAAATTAAACCAATTTTAATCTATTTTCATCCAGTAGATTAGAGTTAATATTCCTTTATTATTTTATTTGCCTTTTTGCATATATACGATATATTTTGAGTATATACGTAGTATATATGTTGTATAAATGAATCTACCTATGTCAGAGACAGCACAAAGCAAAACAGTGGCTGGCAGGCAGATCTGACACCAGCCTAATTCATAAAGCTCTGCAGGCATATCAGTGTCAGGCATATGCCAATGCTGTTTAATTGCTAGACAGACATAATCCACAGGTAATTACTCCTTTTTATTAATTTCCATTTTTATTGTCCCCATATCCATTCATTTACTTTGTCGCAACCACGGAGGGGCTTTGGTGGAAGGCATTAGGTATTTAGGGAGGTTTCATTTCAGATTTAGTGTTTTCCCGTTGCATGGAGAGGAGCCATTAGACTGATGTAAATAATATGGTAATTTGGCAAAACTCCAATATATTTTTTATCCAGTTGCAATAATGTTGGCTCTGTGCCTTGAGCAATTATGTATCAACACTTTATGCAGCCTGTATTGCTTCCACATAATAAGCTCTGTTGTGTATTTTAATGCTTATTTTTCTTGCTTTACCTTGTGATTTTTCAGTCTGTCTGTTCTATAATGAAATGCATTTGACCAGCAGTGTTTGTCAGGTCAGCCAGTGTGAAGTGATTGTTTGGGACTGGGACCTTCTCATCCTTTAGCATGAACTATTTTCTTTTTCACCTGTCAGCCTAGCTAGAGAAAAGAAGACACATAAGACAACACATAAGCAAAACCAGACTAGAAAACTGCAAAGACAAGACAATAGCAGAGCAGTTCAGGGTTGAGAAAAGTGAAACATGAAGACAACAGAGTAGTGTAAGGGAGGAAAGGTTGTGGAGACGAGGGGGGTTTGCAGGATCATTATGCTTCACCACAGAGTACCTGCCTTGGACATCATTCTCCCTCTTCCAATTAAGCCCTCCAAAAACAGATCTCTGCAGACAGGAGGGAGGCACTCAACTAAGACCCTGAATGTCTCCCACTGGTCCAGTTTCCCTGGATAAGCAGTTGGATCAGTGCAAATGCAGTGCTGCTGCATCTGAGATACTGGGACCTGCCTTGTCAAGTTGAGGAAGCTCCAGCTGTTCTGTTGCTATAAGGAACTGAGGACGCATCCTTTACCAGAATAAAATGAGCTCGCCTGGAGAGAACAAGAGTTGTGGATTTATAGCAAACACTTTCAGCACAAGCCAAATGGTTCTCTGATATAATCAGGCCTCACATCATAAGAGACACAGCTCCTCTATGCCCTTTGTCTGTCACATCCTCACACATACACAAACAGTACACGTAACTATATCCATAGAGACTTGTTTGCCTCAGGTGCACATAAACACACTGTAGACACAAGCACAGATCACTGAGTCTACCACATCTCTCTTATTCTCTTCTTCCAATTAGACATAAACACTTTCTCTTTACATACACAAATAAAGGCTGTACATGTGTCTACAAAATATAAAACTATACAGTAAAATTGTAACCAACACACACAGCTACAGTTTTTCATTCAGAGCATCAAACATTTCCTTGTCTTGCATCATAATAAAGTCTATCAAGATGTGCAGGAAGCTCGACCATGACTCTGCTCTTTGTTGGTGACTCATCCTAATCACCCCCCACTGCCCAACCAATTTTTTTTTCTTTCATCTGCAGGCTGTTCCCATAAATCACAGGGACTACATTTATATAATATCCTAATCATTAGCTCTTAGCAGGATATTTGAAACTTTCTTTCATTGTCCTGAAACCTCAAAATGAATTCTAATGCAGATGGATTTGATCAGCAGAGACGCAGTAGATTTGAGTTTCCTCAATGTGCGGAGCTCTACTGGCAGAGAAATGGGAGTGTACTGTGTGTGTCTGAGTGAGAGAGAAAGTCAGAGGAGGTGTTCACATAAAGCAATGCTGCGATGTATGTGTGCACGATTGTTGCTAGGATGCACCTCTCCCTCAGAAGGAAATGAAATCTGGATGACGGCACAGCAGCAATCAATTAATCCTCCATCATGTCAGAGCAGTCATACACAGTCATGTACTTACACACACACACACACACCAGCACACACCCAGATATATAGCAGTGATATTGCACTTTTGCAGACTGTCTTTTGTGCAGTAAGGTAACACACAGTGGATACAGGCATTTAACAGTTTCTATTTATACCTATGACCTTTATTACTGGAAGTTTCTGAAGGTGTGTGGGGCAGTGCGCACGTTCATTCAGACACAGGAGCATTGTCAAGCTAGGAAAAACTGCATATATCAAACATTGGATTACAGGAGAGAACACCCACACAGTAACACAATTAGCACGGAGTTTATGCAGTAAGTTATTGACCTTATTGAACCTTAGAACAGAATGAATCCAAAACCCAGACAGCTCTGGTGGCTCATGTATAATGATTTCCCTGCTAGGTAATTTGATTTATCATTGCATACTTTTAGCTTGAATCTACTGTTTCTTCATTGGTGAATTGATTCCCAAGGTTGAGACACAGCAGGATGATCGTACTCTGGGGTTTTTCCCCCTTTGTAAAGGGGAGAGATTGAAAGCAGCATAGAGAGAGAGAGAGAGGCATGATGAGAAAGTCTGGGAGATAGAATTTATCAATATCAATGCAGCATTAATTATTTTGATAGCAAATGATTTGTCTCTTTTATTCCTGTTCTCTCTTAGTTTGATCCCATTTAATACCCACAGTGTATTACACTGCAGCCATTCCTCTTCATCTGTAGCTCAACCATTGATGCATTTTGTTCACACAAGAAATCAGTGTGGCCAGTGATGCAGTACACACACAGTAGACGGTAGGAAGGACACAGATGTAGGTTTAGCGGCACAATGTTGAACCAGTGGTTTACGACATCTGTGGAAGCCTTGTAAAAGAAACAGGATGGTGTAATTTGTCTGATAAGCAGACATAATAATGGCAAAGCACAAGGGCTTTGTAACCATATGCAAGTGTATGTCGGCAGTAATTCCCCAGGGGTTTGTGTATACATTGGGAGAGACCATAAGATAAACAGTGAATATAAGAAGATCTTGTTCGCCAGTGAATCTTCCCGAGAATAGGTTCCTTTTATACATGACAGAAATATCAAAGGCCTGTTTGATCTCACCGCCGGCTTTTCACCCTCTGAAACAAATTGACACAGTTCAGGGCTTTTTTTTTTTCTCCATAGCTGCTTGTTGAAGTTTTGATGATGAAATGTTGCAGTCTGTTCAATCCCTCACGCTCTGAATTTCTCAGCTCCTCCTTTTGGTGTTTTCTTTGGTGTCTTCTTTTGCCAGTTCGCTCTCTAAAGTATGGCTCGCTTCTTCTTCGTCACGGTTCAAGATCTCACCTCAAGTGGATGTGCGGCTATTTGCATCTAGATGTGCTTCAGGCTGGCAGTTTGTGTGTGGAAGAGAAAGCAGAGGTATGAGAGCGGAGGAAATAGGAGGGAAGAGCCTAGTGGAAACAGATAATGATAGAGGGAAATAGACAGTGTAAATTCTAAATGCTTGCCATCACACCTCCATCCAATCTTATTGCCACACGCTCACACTGTTACAGGCTCAAGTGTTCTGTCTGGTCCAAGTTACTCTCAGTGTGCTTAATGTTCACCAATTAGGCTCAGGCTCATTTTGGATTGAGTGTGTCTGATTATTTGTCATTTGTCCCATCAGAGCTGTGTTGCTGGACTCATAACTGCTACTTAATTGGCTAGGAGACAGAACACTGGGTCTATATGGGTGCTTAGGCTGGTTACTGACTGATGATGATGGCTAGTGTGGGACTGAGAAAGCCTATCTGTGGGGTAATGGAGACTGAATGGATGGTGCCCTACAGATGTCTTATGTTTGCTATTTAGCCCACATAAGCTCTTTCGTCTAGACTGGAGTTGCCCATTAGAGGTGTACCAAGTACGCGGTGCTGCCTGTACTCCATGATTAAACCTAAACGTGGCATGAAAATGTCAGTATATTTTTGGACAGAGAGCAACTCAACAAACCAATAAATGAACATAAAGCTTCTGCAAACAAGGCAATAAAAGAGTGAAGACTACATAGGTGAGCATGTAGCTCTCTTAATTCCCCATGAACCATACTGGAATGACAAAACTCTTTCCCACAGCAAAATACCTTTATGTGCACTTTACCAAGGTACTAAAAGATACCCTGTGGTGTTTTCCTTTAAACAAACACAGTTAGACATACATCACATCTATTTAGACATAAATTGTTTAAATCCATCCAAAATATATAGAGTGATGTGATGAGTAATTTTTCTCATTGTCAAATAATTCCCTCTACAAAGAATCCTTGTTTGCAGATATGAAACTCTTTAGTATAAGGTACATACAGAACAAAAGGAAGAAATCAGGAGGAGTACTTGTGACCTGTTTTTATAATTAATATAATATAGTAATATTTGCTATGCTTTTCTCTGCAGTCAACAACAATATGTATAGCATCATCTGCTTGTATGCTTGTATATACGTGTGCATAAATAAAGTATGATATACAAAAAAAAAAACATAAAATCTTTGCTCTATAATGTAGCACCACTAGTGTTTAAAATTTCCACAGGGTATTTTTAACTCCCAGTGGATCTGCTCACCATCCAACAGTGAATAGTTATGACTGCCTTGGGTGTGAATACATATGACGGCATGAATGTGATGTCCAATGCTGGCAAAGAAGATAAGTGCTCAGCCAACTTTCTCTGGGTAAATAATGGTTTAAAATAAACAGAGAGCCAGTGTTTTGTAGATTCAGACAGATGGACAACACCTCAGCAGATAAGACAGCAAAATGCAAACAGATAAACAGTCAGGCTGATAAGAGCCATTGGATCAAGCTGTGAATAACTGGATCTCACTCAGTGGACAAGTGGAGGGAGCAGAGGCAGTGGAAAGAAGAGCTGATTTAGTGTCAAAATAAAGGCCAACAGAGGAAGACTTGGCTGCTTCCAGAAATAAGAAAAGTAGCCACTATGCTCCTGACTACACGTTGGAAGACGACAGGATTAGAGTATGAGAAAAGAGGAAAGCAATGGAGGAGAACAAGGGGTCATAACTGCTAAAGCTTGTATGAAGTCAGACTGAATCTGTTAATTTCACACCTCGTTTCCATGTCCACACTCTGTTCTTTGCCTTCTTCATCTCTTCAAGCCATATTTTATTAAGGAACATGAACATATTCTCCGGTCCACTTACCCATGTACTGTAACCATAACAACCAGGGGAGTAATCATTGCTTTGTTATTCTACCCTACACTTGTGCATAGTTTGTGCTGCATTTGACTACAGGCCTTGTTTCATTCTCTTCTATTTGCTTTTTTGACCCTGATTTGGAGATTCAAACTCTGCTGTGCTGAAGTCATTGTTTTCTCTAAACAATGCAAAACACCTTGGATCCCCTTTCATACACATGGTGTTACCAGATGCCTCATTTAACTGACTGATAAAGGTCCATCAGGAAGGTGTAGTGTGCAGAAAAGGAGTCATTAGTACAACAATGAGGAGGACAATCCCTTACTGATCCAAACAACACACTGTCAACCGTGTTGTTCACCTTTGCAGGACTCAAACAAGTTCCCTGTGCCATCCATGTGCCTTTGTTATAGATTTGTCATCAAGCAAACTGTAAGTATTGCTTGATTAAGTATTTGGATATTGTGAACTTTAGTTCACATATACTGTACAGTGAGGTTCAAAAGTGTGAGGCCACTGTAACAAGCAAACCAGGAAATAAAAAATAATTAAACAAACACAAGAAGTTATGACGTTATGGAGACATGTAATATGAAAAAGACTTGTCCACTATTTCTTTACAATGTACAAAAGGTAAGATCTCTTCAAGTTTTATTTCTCCCACTGGGGACCCATTCTCATGGATTAGATCTACTTATTACTCAGTCATGAAATAAACTTTTATTAGTACAACACATGTCTTCAGAAGTAACATGTGAAGTGTCAGAAAACCTGTCAAATTATTCTTCAACATCAAATCATGGTAAGACTGAGGGTTTCTAAGAGGCCAGTAAATGGCACTCTAAAACACTTTGCATAAAGTATTATATCCAAACCACAATGAGGCAGATCAAAAATGACCACAACATCAGCAGACCAATACATTCAACTTTGATAGGAAAGCACTTTCAATTCTTTTAGACAGGAAAAGCTAGTTCTTTTTTTGTTGTTGCTTTTATAAACAAACGTATTAATGTGGAGGTGAAGTGGTTTCTAAGTAGACCATTGAGCTCAGATGAGCTTAGATGCTTAGACACACAGACAAAATAAACTGATAATCCACAACATTAAAAGAACTTCATGTTTTTAATGTTGTGGTACACGGGGGTCAGCATGGACACTCTGACTTGTCTGCAACTACACAGCCCCATACACAGCAAGCTGTGATGCACTATGTGTTCTGACAGCTGTCAGTCATGGCCCACATTCATTTTTTCCCAAGCTGACCTCTGTCTACCACATCATTAAAACGACCAGGTGGTGTTGTGGCTGATCAGTGTGTGTGTATGTGCATGTGTGTGCATGGAAACTCTTGCCTTTGTGGTATTCGCCCCCCCTGCACTGGGACCAAAAGAAGAGTTGAATGGGTCAGAGGGAGAGACTGGAACTCAGAAAGAAGAAAAGAGAAATAGATAAGAGGCATACGTGGCAAATGAAAAGACAGAGAGAGACATACACATACACTAGTGAAAGTCAAGTGTGTGAGTTATACCAAAGCCACTCTTATGAAACTAAAAAGCAAAAAGGTCAGCTTGTCTTTTTGAGAGAAGAATTCCTCAGGGCTCCGTGGCTTGATCTTCTACCCACCTTGTTTTCTGCTCCTGTTTTTATCCACCTGTTTTTCCATCCCTCCCTGGCAGCAAGGGGCAGTTGGTTTACGATGGAGACACCTGTACTATCTGGAGGCCAGGCTCAATGGCAAAAGGAGGAGTGAAGCACAAGATTTCAGAGCGGCATTTCTCTATGGAGTGACGTGGGGGTTAAACCATACTTATACACTTAAACAGCAACACGCCCTTTTCCACTTCTGTGCTTAAACTTCCTCTCCTCTTCTCTCCTCTCCTCTTCTCTCCTCTCCTCT
>JAUBNQ010000005.1:19697357-19713703 GCA_032353495.1 Ctenopoma kingsleyae | reverse complement strand
TCCTCTCCTCTTCTCTCCTCTCCTCTTCTCTCCTCTCCTCTGCTCTCCTCTCCTCTCCTCTGAGACAGTTACCTCTGCCAGACAGACATCAAAGTGGATGCTACACATCTTTTTTATTTCTTCTCTCTCTCTTTCTCCCCGTGCCTCTCTGTACACTGGTGATGTCATTGATGCAGAGATAAACATGTTGCTTTAAAGACCAGCTCACTGCTGAGGGACAGTCCGCAGTGCGGAGAGGTAGAGGAGGGAGACAAAGCGAGGCTTAGCAGAATGAAACAGTGTGAGATAGATAGATAGATGGACAGAGCAACTTAGTTTTACACTCTGCTCAAATGGTGCATACTTGCTATGATGCATGACAGAGAAGTAGAGAGTGGGAGAGAGAGAAAGAGGGGGAAATAGTGTCAGTTCATGTTTTAAATATGCCTCACTGCTCAGTCACAAATCAATGGGCTAAGCCATAGTGGGATCAACAAAAGGCATCCTGGGGTAGAGATTTAAATAATGATCTACAGCATTTACACACATGCACTTCAATACATGCGCAACCACACCCTCTACATACACACAGACACTTCTAAACTTCAGCAGACACCCAAAGAAAGAGCAGGCTTGGTTTTGGTGCATACAGATGTCTTGCAGCATTGGTGATTTATAGCCCACCAGCTCATCCCTAGATGAGTTCTCCCATGAATCATTGCACCTGTAGTGGTGATGGCAGAAAGGGCTGTGTCACTGGCTGCCTCTTTTGTCTGGCCCTGTGTGACTTTTTTATTTTAAGTAGGATTTGTTTTTCTACTCTGTTCATGACTTCTCTCTAAAGTAAATCCGATCTAGCTGACATACAGCGGCCTCGTCGACGATGAAGATATGGAGTGGATAAAGCAAGAAGCAGCGAGGCCTTTTCACTGCTGAAATACAAGTCATCAATGCCCTGTGCTGACAAAATAAATCATGGTGCTTTTGTTATTTACTTTGCTTAGTCCATCCTTCCTCTGAAATAGGTTTTTCAGTTTTTCAATATAGTGTAGTGTGTGACATTAGTATGTTAAAATGAGCTTTTCCCTGATGTGCTGCTTAAATTTAAAATGCTACATCTGCGTGGCCACAGGTCAATGTGTCTGCAGTGGCCTGCTGGATCTCATTTTGTATGGTTCTTGCAATGCTCCTGTTACTCCTTGCTCAAAGTAGCTGATCGTGGTCTCTTCCATGCTCTCGAGACAGAGCTGGACAGAACATTTGTCTGTGGCCACCATATGTAAAACCATGTGGGTTGTCTTGCTTCGGCCTCCATATTACAACCATCTGTTGTCACTTTCATTCGCACTAAATTCAAAATCACTTGTGCTTCCTAAATAAACAGATTGATAAGTTGAACTGATATTGAGTTCTGTGATGAGTGTTCCCTTCACTTTTTGAGCACTGTGTTTATGGGAGTAAAGGTGCACACATGTCTTTCTGGCTGTCCATGCGGTGTCATGTAGTTCATACAGCAAAGTGTGTGGTTCTTAGAGTCTGTACCAAAGGCATGATCTTGTTTTGCAGCACAGCCCTCTCTGCCCCCTATTTGCTGTGTCGTCAGCTGCTGTGTCCTCTAGTGCTGAGTTGCGTTAGTTTAAGCCCAGATAGACCACAGGCCTACACACATATTTGTTTAGAAAAACGCAGACGCAGCTCAACGTGGAGACTCTTGTCAGAGTTGGTAGGGAGTGGGAGGCTGAGGAATTTGCTAAAGGATTTTCTGCCTCTCTGTCTTTAATCACGCCGCTAATTAAAGTTTACTGGCTAATTGTGGCTGAGATAGTGTTTCCGTGTGCAGCCTGCTTCTCTGTGCTAGTGCTTGACTAATTACAGGGCTAATAGTCCGTTGGTCTGCTCTGCTGTGGACACAACTCCAATGCATGAACAGTAAAGTGATAGATTACAGTATGTCCATCAGTCCCAGTCCTCCCAGAGCGTTCCAGGAGGTTCAGGCTTTTGCTCCTGGCCAGCAATGAAAGCAGAACACCAACATTCATCTTGTCAGTCTGCCGACAGTGTTCAATACTGTAGCTATAATTTCATGCCAGCTCATAAGAAGTCTTAGAAACTTGTGGTCTTTTACACAGTTAATCCAGACACACATGGCAATACATTCCTTTCATGCATGGTTACTTCTTTCCAGTCAGGTTACAGCATTGACAGCTGGTACTGACAGGCTGCTATCCTGAGGCTGGTGCTAGGTGTATGTAATGTTTGTGCATTCATCAGCCATAACAATGATCAGCAGGGTTAATTGGGCACAGTGAGGCTCTGATTATCCTGCGGAATGACAAGGAGCTGCTGAAAAGCTGTCACAGTGCTGTTGGCATGTCAAACTATACCCAGACGCCATGCCTGACTTATGTCTTCGCAAATCCCCGCAGATCAAGTCAGGGTGACACAGATCTTCAAACAAAGGTCGTTCTCTAGGTTTAACAGTTTTCAGTACCACCTTGTCTATGAAGTGTGAGATATGAAACAAAGGCCCTCTTTTATGGGCGCTATCTCACAGTAAGTTTGGACATAAAGCCAGACGTTAAATTGTTAGTGGACTTATAGGCAGCTATGTCCATGAGGTGGAAGACAAGAAGCCAAGAGGATAAAATACAAATTACATATGAATGCTATGTTTCCCAGTACCATACCCTGAATCCTTGTGGTTTGTCATCCTCATGAATGCTGGAGGCTCAGATAGAAAGCTAGGTTTTCAATCAGCATTCCCAGGAAACCTAAGCACAAAACATCCTTTGAAATCTTTTCACACAACGCATTCCTTTCTTAAAGAACTGATTCAGCCGGTGTCTTGGATGTGGAATTCATACAACAGTGTGAGGTTATTCAGTTTGTTCCCCTCAAAAGCAGAGGGACATCACTCTCAGGAGGCAAGCCTATTACAAACACAGCTTCCTTTGAATGCTCCTCTGTGTATATGTGTGTCTGCTTGTGAGTGTCCTTTGCCTTTGTAATCGAATCTCTGTGATGCCTTCACTGTTTGTCAGATGAACCAAAGCCCTCTGTAGGCAACAAATGATAAACACAAGGGCAAAGACAAACAAAAGGGGAGAGAGACCTATTTGAATCAGGGATTCCTCTTTCTTCTCTGCTTTGAACCTCGGGAGAAGCCTGGTGATCGGATCAAGGATGCTGTAAGAAATGGGATAAAGGAGGGGAGGGAAGGGGAGTGGTGGGAATGAGATTTTCCTCTCTTTGGGAATGTAGGGAGGTTCTGAGATTCCTCCACTTGTGCACACTGACAGAGGCACTAAGCTTGTCATCGTGATACTGTTGCATACGCTCTTGCATGTATGCATGTGTTAAGAAGGGATATTTGGATCAGACGCTGTCAGAACTCTCCCGATAACGGCGAACATTAGACAGATCCACACACTCGCACGGAGAAGCGCACATACTGTACTTCTAATGGGACATCATGTTTGAGTCCTTATCAAGCGTATCAGATCCTTGATTGAATTAGATCAGCATGTTTTGGCCTTAAGAGGATTTTTCCATATGCATTTTGTATGAGACTGTAATCGGCACTGTTGATATCACTGCTGCTATTCTGGGAAGAGGATTATTAGTGTGGATTACAGGCAACTACTCTATGTAAAAGATTCTTTTAAAAAAAACTTACTTACACATACCACCCACAGGGGTGAGCTTACATTGTTGCCAGAGGCAAAGAAATGATAAAACAGTAAGAAAAAAAAGAAGAGAAGAAAGTATAATGTAGTGTTTTGGCTTTTTCTTACTTATACTCTGATATTCAGAGTAATGACTTTGATACAAGCTGTGAGATTTTTCTTGTAATTTTAGCCCAGTTACCCTTTTTTTACGCTGACCCCAATCCTTTTCTATATATGTCCCCACTTCGACATCCACCTCGTGGCTGTGCCCTTACTGCAGTGCCCTGCCTCGCCGCGCTCTGTGACGTATTGATCAGAACAGCTTCAAGCTCTCTGCATTGTAGTTCCCTGGAGCCCAGACGTTCCATAAAGCTCAGTGCATGGGCTGAATTGAATAATTTGTTAGAGCCGGAGTACAAACAAAAAAAAAGGTGAATGCTTACATGCTGCTAATGAGATAGTAAACACATATATCTGTACAAATAAACTCACACAAATCATCTTTTACTCACGCTTTTGTCACTTTTTTTCTTCTTTTTTTGTCTTTTGCTTTGGCTTTTATCTTTTATCTGTGTGTCTGTTGTCTTTAATTCTCTGGTTAGACTACAAGGGGAGAAGCGAGTTTGTCTCCCGCTCTCCCTCTCTGTCTGATCCCTGCTGTGAGTGTGTACCTGCCTCCTGTCTCTCTGTGTGCCTTGAACTGTGCTTGGGAGTAATTACCTGGAGATGCAGAGAAATGAGAGGGAACACCTGACCTTTAAGTCTTTATCAGCCTGCAGGCCTAGAGGGGATGACACAAACACACACACACATACACACACACACACACACACACAAATATGCGTACATGTCCTCACATCACACACAAATGCAATTCAGATCTGTCTGGCATGCAGCTGAGATAAACACTGACGCTCACAAATTGTGCCAGAAAACAAGAATGAGAGACCCAAGTAGAAGTCTGTTTCCAACGCGCTCTCACACACATCATTTTCTCTTGGAAACAAATGGCAGCGTGAGCACTGGTGACAAGCCATCTCGGTGAGGGATTCGGTCACATCAGCCAGGCACATATGGCAGGCCTTAATTACACTTGCCCGGAGACGCACATAATTGATCATGTAATCAATTAATTAATGTAGACCCCTCCTTTGTTAGTGGCCCATGAAGCCCATTTGCTTTTACAGGTCATTAAAATGATGAAGGGCTGGAAGCAAGGTTATAAAAGAATATACTCATGGATAAGTAATGGCAACAATAAGGCGGAGAAACGAAGGAGAAGAGAGGAGGGTGTGTGTACAGAATGAGCGTGTGCGTTTGAAAGTGCCTGGAGATTACTATCTATTCCTTTTATTTCTCTCACAGAGACCCCCAAATACGGAAAGATCACACGTGCTAAAAAAACAAACAAAAAAACTGCAGATACACACATTTACTACACACACAAGGACAATCACATCTACTCCCGCTGCTCAGCTGTCTACAACTTTAAGGAGTAATTGTCTGCATCTACTGCACATGGCCTATTTCTTCCTTCGTCCCACTTGCTTCTTCTCTTCCCTCGCTCTCACTCTTTTACAATTTCTTCCTTTCAGCAGTGAGCTCTGCTCTATTTGTCAGTTTGCCACTAGTTCTCCATCATATAGCACCCGTCTGGGCACCCACACCAGTCAGATAGAGGCAGGTGTGTGAATGTGTTGACAAATGGAAATTAATGAGGAAGAAAGCACTCCTTTTTGCAATAAGAAAAATCTGCCTTATTATTCAAATCAGACTTGGCTTTGTAGTGGTGAAAATGTGCCTGGCAGTCATTCAGAGGAATGAAGCAGTGGAGAAATTGAGGAAGAAGTGTAAGGAACTGACTTTTTTATTCTCTATACAAGGATTTCACCAAACCATCTCCTGTGTCAGATAGTTTCCCTGAGGAGGGACTGAGAAGGGAAGGTTGATTCCTTTTAGCCCAAGAGTAGAAGGGAATTGTCTACCCATACCTGTCTCTCTTGTTTTTAGGTTGCTCAGCACTGGCTGCACTGAGCAGAGGAGACTGAAGCTGTGATTTGACACATGACTGCTGTCTCACTTCATCAGTGTCCTGTCATCTCTCACACCACCCCACCCCACCCCACCCCATATACCCACAGTCCCATTCTCCTATTGTTTTATCATCCGCTCAAGAAGCCAGACGTGTAGAGACAGTTTTACAGTGTGTGTAAATTGAGCTCTCTAACTCTTACAGGGGAAAACATCAAAACACGATTAGAAATGTAGTGATTAGAAATGTAGTGATTTTGACATATGACATATGACAGAAAGATCATGAGATTTTAATTGAGAGCTAGAGGTCAGTGGTGGACTTTCTATGAATGTGAAATTGTTCTGTCAAATCCATACTGAGTGGTTTTAAAAAGTAAAAATGGCACCTTATGAACCTGTCTTCACCTTCTACATCAATTTTAAAATCAGCCAAAGTGAAGTGGTGGTTTCAGGGTTTATCATAGGCTAGAACCCCTTGACTCATTAAAAAGACTTGTTTTAAAGTCTTATCAAACATCTTTAGCAGCAGTATGAATTCCCAAACCTAAAGAAGCCTTCTAGCTTAAGTTTGAACTCCCACAACCATGATTTTGTGTTTTTATCTGCAGCATTTGTAGCATTTATAGAACTCTCTTTATAAAAACATTTTTGCCCTTTAAGTAAAACTATATTCATATTTAGACATCAAAAACTGAGCTGTGCACTATTACACACATCATTTGAAAAATATTTTATTTAGTGTGGGTTTTGTGTTATTTTGACTGTGTTCTCATGCAGTGATTCTGCACGCTGTGTGCTTTTCCATTTGTATTGAAAAGTTGCCTATATGTGTATTTGCATACATTTAAATTATTATTATTTCACCTCATGCTTCTAAATCATCATAAGCTGAGCAATTTGTCATTAGCTAAGTATGAATCATTCTAAGTTGGTCACTGCATTAGCGTGACAAAACACTATCATTATTCAGTTTGTTCTATTGTCCTTAATTATATATAATAATATTTCATAGCCATTGCTGCTGCGCTGACCCAGTTTTTCCAGAGGGATCATTAAACTTTCATTCTATCTTAACTTCTCTTGAAGCAAAACCTCCAGGCTCTCCTGAGCTCACTCCAAAACACACCAGCACACTGCAGCAGCATTCAGCTGCAATGGCTGGAAAAAACACCTCCATAGTGTGCTACATTAATATCCCTGTCAGTGGAGACAGTGGACAGCCAAGACTTGGAAAGAAAAATAGGGAGTAGGACTAGAGTCATTATAGCTACAGTGCTGAATGACTAATGACTTATCAAGTCACTGTGACTAAGTCAAACAGGCAGGAACTTGGGGTTAATGGGTGTGTGGAGGGTTATTTGCACATTTGAGTGTCTAAGCCAATAATAAACACAGAGTGCTTCACTTGTCTTCCATGTGGTTGTTGTCATATTGATTCACGGCGGTCCGTCCTGCTTATGTACAGTCAGTTTGTAATAATAATAATAATCATCATCATCTGCAGGGTAAAGGAATAAGTCAAAAAACATCTGTATGCATGTGCAGAGAGTTGAATGTAAATATGCGTGTATGTTAGCTGACACACAAAGTAAATTTGCTGCTCAGAAACCTCAGGGATTTTGAGAAATCTGGAATATGTGAGACACTGTGAGCAGAAGAAAGAGCAAGAAAGAATCACTTTCACAGCACAAGAGGTGGATCCTGGCAGGTGGGTAATGGGCGAGAGCACGTGCCAAGCAAAGCGCCTTAATTATGAAGAAAGAGGAGAGAAGCAAAACAGAGAATCTGCGTGATTAAATGTCCTGCATACTAAAATAAAATGCCTGGAGAAAAGAGAGAAGAGAAAAGAGAGGCAACAAGAGACTGTGACTTTGAGAACATTAGAGCTGTGTGGAGCTGAAACAAAAGAGACAGTAGAACTGAAACAAAAAACAATAAAGATATTAAAGCCTGAACAAACTAGATATTACCCCAGTGAGATCAATGGTGCTATTGAAGCCTCCAGCAGATGCTCCTTGTTAAGCGGAGGCTGGCCAGCACTGCTGCACATGACAAGTATTGACCAGCTATACAACCCCTATTTACCATATTGGACATTATGTCAAATACATAATGATTCTAAAATATAATGCCTGTACAAGTGAAAGCCTGAATTTATCAAACACATATACTTAAGTAAATGAGGTGAGAGATTATGAGTGCAGTCAATCAGCATAACCTTCCTATTCATGAGTGCGTGCGTGTGCTGTGATCTGTGAACTGTGATGACAGGCGTTGCTGCTGACACTTCATCTCAGATGAAAAGTAAACTCTGACATAACGTCCTCTTCCAGTGCTTACTACAGTATAAAACTATTAAAGGAATTATTATGTGATACAGGACAAATATATGTTTGAATGTGCGTGTGTTAGTGCTTATAAGGGAGAGAATTTCATGCATCGATGTTCATGATGGGAGCAAGAGGGCAGCGGTGTGTGAGAGAATGGAAGGAAGGAGGAAGTGAATTAGGAGACGAGGAAAAAGGGCTGATGGGATTTGTGTCGTAATTTATGCAAACACTTGTCACCCCTCCGCACCTGATCCTCCCAGCTTCCTTTACAGTGTCTCATTTCAGAGCCCAGTGGACACAGAGTTTGGCTCATTGCACAAAGGAGACAGTTGTTTCTCATTCTCAACAGTTAAGTAATACTCCTGGGAGCAGTCGTTTTAGTTTTTAATTTTAGAGTGCATGAGAATAAGTGATGCTCTGTGTGGATTTGCACCTTCTTGGGATTTTCTCTGATTAACTGCTTTTTTTTTTTTCTTTTGCTTCGCTTATTAAGCATTAGCCATCATTCATTGTGTGATCAATCATATTTATGTTGTCTACAGAGCAAAAGATCTAATCAGTCAGTCAGTTTTAATTATCTCCAGTAGCACCTTAAGGTTTCCTGAATATAGTGCATGAACTGACTGAACCCTTAGGCTCTGTATTTTTGACAACTGTTTGCTCTTGTCATACTCCAAAAGGGGACACTTGAGTAGGGTGGCATTTGTGTTATATGGAAGGATTTTACAATTGAGACTTGTGTTATTGTAATCCTCATAAAATCACGCTACCTTGAGTATTTACACCTGGAGAAAAGCAGTTTTCACATCACTGACTGCTCACTCTTCTGTGCAGCAAATAACAGGGCAATTTCTTCCTTTCAGTTAAAAACTAATTACCAACTAATTATAGAGACAATGACACAGGGACTGAGTCGATTATTTGTTTTTGTTAAACCTCATGATGATATTTAAAAAGGTTAATAACAAATGTAGCACTTTACACTTGCACTTATTGTCATTGTCACTGGAGGATGTGTTTTTCTAATAAAATAAATTTTAGCCCCACTGATCAGAACACATCTACAGTATACTGTACGACTAGCACGTGTATCCTTTCTTTTTCACATATTAGTAAGCCTGAATGCAGACTTGTTTTCATATCCAGGCTCCCGCCTACACATACACACAATACAGCTGATAGACAGGCAGATAGACTGCCTCTCTGTCCACCCTTGACCAAATGACAGTGGCAGAGCTGTCACCCGTGAGAGGGGCGTCTCTGTTTCTGAGTTTGGTTCTATAAATCACTCAGCAGTGTGATGCCTCCTAGACCTCTTGACACAAACACTTCTGACAATCAATTCATCATGATAGAGTCTGGATACATCACCAAACTTGTGCTTGTTGACAGTTTTCAGAAGTGACTTTTGCCACCCTAAAAAGCTAACCCTCTGGGTAAACAAATTAGAAAAATAGGCATACAAAAATATACAAATAGATATCTAAAAGTGGTTACAATTCAGATAATATCATTTTATATATTCCCCTATTTTACTGAGTGACTTGGATCAGCTGGATAAAGCTGAGTGTAAAACCACCTACGAAATCGTCTCATTCTCAACTGTGCTCCCGATCCTCTCTGCACAGCACCAGGTAGAGCCAAGTTCTTAGCCTCATTGTTGGACTCACATCATACACTATATATCTGAAAGCTGGCATTTACATAGGCTGGCAGTGGCAGCATATCAGATGTGCATGAGCAAAAACACACACATAATCAAACACACACACTTTTCAACTAATAACAGGCAGATGCGCTGTAGGTCTTGAGTGGGCCTGAGAGCCTTGTTAAAGGCCACTGGGAAATGTACATATGTAAATGGTTCTATTTGTAGCGAGGGCAGGGCCTGGGGCACCTCATGCTGTTTAACATTACCACTATCACCTACTGTGAGTCAAGATGTCACTGTTCCAGCACTTTCTTATTGAAAGTCTGGCACATGTGTCTATGTGTCATTAAAGAGGAAAGGTTTTCTGTCTAACATAGGGCATCTCTCCATGTCTCTATACTTTATGCATGAGTTATTGCATGTGCATTATTTATCTCTACATATATCTATGTATTTAGTGTTTATATGTTTATTTGTCTCAGAGTGTGTGTGCGTGTAAGTCTCACTAGGTGCCCGCACACATGTTTGTGTGTCTGTGTATTGGTTATCATCAACAGAGCGCAGCATTTAACGAGGAAGATGGGAGGAAAATAAATATAGTGCTTTTGAAAATGATTTCATCTCATCCTTTTATTGCCTCTCATTTCCTTCCATTTATTGTGTGGGTGAGAGTGTATAGAAGCACAGAGAGAGAGAAAATTTGAATCATTACACCCCAGTGTCAACATTAGTTTGTCTTCCTTTATGTCTCTGTTCGGATTTATTCATTCCTCTCACCACAACTGTGCACTGTGAGCTCCGTTTTTAACATTAGGACAACTGCATGAAACAATAACGCGCTTCGTGGAAAATATGTGTCCTTTTTTGAATGAGTAAATTAGAAAGCACTCACGGACATTCATATATATTTCTATAGAGAAGTGGATATATACAGAAAATCTCCTTCCTCTTTGTCCACCTTTGTCTCTGCAGCAGCACACTTCCTCTCCTCCTGTCGTATTGTTAATTGGTTTGACATTTCCTGCCTTTGACCTAAAGAGAAACTGTCATTAGATGAGCTGACCAATGAGGGGAGTAGAATGCACTGTGAGTCTGCGTTGGTGTGTTTGATTGTCAGTCTGACAGGTCACAGGTTTTGCACATGTCAGATTGTTCTAATTTCCTCTGCCTTTTTCCTGTTCCATCACATAGCACAGAGAGGTTCTGTGCACTTCCTTTACTGGCGTCTCACCGTGCCATATTATTGCCTCTTTGATAGTAATGTAATGCTAGATGGACTTGACAGGGTCAGGGGTTAGCTGTTTGAGTGAAGCAATACAGCAATTCACAAGTAAAATACTCTGTTGCCACAAGTTTCTGTCTGTACAAGGTTTGCACCGATGAAAACATGACTGGAAAAGTACAAGCCATAAAGTCTTGATCTTCAGTTTGGAGAAATAAGAGTAAACTAAAAAACATCTTTTTTTTTTAATCTAACCACGTTCATTTCATGAACCCGTGTGTCTTTGTGCCCAGACACAACTGCTTTTTTTGACTGTTTTCTGGCAGCTGCCAGTTTGGTGCCAGAAGAGTGTTACTGCAACAGATGCGTGTAGAATATGGGGGTGTTCTTTCAACAAATGGTTCTACATTCATTCATATCATTAACATAGTCCAAAAAAAAAATCCTTGATTTCAATTGGCTGGCTGTGGGTTAACTCTTAGTGTAAACAGACAATTATCTCTCTACCAAAACAGAGGCTTAGCTAAAGAGCTTTGAACTGGGTAATTTATGTAAGCAAACAGGTAAAACAGAGATTGAACTGAAGTTGAAAAACAACTGCACAAATTTAATGTGTTTAATATTTGCGTAAATCTAGACTCCTAAAGCACATTCATTTATACAAGAAGGATGATTTAATAAGTTGGTTCCATGTTGAGACAGTGTTGCACATTCCTCTGCATACTTTTCACTGCAGAGAAATTAAGATTAGATGGTTATTTTTGTATATCTCTGTAGAGTGGCTGGTGGGCTGCAGGACTCTTACTCTTAATTAAAGCTGTTCTGTGTGTGAGGTCAGAGCCCACACATTAGGATCATTACCCTGAGGAGCTGAGAAGAAATGCAGAGGGAGAGAAGCATTCTTCTTTTTCCTTTAACTCTATTGATTCTCATTTACCACCACCCTTCCACCCAGCATGCACTGCCGCTGCCCAGGCCGATGAAGACGCGCATGCATAGAGCGACTGGAGGTAAATTCATGGACTTTGCAAGCACATATGTCGTAGTGTGGGTGGATGGGTGTTTAATCTCTGTTTCTTTGTGAGCTTTCTTTCACCCGATGTCTCCTGACACACACATCACCTGCTCCTGTTCACTGCCTGTTCTCTCACATTGAACCCACTCTATGGCTGCCACTGAGCAGGACGTGAGGAAGCAGTATGTGAAAGTATGTGGCGTGTTTCGCCTCAAGCCCCTCTCTTGATCTGCTTCGTACTCCACGTTTGCTCTTCCCTCTTCTTGTACAAAGCTGTTATACACTGTAGTATGTCTACAGCATTTTTGCATTTCTCTTTGCTGTAAAAGTGGGAATAAAAGGACACATTTCTACCTTTTTTTCCTCCTTTCATCTATCAAACACATATCACACAGTCTCAGGAATGACACATTTTTCATTACCTCCATCCCCCTCTCTCTCTCACTCTCTCTGACCATTTTGGAGGTGTTGGTATAATATACTGTGAGGTGCAGTGATTACGAATGTGGGCAGGAGTCTGGGCCTTTAACTTGTCTCTTGGTATGTGACATGTTTTACAGTCTCCTGCTTTGTTCAACGACACCTCAGTCTTCCTCAGAACAAAGATGCTGTTAAACTGAGCAGCTCTGCACCATGAGAAGATACAACAGATTTCAGTATAGATGTTTTTCTTTTCATCTAATTTAGCTGCAGTGGCGCTCCACACGTGCAGAATTGCAAATACAAACATTATATCTCAGTATATCAACAAATAGTAACAACAGAGCGCTCCATAAATGGTGACACAAATGTTCAAATAAAAGCTGCAACAAATACCAGAAACTCTGAGTACAGAGAGGCACAGTGATAATGATTCGCTCGCTGTATATTTTTCCCTCTTGATCATAGATCATGATTGATGGTCACAAAACATCAGTGTGATATTATGAGTGTCATCACTCATACAGGACAGCTGACAGTAAAAAGAGGCTTCTGGGACCTGTATCTACCCGTAGCAATGTAGCAAGAATAGAAATGTTGAGGCAGAGGTGTATAAAGTACCCAAACTCAATACTCAAGTAAAAGTACTTGCTGTCAAATATACTCCACTACAAGTAGAAGTGCCCTTTAATTTTTCTACTCAACAACTATCAGGACTGGTGTATATATCATTTTAATAACAAATTACGTTAACATGTAGTGGAGTAAAAGAAGAAGTAACATAAAATAAAAATACTCCAGTAAAGTACAAGTACCTCAAAATTGTACTTCAGTACAGTAGTTGAGTAAATGTACTTAGTTACTTGCGACCTCTGAACCGTGGCATGCACTGTTTATGTTTATGCACCTACAAGGTTACATGGGACACTATAGTGAATACATATATTAACCATGGAGCTGATCATGTATTCTGTAACACCACTTCAATCTGGCATCCTGGGACTTTATACAGCAGCTATTTCTTTGACTTGGGCAATAATGGCCTCTATTCAGGCCAAGGTTTCAAATCTGACTTTTAAATTGTATACACACACACATCACACGTTCAGTGGCATCTACTTTTCTCTGCATGCCCTCAAATGTTTTCCATTCTATTTTCTTGGCTTGTTGTCTCTCCAGGGAAAACTCATATGAAATGTCCACAGCCCAGGGACATTCTCTGTTAATAGTGCCCCTAAATGAAGTCATCCATAATGTTACAACTCTTTCACACACACACACTTGTGCAAATGCACTCACACATGCACACAGAAGCACACATTCTCCTCTGTTTGCCCCGGGACATATTGGAAGCAGAGGCCGTTGGGACAGGGGCGTAGAAAGGTAAATTTGACTGGATAAGAGAGGAAATGATTGAATGAGTGACCTTGGAATCGTAACAGGGACAAGAGACCAACAGTGGAGTTTGATTAAAGGTTGGAAGGAAGTGAAAGACAGGCTGGGGTTTAGCAGGTAGAGAAGAGTGGCAGACGTAATAAAAAAGTCCTTCAAGAGGAGGACAAGAATGAGGAGGAGATGTTGATGAAAAAAAGGCTGATAGCAGAGGCTGAAGATGCCTCTTAGGAATTTTTAAGCCTCTAGAGGAACAAGCCTGCTTTAAGGTTGTCATGCATATGCATATTTATTTAGATTCTTTGTATGAAACAGTCATTAAATCACGATACAGAATTTGCATCATGGATGCATCAAACAGTCTAATGAGATGCACCATATCAGATATTTTTGGAATTAGTTTCTCAAGAAACTTCTCTGTAAGTCTAAATTTGTCTCATTGTTTCATAACTTTGGAAATGATTAACAAAGGTTCTGTGGGTGGTGTTGCAGCTGCGTTACGTCACCGGGAGCCCGTGTTTCTGTTCCTCGTCCCTCTCTGAATATTTCACACTACCATTCAGTCCTGGGATCTCTCTGTGAGAGAGGGAACCATAATAAATTTTGCTGTGCCACATCACCCTACTTCCCTTTAGTCTCTTGTCTCTCTTCCTCCTTCTCTACCTACTATATATCTTTCTCCATCCCTGGCTCTCTATCTTCACTCATACTGTTTCTTTTTTTTTCAACCTCTGGCTCTCAGTCTTCGTCCTTCAATTCCCTATCCTGCTACCACCTCCTCTCTTCTTCCCGGTCAGGGCGGTAATGGGTCTAAAAGATGTATGTGATATAATCCAAACAGACTGCAGTTCTGTGTCAGGGATACCTGCTGCCCCCCCACCCACCCACCCCATCCACCTCCACCCACCTTCGTCCTGCAGTCTCTGTTCATACACAAGGAGTCGTCTCCGCTGTGTGTCTCTCTGGTTCTATTGCACTTGTGTTTCACCTCTTAATAGAAAATGTCTGTTCAATCTGAAAGCTGCTCCCAGACCAGGGCCTTTGAAACCTCTCTAGCTTTCCAGCAAATTAGAGCAAAAATACTCCTCCATATATATGTTCGTGGGGGGTATGGGGTCACCTACGAGAAAATATAGTTATTATAAAATTATCATATTGTTCCTGTTTTACAAAGATATTCAACAGTTACTACCAGTTTTCTGCTGCAGAACATACAGCACGATGATTTCAAATGTACTACAGCTGAGTGGCAGATGATTGCATGGCTGACCTCGTGAACTGCGGTGGCCCTTGGGGCTGCAGACAGGTGCTCAGCTGATCAAAGGCTGTATAAACGCGGTGAACTTTTGTACCTGCATATATCAGCCTTATCCTGCCTCTGTCACTCAGTTACCAACTTTCTTTCCCCCTCTGAGGAGGAAGCAACTGAGTGTGGCTTGTCAAAGAGCAGCAACACTTTTATCTGTTAAAAAAAAAAAAAAAAGTAAGGAGAAGAGAGACAGAGATGATGTAGAAACAAAAATGTGTTCATGCAGGAACCAGGACAATAATTTAAGAGAAAAAGAGAAAGTGATAGAGAGGGTCCAGCATTAAGTGAAGAGATGTAAAAGAGGGAGAAAGAATGCTTTTTAAAGCCACATGTGAGTAAAAGATGCAGCTAAATATTGGATTACTTTTCTCCATCGCTACACAACTACTCCCCTGCACACACTCTCTCTTCACATCCCTTCCTTTATAATGGTGTCAAAGCACTCACTCTGTAAAAGCATCTTTGCATCTCAGATGACTGAATGACTGAAGTGTGACCTCCGTCAACACAACCTTTCCCTTTCCTTTTTAAATCCTTGTCACCATCTCTTTTTCTTGTCTCTCACTCTTTCTTTCTCAACCAGTTTCTCTCCCTCCTGAAAATACTTATACCTGTGACATTTTTAATGAGTGTGAGATGTACTGAACTTCCTCTGCTGTTTCTTTTGTGATTTCTAAAAGTGTAAGTTTTCTTCCCTTCTTTGTTTGTTGTGTCGTCCAACTAAATGCAGATTCCATGTATTTTTATCTTTGTAGCAGCACTATGATGAATCCAGTAAAGCATTTCTATTAACATTTATTAGATTATTTGTATTATTTATATATTTTTTTTCTGCCAACAACATGCATCCATACTTTTCAATATTTCATACATCAGTAGTTTTGGTCAAAATGAATTAAAAACTCTTATATTCTTTTATCATTTGCCTGTTGTGGCCATTTAATTTGAACTAAATGGCTTACAAGCAATCTGTTGTTAGCTGTATGTACAGTATTAAAACCTAATAAATACTTAGTCTATGCTCTATGAATGTGGGGCAGTGATGTCCTTTGGAGGCCATGAAACCATATTTATGCCGCAGTAATCTAGTGGCTCATTGACATGGTGCTCTCCTGTTCAAAGGTCTCAGCTAAGTACTGACTCCAGTGGATGCATACAGAGACACAATGCATGGACTTTAATACAGGGCATGCACTGACAGGCTCAGCAATGAATAACAGGACATGCATAAGCTTATTCATTAGCACCTTGCCACATGCAGACTAAAATAACCCCAGAGCAGATTTCTTATACATCATTTCCTCTGCTAAGGCACACACACACACA
>JAUBNQ010000005.1:19644494-19663866 GCA_032353495.1 Ctenopoma kingsleyae | reverse complement strand
AAGATGAAGATTTTTATATTTGAACTCAAAATAAGATTGTATGAGCCATGTATCAGAAGACAAAAACTGCTTCACCATGAGGATGGCAGCACTTGTGTGAGAGCCAATAACTTAATGTTAAATATGGAGGATTTTCAGATTAAAATATTATAGGAAGTACTGCTCCTTTTATACTATATGGAAGCAAAACTAATAGTTAGTGAGGAAACTGCTGTATCGTTAGTTTTGGAAGAACAGGGAGGGTGGTAAATGGGTTTGTGCACATTATTAGGTTGGGGGTAATTATTTTGATTTGCATGCTTTTAGGCACTGAGGAAACAATTAGATAGGCTATTCACTGAAAGCATATAAACCCTGCAGATACTCACCAAACAAAAATACTATAATAATAGAGAAAAAGCAAAACAATTTATGTAAATTGAAAAGATAAGAGAAAAATTCAACCTCAGCTCAATCAAAGAAATAGATATTATTACAGTAAAAGTACAAAGCAAATGCTAATGAAGTCCAGCCAGGAATGTTATTGAAGAGTAATTTCAGAAGTTACGCTGTCTGAATGACAATTTACTCCTTTAAGTAATAGTAAGTAATATATGTTAATAATTAATATTAAATAATATACAGCATAAAGTTAGTAATATACAGCAAAATCCCAGAAATACCAGATACCCACATATTACTGGGTTCACATCTGACAATCTAAACAAAACACTACTTAGTTTTTACTTAGTACAGTGGAATACATATGTAAATGTACATACTGTATTCCTGTTTTATACTTTATGGACTTTCACTTGTACAATATAGTCTACATTCTGCACAGTGATGCTCACAAGTGACGACAAATATTGTAGCAGTAACCCCAGAGATTATGTTTAAGTCCAATTTCAGCACTCAGAACCAGTGCAGGGTGCAGACTATTTGCTCACACTGTATTTACAATTATAATCACAAACAATGAGTTTGTTTCTATTCCCTATACTTAGCTATGCTGTATTAGCACTTCCAGAAAGTTAAAAT
The DNA here is from genome assembly GCA_032353495.1 of Ctenopoma kingsleyae. NCBI lineage: Eukaryota > Metazoa > Chordata > Actinopteri > Anabantiformes > Anabantidae > Ctenopoma > Ctenopoma kingsleyae. The sequence goes on along the minus strand of JAUBNQ010000005.1, from coordinate 19,662,846 downwards.
AAATAATAAGATATTGAGCATAATCCAGTCTTTTGCAGAATAACCAATAGACCTTGGCCACAAGAGACACCTGTGCTCACAACACACCAAGTTTGCCACTGGAGTGAAGGCGCAGTCAGACTGTTGCTGCTCTCTTGCCTTTTCTGCAATGATGAATTATGAGACCATGTCTGTAATATCTGACACCTAGCAGTCCAGGAGGGATCAATAATTGACCTAGAAAGTGTGACTCCACTTGCAAAGGTCTCTCAGAGTCCACATGCATGTGTGCACTATATAATCAGAAACACAGACACACGCATCATTTCCCCGTCACTGTAATGAGCTATACACCATCAACTCAGCTATAAAAATGGAGTTGTCACTCAGTCACCTCACAGCAGATCAGATGTCAGTTTGTGCTTAACCTCAGCAACACTGGTAACCTGGCAGACTGTATGACTGCCTGTGAGGTCAAACTGAGCAAGCTGTAGATCATCAGTGGCCGTGTCGATGTGGGAATGATTCTGAAACCTGCAGATTACAGTATGATTTCAGTGCCCTATTTTTCAACCTTGTGCTTCAAGGCAGAATCTTTTCACAGATGTGTGCACTTAGGAAAAGGATTTGGTGCAAAATAAGAGAGAAGTCAACTTTTTCATTTCAACCATCAACCTTCTTCTGTCTCATTCAGTTCTTCCTGGTTTAATTTGCTCCTTAAATCAACTCCCGCTGCCTCCCTTCTCTCTTCTTCCCCAATCTCTGGATGTTTATCCGTTTATGAGAGACAGCAGGTGCGATGCCTGCACAAAACACCAGAGAAGTGATCCAATTTGGTGTGGGCAGTAAATTGTGTGGACATCTGCACACTACACGGTGCGGAGCTAAGCACAGGGCAGGGTGGATGCATGTCTCTGCCTAGTTGTACTGCTGACAGGGCATAGAACTGATGTGGGGGGGGAGCAAGGCATGTGGCTGAAAACAGCTAGAGATGAGGACTGGGGCCTGACACTGTCTCAGTGTCTCCACCTCTATTTCTGACTCTTTAACAGCCACTGAGCTTTTCTGCCGCGTTGCAGAAAGAGCAAAAGTAAAGGTAACACAGGGAGCAAAAGACAAATGAGAGTAGGAGAGAAAAAAGCATTTGTCCTAAAATACATCCTGTTTATAAGAGATGTGGTAAATAAAAAAATAAAAATAAAAAAAAGTTGAAAAACATTATAAATTTCACCATGGCCTTCATATAAAGGTGTTTCCCTCGTGATTCATGAAAATCATCACTAACAGCACGTGGTCCTGGGCCTGAATCTCTGCTCAGCCCCACAGGACATCTCTCCAGACTGGCCTAATTGAACAGATTACAAACCTTCCCTTTCTTTCCCATTATAGCATTAGTGTGCCGTGGACTAAATGGGTCTGGAGTTGGTCTCGGCCCTCCACTCTTGCAGACGATTAAGATCTCCTGCCAGTCGCCCTGGTTATAACTTCATTAACGACTTGGCTGACTTTTAACAACTCTGCAGGTTCCTGTCCCCCCTACAGCATAAAGCTCTTTGATTGGATTTAACATTTGTCTCTCACATTTCCCAGCTCCTGTTACTGTTTTGGTCCGATTTCAGATGAATGCAGACTATATTGGTTTTGATTAATCATGCTTGTCAACATGATCATCCCCTCACTCATAACTATAGTCTTAGAAACTATCATTTTCATCAGCTCCAGCATGGATGTAATCACTCTGACTTCTGCAGTCATTTGTCAACATCATCATTAGCAACATTTTCATCTTCCTCAGCTTCTCATCTTCCTTCAACGCTGCAATTCTCTTCCTCCTCCCCCTGAGTAATACTATCGCCTCCTCCTTTATCACATTTATTGTTGTTTCCACCCTCACTTTCTTTATGGTTATGACCATATGTACATATTTTGGTCATCTATATAATTGCTAGTTTGGAGTTAAGACTTCTTGATGAATGCTAAACTGAAAGACTGCCTACCACTGAACGCTCCATTTAGCCTCCATAAACCAAGCTAGATTAAACAAATTCGGTACGTCTGATGCTGTCCTCATTGGGCGACAAGCTGTACAGTGCATACGCTATATTGCAGACTGGAACCTGACGTGCTCCCCATTCAAATGAATCTAATGGCTGTGAGCGCTTGTATACATACATTGGACAAGATGTTTCTCTCACAATTCATTTCACACTTCGTTAGCAAGTGAAATTGTTGGTTGGGTATACAGTATGAGATGGAAGATCAATATATTACAGACAGGTATTAGTGGTGCAATCCAATAGAGGTGCTGGGGATCGACAGGTTGTGTAAACACCATTACATTAAAAAAAAGAATACAGCATGGTTATGCATCATAGCACATGAAAATGCATATGAAATACTAATGTGCATACACGTGAATAACACACACACTCACACATGCACATAGAAGAAATGAAGTTGACACACACACACTCCTGTGTGTTCCTGCTCTTTACTCACCCAGTGATTTGAATGGAGTAAATCATCATTGTGTTTGCTAAGGAGATTGATGGACGGTCTCGGTAGTTTGGCCACCCATTCTATTTGGAGCGGTGGGTCAGTCGGCCAGTTAAGGATTCGACTTCTATTGTGGCCATCTGACATCTCTATTTATCATCACACAGTCTGCATCCTGCTGCTGCTCTCTCAAGGCAGAGGCTGCTTTGGCACTTTGTCTACAGCACATGTGGGAAAAAGGGGTATGGCCATATAGGGTTTGTAATATGATGATGTATAGTGTATGCTGATATAAATTTGTCAAACGTCAGAGGTTTACACTGTGGTATCTCTCCTTTAATTATCTGTGAGTGTATTAGCCCCATGTGGACAATGCTGCAAATCAATGAGCAGAAGTGCTTTATAGAAATATTTGATTTTTATAGGAATTTAACACTTGTGTCATAAGGTACCTTGATTCATCAGATATTCAATTAGCCAAAAAGATACAGTATAGTCCTGTCTGGTTTTTCAGAAGATTTACAAATTTACATTTACAAAAATTACACTCTGCATTTATATTGTGCAATTGTAAAGTTGTAGACATAAGTATTTCTCAAAGCAAATAAAGTATTTCTTATCAAATGAATAGTTTGTGCAAGGAGTCTGTCTGTAAGTTGTATACCATGAGCACCGGATTTCATCCCTTAATTACTTACTGGGCACATGTGTAACATCTGTAACTGTGTTTGTATTGTTTCATTCTTTCATTTGCTATATGATACAGAGTCATAGTGGACTACATACCTGCAACTGGAGTTTCTTTAGGATAAATTCAACATTGCTTCGTTTTATTACTGGATAAGCTTCTCCCATGCAATCATCAGTCATTCACTGTGATAGAAAGCAGCGAAATTGCTTTGCTACATGTTTGTCATTGAAAACGACTGCGGCCTTCACCTAACTTGCTTCATGTTGTTTTCATTAGCAGCTTTGGAATCTTGCAGAAGCAGAACAAGCAGCATTAAGTCGTATCTATGCAGTCACCACTACCTGGACATGTAGTTGAATTTTCAAGGACGTGTTCATCACCTGCAGCATAGCGTATCTATAGTACGTTAGTATGACATAACTCCTTCGTGCACAAACATAAATTATTGTAAGCAGTGAAAAACTAGTTAGAGTAGAGTGAGTTTGGTGTGGTGCACTGTAACCGAGTTAGCTCTCTTCTGATTGACTTGTAGAACATGTAAAGCCCTGTCATGCTCAGAAGATTAAGTGAAGAATGTGCCGGGTTTTCTGTTCTGTTATCAAAACAGGAGACACAGAGAAATCCCCAGTCTTTTGCAGACACTAATAGTTTTGTGAAAGTTTACAGTTTTCCATTTACTCTTGTAGGTACACGTAGGTATCACTTTCTCAGAGGTTTGTGCATTGGACTCTTCTTGGCACTAGGTTATAGTGTTTAAGTGGATTCATCTAAAAGTTATGCAATGTTTAAGATTTCTTCCATGACAGCCAGGATTGGGTCTTCTTTATCTGAGAAAGATATGACATGGAGAGAGACCGGGGTGTCAAGTCTATTGTCTGGCCTCCTGTGGCCCTGTGTCTCTCATAACCAGGCAGGACATTTCCCATCTGTAGCTCCGGCCTTGTATCGCGGTCATGTTCTGACGCTTCAATTTCTGTCATCTAGTTTGAACCAAGTCTTATTTCAAGGTGAGCGCTTCCCCACAGTCCCTGAAAAGAGAGCGGGTGAGAAAAAAGTGAGAGAGGGAGAGAGTGAGAATTGTTCAAGGTCACTTTCAGTGTCTCTCCGTTAGAGTTGGTGAGTCCCTGACAAGGCAGAGACTGTTTCAATTTCCCACCAACTGTCAGGAACTCCCTGTTTTTCAAGGCCTGTGAGGCGGATATAAGCAGAGGAAGATGTTCCCCGACTTTTCGGTATTATGTGAGGGGCATTCTTTTTTATGGCCTTATCTCTCTGTCAGTAATGGGCCTTCAGTGATTCCTGCAAGATAGTTGCTGTGGATTGACTGTTAGATGGGCAGATAGAGCAAAGCTTTTCCCGGTGCTGTAGATCTACACCGGGCTGTTTTTTTCACATGTTTGTGCCCCTCGGAGATTGCTAAATCCGGATCGAATGGCACACAACGCACCTGTGCTTTGTAACAGCGTGGAGAAAAAACTTACACAGTGAACTTTCTTTGACCACTTCCTCCATCAGAAGTAAAGTACAAATCCAATTCTTCTTCCAGGTGTGATGAAGACATGAACAACAGAGCTTTGATGTGACAGATCATGGACATCTTCATCTGGCTCTCTTGACTCTGAGCTTGTTGCTGCTTTTATTGTTATGTGAAACAATCCACTGAGGGGAAGTATGTCATGTCAGAACTGTTTTTAAAGGCTTTGACGCTAAAGGGGAATGAAGACTTCAAAGAAAGCTCGCCTGTATGTGCACAACGGTGACCCAAACAATAATGGCGTCCTGTTGACAAGTTAATTATATGTTAATTGCCTGGTGAGCATATGAACTTATAGTCGTCCCATTCTCTCCAAGATAAAATCCCCAAAAGTAGCTTATCCTCCTTAAAGGCATTCTGTTAACTCTACAACTCCTCACTTTGCTTCACTATGACCGATTAATGTTTGGGGAATTAGGGAGAAAAAGCAGAGAGGAGGAGTGGAAGCACTGATAAGAGAGTTGAAAGCGGTGGTGGGAGTGGTAGAAATATGCTGGACTCCTGCTGTTTTCTCTTTGGGGAGATGCCCACTAGTGCTGTCCCTGCTGTAGTGTGAGGCGAGGCTTAGCCAGGGGTCTTTGAAGTGCTGCTCTGTTATCGCATGAATGAACCCCTTTGTGCTGTCATTATACATTCAAATGCACAATATTAGTTATAATATAGCAGCTCCCATCCACATCCAACAACTACAAACGTAGGTTGTGCACAGCTGGTCGTACGGAGCGGAGAAAGTTGTGACACTATAGTGCAACGTAGCACTTTTGTATTTCCAAATGTTCAGTTTACATCTTACGAGACACTGGTTCAAATCCTAATCATAAATAATTTTTCTTGATATGCTTTGGAGACATTGTACTCCTGCTGTGGATGAGACTGGTTTATTACCGACATTTAACTTTCTCCGATGCAGAGTATGTAAATTACCAGCTGCTGCATGAGGAAACAGAATGTAACATGAAGATATCATGCCATGTTGGTGTTAACCCCTCTTCAGCTCTGACACTGCAGCTGCCATCTGTGTGTTAACTCATATATCTATTGGACAGTTTCCATGTAAAAAAAAATTAACAAAACACACAGAAGAGTGACATATGAGGTAGCTTAACTATAAACTGGATGTCTAAACTTTTAGCGTGTTACATCTCAAAATTCTGAGTTTCTCAGAGCCTTAGGTATATAAAATATTCAGGTTTTATTGTCCTCTCATTTGAGAAGCTGAGATTAACTTTTTTTTTTAATTTTGATTGGGGTATTATTTCCTGCCAGTTGATTGACTAATCAATTAATCAATTAGTAGCCCCAGCTTTATTGTAATTCAACACAACCAAACTGTATTAAATTATCATTTTAACAGTAAAGGTTTTAAAACTTAATAACTTGTGTTATGTGTTGATTACGGTCATTTGTACTTGGCCCTGTTACAGCATTAATATTGTAGCCCTTCCTTTAAAGTGTTAGACAGTATGTCAGTGGTGTTGATGGCCTTTAATGGTGTATAGATTGTTGGGAGAGACTGTGAGCTCATCTTGCACACTACTGCTGGGGATTGGTACTGATCTGTGGATCTAACATAGATGTTTACAAGTAATATGTGAGATTTTATGTGTGGGTGCTGGAGTTGAGTTATAGAAGAACAATATACTGTACATTGTGCTATTATTAACCTTTATTATTATTCTCACCTTTGATGGTGTGTGGAATATGTTTTTTGAGGCTACATAGCGAAGTTTTAATATACAACAGCTGTATCTTCTATATAGCACAATCTCAACACAAACCTAACACTGTAATAATCAATGGAGAAGGATTTATTGCACTGGATTGCATTAGATTGTACAGGTGTACCAATAATAGTATATTATAAAGTGGTAATCTGCTGTAAGATGGCAGCATGCGCTATGTGAGGCCATGTATTAGTTGTGAGACACAGACCCTCCTGATGTTCTAAATATGTGATAGGAAACTGGCCGGGAAATGTTCTAAATTGAGAGCACCAGAAGTATGTTTAATAATTCACTTGGACAATTTCCTCTCTCCCTCTCCACCATTTGCAAGGTCAGTGGGTGCAGAAGGTTGGGCTTTAGTTGTGCTCCGTCGTCGTCACTTTCTCCGATCGGAGCTGCAGGCTGCGACAGAGAGAGTCACCACAAACACAAGAACCGTGCCAGCAGTTATGGAGCAGCGTGCTTGCTTTGCGCTCAGTCTGAAGTCTCGTTCCTTGATCATACTTGAGCGATAAAGGCCGCCCGGCTGAGTGAGATCTGTGAGTCGTGCGTAAGCCCACAATATAAGAGGACGCACTTTCTTCAGAGCCTCATTTTCCAGCTGACGTTGCTAACTGTTGGTTGGGCATCTCCCTGTGTGCCGGGGAGGAAAGGAGAGAAGCGGCGTTGACCTGCTGGGATTTTAAGACATCCATGTTATTTTCTCTAGCAGGACTCCAGAGTGGACAGACTGCTCAGAGCGATGACTGTACTGAATCATCCACCGGCTCTCTGTCATTTCTCCGGCGAAGCTAGCCCCACCGCCACCCGCCCTTAGAATAAACCTGCTGTGAACCAAGTCAGCACCATCACCGTTGTCTAGCAGCTGGGATTTACACTTTACCATGTCTTGAGACAGGAGGGAAAGCTACAAAGATGATGACAGTGAGTATCGGCTCGTGTAAAAAGGCACCGATGTTGTACCCAGGCTTTTTTTCTTTTTCTTTTTTTTTTGACTTTTAGCTCGTCTCCTGGGTCAGATTTTATTCACGCGGGCGGTAACTTTAATTTTTTGACCGATAATAGTGTGTCGAGTTGGGGGGGGGGGTCAGTCTGGTCTCAGCACCCGCCGTGTGATAGTGTCATTTTGGGCGTTTCTGTCACCGCTGTTGCCGAGGGGATATCAGTTTCCTCCCGGGACTTTTTTGGGAACATTACATCATTTGAGTAGCCTATCAGTGACTCTGCAAATTGAAGAAAACACACGCGTTATTATCAAAATGTTTACAACCCCTATAACGTGTCTTCTTCTTCTTCTTTTTTTTCTTTCTCCTATTAAATGTTCGCCTTAAAATAAACTACAGCTTGTTCGCTGCCAGATGCAATTATGCAACTGACATGCGTGCACATATGCCACTTGCAGTGCGCTCGACGCACGCAAAGACTGGGCGTATGCGATGATGCCCCTCGTAAACCATCTAGAGAACGACGGGCAGAGTTGTGAGGGTAGTCTGACATAAATTAAACGCACCCCCCCCCCCCTCCCCACATACAGACACACACCCGACCGGCTGCGGAGTGGGGTTCGGTGCAGCTGTCAATTTGCATGTATTTTGTTGGCCAAATCCAGCCTGCGCTTCGGCTAATCCCACAGAGGATCAGCTTTACAGCTCCAGCCTGCCGTCTTGCAGCACCTTGCTTTCTCTGTCCCTTTCTCTCTCGCTCACACACACACACACACACGCAGTTTTAACAGTTGTATTATGTGTATTATTATGTATTATGTGACCATCACGTTTTGACGCGATCGTATCTGGAAACCAAGCGCTGTGCGTGAACGATGCACAAATCGGAATATCACTCCAAGAAAGGGATCTATGTCCGAGATTTGAAGCTCGGATACTCTGCTTCTACTTAGCGGTCTTCTTACTTTGGAGAGGAAAAAAAAACACCCGGCCCCTGAATCCGGGCTTTTTATAGCACTAGAAGGGCGACAAAGCCAAGATGACAGGCTGGTTCACACACGATAGGGACTGGTGACCGTGTAGTGATCCAAGCGCGTTTGATGCTCTCTCTCGCAGCACAGAGACACTGATACATTGTGGGATATAATACGAGAAACAAGACGATCTTTTTGCAAATCCTCCTGGTCGTGACCGCACTCATTTTACTGTAAGAGACCTAGTCTAGGCGATTTAGGGGTATTAGGCCACAAGTGGGCTGGTAATGCTGGTGCGCTCTTAGGTCATCCCCACTCCGCTGGAAAACTGAAAAGGTTTCACAAGGAACTGATCTGATGTGGGATTTTACATATCACTGGGAGTCTGTACTGAGAGATGACAAGCAAAACAGTGCTACAGGAAGACAGTAGCAGTGGACTGTACTGTAGTTCATGAGTGAGCAAATACTGGAGTTGAACTCTTCTGTGTGGAAACCATTAAGCTCCCACCCCAGTGGAAGTGATGAGTCACCAAGTCCTTTTTTTTTTTTTAAAGCATTGATTTAACTATGTAATGACATCTTGCCATGATGTCAAGGCATTTTATGGTTTTTGTTCCCTCCATTTGTGCAACCATTCACTCAGCAGCTTCACTTCTATTTACTTGAACCTGTTTCATGGGAGAAATGCAAGTTGCTCCTCAGCACACAGTGGCTTAAAGTATGTCTCTACACTGCAATTCAGCAATTTGTGTATGTAGTCTCCAGGATGCTGAGTCATATTGCTTTTCCCACCATGGATGTCTTCTGCATTGTCCTTTGACGTCAACAGCACAGGTGTGGTCTAGTAGTCATAGCTCAAGAAAGCTTTGTATCAATCGGATGCTTTTGTGTGTATATATTACAGATTCTTTCTCTTCAGACTCCTGTCAGAGGCAAAGCTACTGTAGCGTATTGTGGTCTTAACCAGTACTCAGAAGTCTGCATAATTAATTAGTTTTCCAGAGCAGCTCGTAATGCAGATCACGTAGGAATGTGTTGTTAATTTCTCTTTTCCCTGAGAGAAATTTTGCTGCTCCTTGCTTTTCATTAACTTTTAAAAGTGGCATGAGGCGCTATGATAATGCGCTCCTGCGGAGAAAAGACTGATAACTCGGTAAGAGAAGACTCAGGTCAGGTTGAGCTTGGCGGAGGGTTGTAAACAACATAGACGTTTTCATTAACAGTGAACTAATCAGTCAGTTCAGGCACCAAGCAACACAGTCAAGGTTAGACAACAACTCTGGACTCATCTGTGCTTGTCTTGGTTTGGTATGTTGTGTATTGACATGTCAGTGTCACTCACTCTCTCAGCCCTCCTGTTCTGTCCCTGTGGTGCGAGGCAGATGTAGCAATGGGTGGTGGGATATTATTATGACACATACAGCACCACAGACCCCTCCTTGGCTCTGTTTGTGTGTCAAATGTTGCACAAGCCCACACATATGCACATTTAGCAATACAGAGGAATGTTTGTAGGATCGCACAGTCTTGTGTGACTAGGAGACTTTGTAGACGTGCAGTTGTAGGGGACTGAAGACTGAAAATTGAGTCCTTAAGAGACAGTGACTGCAAAATTCTGTAAAGAAAGTTCCTGTGGGACAGGAAGTGCTTTGTGGTTGCCGGTCTCAAACCACATCACTGGTGTGACTAATCTAAGTCTACACACTTCCCTAATTCTCTTCAAATTTTCCTCTTTTCCTTCCTCCTCCCCTTTCTCTCCACTCGCTCTGTTAAGCTTACAGTATGTTTCTTTCAAACTCTTGTTCTGTTGTTTGTCTGTTGTATGTTCTTCTGTCCCACCCTCAGTCTCATTCTTTCTTTTTGTTTTGCAATGCTTTGCAATTGCAGGATTACCGGGAGGATGGCATGGACCTGGGGAGTGACGCATCCAGTCGCTCCAGCTCAGAGTCAAACTCCAACAAGGTTACACCCTGCTCCCCTTCTCTTGACCTGGCCACTTTGGAGGACTACAAATCGTCCCCCTCTCTGGACCTGGTCACCTTAGAGGACTATGAGGAGGACGAGGACTACCAAGAGTATAAGAAGAAGGTGATAGAGGAGTGGGAGAGTGAATATGGAGAGGACTATGCCTCTCCACAACCTCCTGGTCAGGAACAAGGTGGAAGAGGTGTTGTGGGGGTTGATGGCCTTGGCGAAGGCTACAGGAAGACAATGAATAGTCGCAGCCTCGCTGAAGAATTCCAGGATGTAAAGACCGTTCCCCTCCCTGCCCCCAGCAGTCACGCTGCCACGTCAGTCGCAGCCGTCCCAGAGGAACTGAAACAGAACGGCAATCTGATTTTGCGAAGAAACAACCAGCTCCAGTCAACCGGTACACCACAGGGGGGCACGGGGAATCCCAAGCCCAACCAACGCAACTCCAGTCAAGGCAGGGGGAGCCGCAGTAGTGGTGGGGGTGAAGGTGGTGGAGGAGGAGGCAGTGGAGGGACTGGGGGACGGATGGGGTCATACAGAGAGGAGGAGAGTGTAGAGGAAGAGCCTCTGCCCACGATGGACTGGGCAGCCCTGGAGAGGCACTTGGCTGGGCTGCAGTGCAGAGAGCAGGAGAACCAGAACCTCAACCACAACCAGAACCACAACATGGGCAAAACCAACTACACCTCAGTGAGTGTGCAGGGATTCTCTCTTTTATGTTGTCTTGTGTTTATGTGTGTTTTATTTTTTTATTTAATGTTAAGCTTATGTTTGTCAAAGGTTTTTTTACACATCTTTTTTTTTTTATACACTTACACACTAGGGCTATGGTCTCAATACTACTTTCTGCAGATTCAAACAGAAGTGCTCATTCACACAGTTGAAGCTTTTAAAAACCAGACTAAATGTGACTTTGCTACACACTCAGAATATACATAAGAATGTTTAGAGTAAAGATTGGTTGCTGACATAAGAGCTGTGTGTGTGTGTGTGTGTGCGCGCGTGCATGTGTGTAAGCTAACATTTTAAAATCTGTTGTTGTGGCCATGTGGTGTTTCTACCAGAAGAGGTCAGTGTTGCATTGGCATTCTGCAAAGAGCCGCTGCAGGCTTTTAATACCACACCAGTAGATGTGGTAGTTGCAGAACTGCAGACTGTTATGATTCACTTGTAGTCTAATGGCATTGCTCAGTTTAAATCACAGTCCAAGCCAGACTTTATGGTTTATTGTTGGGTCCAAAAGGGTGTAGCTCTTAAAAAGATTTGGGAGGGGCAGGGGAAAATAGTTTACAGCAGATACAAATTCAGTGTATTTATTATGTCACATAAAACTAAGTGAGAGCAAGTGTGTGTTTGAGAAATGGTGACTGGACTCTGTCTTGGCAACACAGGCACCAAGACCTTTTGATTTCTCCAGCGCACTCAGACAATGGCTGCAGCCAGTGTCATTGTAAGTGTGTTGTGTGTCTTTGTTTGTCTGTCCTGGAGCCCCCCCCCTCTCTCTGTGAGGCATGTCAGGAATGCAGTGGGAGAAGTGGGGGATGAGAGCAAGGAAAGAGGGAGGAAAGGACAGGAAGATGGTATCTTTAGGAGCAGGCAGTGCAGGACCACATGGCTCATGTGTTTGTGTCAATGTTCATTACCTGTTGTCCATCTTAAACAGGAAGGTCACCTCCTGGTTCGCTGTAGTCTGGGGAAAGTCTGCTCTGTCTCCATCTCTTGCCCTCTCTCCCTCTCTCTCTCTCTCTCTCTCTAGGCAGTGGGCTGTGATATAATTGGAAGTAAATCTCTCAAGAGAGAGCCTCTATCTCTACATGCAGCTACCACCTTCTGCATGCACACACAGAAACACGTGAATTCACACACATGCTCCTCACTTTAGGCACAATCTTGGTTCCTGTGGCGTCTTACATGTGTGCGCATGAAAGTAGAGTAGGCCTGGCCCAGTAGATACAGATAGTCTGGTCCTGATGGAGATAAAGTTCCACAGTTTCCTGCTGCCTTTTCCTACTAAAAGGAAATAACAGTCCTCAGAAAAAACACGCCTCGTATTTCAATGGGCCAGTGTAGATTAAAAAAAATGGAATAAGCAGTGTAACCCCACCTGTGCAGAGAGCAAAAGACATATACCAGAAAATATGAGAAATACAAGCTCATGTCCTGGAAAATGCAACTCTTAAAATTATTTAGGTGATGTTACTGTTTCTGTACAGGAATTCTCATGACATGGATGATTTCAGTACCATCTATTACTGAAGTTGGTTCTATTTCTGAGCTTCTACAGTTGGTAAAACAAGCAATGTCAGTATTGGCCCTCTGCTAACAAGAACACAGAAGCAGTCAAGTGGCAATTTAGGGACTGAGACATTCCCAAAAGACCTTTGCAGTCTCTTGTCTGTGACGTGGGTATCTGAATTTCTTAATTCGCAAATTTACAGGACTTGGCAGACACCAAGGAGGGAAAGGGGGGGGCCAGTGCTTTTAAAAAGTTGTTAAATATTTAGACATCCACTCAGACAGGGCCCACCAGTGAGACTGTGCATGTTTTAGTGTGTGGACTGGTCTATCTGTCTGGGTTGTTATCAGGCTCCGGTGGGACAGAGACATTCATGCTTCAGTAGAGCTTCAAAAGCATCTGTGCTTTCAGAAAAATGGGACACAGTGTAGCTCACAGCTATTAATCTGTAGCTGTAGGCCCAGAGACTGAGTTTAACTAGTCTGCAGTGGCTACAGGGTTGTATAACTCAAATAGTTTGGATCATGAAAACCTTGGTTGCCCAGTTCTAGACTCTCTACATACTGGTTGTCCTACTCTAATCTCCATGGCAACAGTCTCCTTTGCACTGCCTGGTACAGGACATGGATCGATTACAGTACAGGAGAATTTGCAGGTCTTTTAAAAAAAGTATACTATCTCCATTTGTGGCCCTAAATTGTTTTAAGCACAGTTAATAGAGGTATTGATTTTTGCACTGTAGGCTCCTCAGGAAAGCTGGAGATTGCATTGTGTCCTGTGCTATGAAAAGCTTAAGTTAAGCTACATGTGGTTTTAACCCCAGCTCAATTTTAAAGAAGCAGTTTTGTTGATATGCAGGTGTGTTTAGTTAGGGTGGGGTTTCAGGCTGCTGTAATCTCAGCGTCTGCCTGCAGGCTGTGGGTGTGGGGTCAGGAGGATTCATGAGACTGAAGGGCATGCTGACCTGTTTGTAATTTATTTCTAATGAGCTCTGGAGGCACGTGGCAGAAAGGGGCCCACAGGGACCTCAAGTATACCATGGGTAACAGTACCCCAAACCCTTCATGTAGCTCTGCACCCCTGAAAGGTAAACATTAATATTATTCTTCAGAGCATGTGTGGAGGTGAAGAAGGCAGAGATAGGGTCGGTCTACATGTGTGACTATCCCTCTTCTCTGAAACGTACCTGTGTATTTTCTAAGGTGCGTTTTACTGCTGCTCTATGGCCACAGGCTACATCTTTTTCCGTCTCATAGTGAACACATTCAGACTTACTCACACAATTTAAAAACACCCCGTGGGCAAGCTGTGGTTATAAAGATAGGGTCTTTGCTGAAACCTGCAGGACCTACTTTAAAGGTGCAGAGAAGAGCCCACACTCAAGTTGTGTTACTACTTTAAAATTGAATTGCGCCATTTCTGCACATCTGGATCTGCTCATTGTGAAAACAGTTAGATGTCTTCTCTAGCTGTGGACAAGTCCAAAAACATAAAGATCTGGTGTACAGTTTATGTTACAAGTGAGATTACACATTGGCAGAAATCCATCTGTTTTTTAAAAAGCTGGTTAACTTCTACTCTAAATGTATTATCTCTGCACTTTTAGGACAGATGTGACAATTTACCTTTGTCTTTTTCCAGCTGTCAAAGAAAGCAACAAGTCGATGAATATCTACTTAATAGGAAAGTGTTGCTCACGCGTGTCATATAAACAGAAAAAGGTCAAGAGCCAAACAAATTTGTACAAGTGTGGAGCGCTCTGGCCTAGAAAAGCGCTCAAGGGCTATGGAAAATAAAAAGGATGAGAGAGAAGCAGAGAGAGGTTAGAGAAAAGAGCAAAGACAGGGGGAGACTTTTCTGTTTCTCTACTCTCTCCACTCTGTGCTCTGTGATTATGTACAAGTTCAGGAGTTGAACTGAGCTCGCCGCCCTCCACTAACAACCTAACTACTACCTTCACCCAGACTGTGCCACGTAGAGGGATAGAGGGCGAGGGTAGGAAAAGGAAGAAATTGTAGGATTTGTGAAGTGCAGTGTGTGGTTTGAGTGGATATAAATAGCTGGAAACAATGCATGTCAAGTAGCCACACTGGAGTTCGGTCCTGAATGGGGGGGGAAAAGGGAGGTAGCTGGGATTGGAAGAGAACCTGTGGAGGAGAAGGGAGGAGACAGGAGGAATGTGGGGTCAGAGTTACGACTTGAATGAAGAGGTCAGTGAGCCAAAAAGGGCAGGGAACTGTAGGAGTAGAGTCAATGTATAGTACTGCACTAGTAGGAGGAGGTGGGAGGAGGCCTCAGTGATGGGGCAGGACTTTAACCAGGTGTGGAGAGCGCCTGCTGAGGCTCTGGTGTCTGGTTCAGCCCCCTAGGCTTAACCACAGCTCCTTATGTGTGTGTACATGTATGTGCCAGTACCAGCTGAAACACGCCCGGCCCTCTGCACACCAAAGCTCACACACACACACACACTCACACACACTCTTCTTACTGCCTGCACTGCCTCCGAGTGAAGTAGTTTTCTGTCTCCTGGTAGTCCATCCACACAGATACACACACACGCACATACTCGTCTCAGTAAGTCAAAGGATTTTTTTTTTCTTCTCATGGTGTCCTGACAGTCTGCCAGTGTCGGTAGCATTTTGTTTTGTTTTTTTGTGGAGTATTTTTCACCTCAGCTTAACCTTGGATTCCTCACAGCAAGTTGGGCACTTAACTCAGGTAAAACTGAAAAAAAAAAAGACTTAACTCTTGTAAAACGTTCTGTCCAGTTTATCAGAGCCTTTTCAAAATGACATGCTCTGTAAATGTGATGTGGTTGTAGTCAGATCATACAAACCTACACAAAGTTCAGATTCAAAGTAAAAGATAAATTGTTTGTAATTATAGCCCAGAGAAGAACATTCCTCTGGTGTGACATGTGTCTTTTGAGTTTTTATGTTCATGCTGACAGGACTCTGACCATATGTGGGTAACTGGTTGGTAGCCCTTTGTTTGCTTTTTTTTTTCTGGCAAACAATGAATATCCTCAAATATGTAGTGCACGTGTATTTGAATCCTGTTTTAAAGAAGCAAAATGTTTTGCTGCACAACTGTTTTGAATGTTCCTTTACCTTGAGGTGCAGAGAAAGTTTGCTTGACACACCAAACCGAGCTCAGAGAACTACGACAAAGACAGAGTGATGAGCTGTGTTGCTCCTGGGTACCTCGTCTCCGCTCAGGTTTCATGTTAGCATTCGCACAAACCACAGATGCTGCAACTAATTGCACATTTACCTGCACGAAGGAGAAAAAAAAGAGCCTGCCTCCCACCTCGCTAAAGAAAACGCAACACAAAGACAAACCAAACAAACAAACCACTAAACCTGTTCACATGGTCTCGTTATACATTATACACTTGGAATACAAAGTGAGAACATGTTAGCTGGCATTTTAAAGTGATTTGCTCTGGCATCGCCAGCAACTTGTATTTTGTTAAACATTAGAACAAAATACCTTAAATGGGTAAAATCAGTGACCCACAAGACTTAAACAGTCAGTGAGTGAGATCTCTCACCAGCAAACGCTCCTGGCAGCCACTCGTCGTTTGAGCCTGCCAGACCCCAAAGAAATATGTATAGTCGTTTGTGTGTTTGGAGCTTAGCATTGATCTCGTGACATTTAAATGAGTAAAAAAAAGTTGAAAGATGAAGTTTGACATCTCTCTCTCTCTCTTTCAAATACTGCGACTTAAGAAGTTCAAGTCTCACAGAAAGCTGCAGCAGGAGTGGTATTGTTGCTCTTATCAGGTGTCAAAGTACAGCATAATCAGCTGCCTGACAACATCTTTACATCTGAGCTGGTAATAATGACGCTGTAGTGTAGGTGAACCTAAAAGGACAGACGCGTTTCCTATCTAGCAGCTTAACTTGGAGGTTGTGAGGATTTCACTTCCACCAGTGCGTTGATGATCACCCAGGTTAGCCAGTGCAGACCAGACATGTTTTGGGTGGAAAGGCATAGCCTACAGCTACACATTTCATATCACAAACACACCCTCCCTCTGATTCATCACAGGTCAAAGCCTGTGCATCATATCCGACAATGAAATCAGCTAATGCCAAAACTCAAACCTGTTTTACTACAGTGCTGCAAATTTCCACCCTCCTCTTCTCTTTTCTTCTCTTCCAGACATCCCGTGTCTTTACTGCTATTCCCACTCGTGTTTCCTGCTAATTGCCCTCTTCCTTAAGCTGTCAGCCTAATGTCAGACATTATAGCCTAATGTTCTCACACAGCCAAAATACAGCAGGAGACCACCACCCCCATCCGGCTGGCTGCCCCTCTCCACCCTATGAAAACCATCAAAGAGGGCAGGCTGTGAGTGGCAGGGCGTGCTGTGGAGGAAATGGGAATTTATGTAGTAGCAGCGAAGAGACAGTCTCTTATGTTATACCTTTGTGTCAGTGCTCATGCTGCACAATCACTAAAGAGCAGAGCCAAATACACACATACAAACACACACAGGCCGGCTTTGTAAGAAAGAGAAGGGCCGAAGGCGAAAAAAAAAAAAAACATGGTTTGCTGCAAGGAGGCAACAAAAAGAGAGTGAGAGCTAGAAGCTGAGAAAAAGAGAAAGAGAGTTTATGTTTCCAAGTAGTGAAGGATTTTAAACCTCTGCTGTCTCATATAGGAGACATGAAAGGTTGAGTCAGACACACACGGTGGCCTGTGCCTTGTGCTAAGTGTGTGTGCGCGTGCGCGGATAAATATGTTTATTTAGGTGGAGCCGAAACGTGAAACACAGTTCTTTTCTGCACTTAATTATAGAGCATGTGTTTGGAACTGTGGGTGTGTGTATGCGTGAGGTAGAGACTTGTTTGGTCTGTTTATAGCGGGCTAAAAATACAAGGCACATTTAAATCTTGTCTACACACAGACTCCAACACACAGTCTCCAAGGTTCAGACGCTGTGTTATCTAAGCTGTTAGTATGTTCATGTGACTGAGTGTGCATGTGTGTGTGTGTGTGTGTGTGTGTGCGTGAGAGAGAGAGAGAGAGAGAGTTGGAGACACAGACCATGACGTGCTGCCAGGTCATGCAGGGAGCTTCATCTGTTGATGCAGGGCACAGATCCGCTTTTATCTGCTCACATAGTCATAACACAATAATAACCATTCCATCAGATCAAGTAGGACGGCACATAATGATTATTTTCTCAATCAGGTAATCACTTTGTCTGTAAAATGTGAGCAAATGCGCTTGTTTCGGTTTCCTCAAGCCTAACATGATATGTTCATTTTGCTTGTTTTGTCCTGGATCTAAGAATTATGTGGCATATTTGCTTATAAAATGATTTAAACAGTCTACGTAATCTAATAGTTGATGTGGAAGTAGGGCTGCAGCTTTTTCATCAGTCAGAGTGATTAACTGACTTCACTTTCACTTTTCATGTTGATGGTATCAAACGTCCCTCTGTCTCTGTGCCTCTATCTAAAATGAGTTTTTCAGTTCAGATGATGTCATGTGGTTGCTCACAGTACGGATGTCATAGTAAAAAACTCCTCCCGGTGATGTCATCAGGAGGTTTTTCAGCTAGAATCAGACATATATTTTAATATGGGCAAGACTGAAGGAAGTTTAATACCAGTCATATACAGCTCTGGAAAACATTAAGAGACCAGTGCAAAATTATCAGTTTCTCTGATTTTGCTATTTAAAGGTATATGTTTGAGTACAATTAATATTTTTGTTTTATTCTATAAACTACTGACAACATAACTCCCAAATTCCAAATACAAATATTGTCATTTAGAGCATTT
>JAUBNQ010000005.1:19624935-19644394 GCA_032353495.1 Ctenopoma kingsleyae | reverse complement strand
AGTGTTCAGAAATCAATATTTGGTGGAATAATCCTGATTTGCAATCACAGCTTTCATGCAGTGGTCTCTTAATTTTTTTCCAGAGCTGTACATGTACAACTAGAAGCAAGTTAAAAAGTTGAGTTTTATTAATTGTTTTGGTCTATAAAATGTCAGAAAATACATATATAAATAATATTATAATAATATAATATACTGTATATATTTGAAAGCTGGTGTCAGCTTTGCCATTGCTTGAAAAAGTACTATTTTTAGTGTTATCAAGTCATTGATTAATGGACTAAGCTCTAGACTAGTTAGTTCAGTAGTCAACATGACAAGAAACAAAAACATCTCCCTGTCTCACCTACATTTTATTCACTGTGACACACAGCTCCTTTCATAAAAGACTGTGTCACTGCACAAGAATAATTAGTGGTCAGTTAGTCATTGACTCGGTTTGTACACATATTTGTTGTAAGACGTTTCATATATATGAAACAAATACTAATACAGCCTGGTGGTCACAGCCTGTTTTCCACCATAAACTATAGTACTCATTAGAACAAGCTCTCATGACTGATCACAAGAACAAGCACACACACACACACAAACTCACTGGCCTTCTGCATCAGTAACTCCCTGTCAGAGCGAGCTCATTACCGCCAGAATCTGGCCCTCACACTGAGCCAACCTGCTTTGCTATGCAGTGTTTTTACACTGGCACAAAATGTCAGCGTGCTAAAAGCATCTGTGCTCCCCTTCTTCCTGCTGAGACGGGGAGGCAGGCAGTAAAAGAGAAAGAGAGCGAAGGAGGAGGAAGATGGTGGAAAGTGGTGAAAAGAAAGTAAATGTAGTTACATTGAAAGGCCAGAGAGAGGGAGGGAGAGAGGAAGGAGGGGTAGATGCCACAGAGGCCCGTAGGAGAGAGGGCACGCTGCATGACTGAGAATCATGCATTTTCCATGAGGTGTTCGGAGAGTTATGGGCTTTATTTATACCCACAGTATCATTTGCAGCCTTCTCTGTATCCCACTAGTTACAGCAGAATGAACCACCATGTTTGTCACTCTGTGATCAGTATTCATTATTCCTGTTTGCATCTATAAATATCCTCACATAGCAGAGTTAAATACACACAGCTCCACATGAGTGCTGTTTTGATGTGTGGGATGAGAGGAAGAAAACGAGGATGAGAGGAGCTGCTCCAGTGCTCGGCGTACACTACGAAACACCCTCACAGAGATTGTGACACATATAACGGCACTTTCTCCTACACTGTTCAGGGATAAATTTCTTACTGCTATTAACAGTTTGTTTTATATCAGTATACAGCCATATGGGGGGGAAACGCTATTTGCAGCAAGCTACTTTTTGTTAGATTTACTTAGATTTCCACCATCCAGCTCACAGGAATATCTCATAATGTGACTAGTGTGTAAGAGGCTAAACTGACTGTTTGTGTGCCTCCACTTAATAATGTTTGTCCTGAATCTTCTTTGATTTGGTCCACTTACATCACAGTTGCTGGAGTTTGCTGGGAGCATATTTGTCATCATTTAAGATGGTTAATACGTGTCATTGGAGGAGAAAGGGCTACATATGTACATGTTGCGTAGAGACAGATTCTTTTTTTCCAGTGAATAAAGAAGTGCTCGCCCCGGTCTTCACCTGTGCTGTGACTCAGATTGTAACCTTGACAACCGCATGAAGGTCAGTGGGAGCTGTTTTCAGACTGACTGCTGCTTTAGTGATAGAGGAGAGAAAGGGGGGGGTCGCTGTATCTCAAATGAATGCATGGCTCACAGATGTTAGACATCAAAGTTTTTTGTCTCTGTGTGTATGTGTGCACTTCCTTTAGTGTGCAAGTGCACACATACACTGGCTAATATTTCAGCAAATACAAAACTTAAGAAATATAACAGAAAGACTAAAGCACAGACATCAGTATGAAGAACAGCAGAGAAATGTACGTCTTCCATTCAAGCTACTTTGATATTATGCCTGGACCTGGACCCTTACAAAGTAAACTCGTGATAAGCATGAGTCCACTTACAAGGCCACTTGGTATCTTTCACTGTAACAAAAACAGTTGCCAGTGTCATGCACAGATTTATATCCAAGGTTAGCCTGACAGGATGGGCACTGGTCCAGTCTGCGCCAGCTTGAGACCGTGCAGAAAGCCAACCCACAGCTGGTGCTGTGCAGGCTTGAGCAGAGGGATCAGAGCAGGGAGCCCATCGATCCACTTCCAGGTCATTAAACCCAAGAGTGGTCTTATCAGGAAAAGCAGCGTCACCCAGCAGAGATCAATATCGGAGAGAGAGATCTGGCGTAAGAGGAAGGGTGAGATAACAGGAGATGTATGTATCTACTCTGCCAAAAAAAAAAAGACAAAATAAAAGCTGAAGGATCTGAGCAGAGATAATTTCATCACAATGTCACTTTCTCCACTTTGTTGTGTAAAGCTGTGGAGCAAAATACAGACTTAAACTCAACTCAGTTGTCACTATTTTCTAAACTAAATTGTGGCCTGAATACAAATTAGATACCTGTAAAAAATGCTGTAGGACATGTTTACATCTCAGTGAGATCAAAAAGAATGGACAACTCAGGAAACAAAGAGATTTATAACAGGAGATGTCAGGATGGAGGAATGGATAGAGAGTTGGAGAAGGCAGAGATTATGTGATTAGGTCGACCTGCATGTGGATTATAGACCAACCATCTGCCACTATGAGATTATAATCCTACAAAGAGACAGAGAGCGAACGAGGGGAAGCTGTGCTATGCAGCGAGGCAACAATGACACAAACATGATTAAGTGACACATCTTTCCATAAACGGTTGAAAGTGACTGTATTTTGGTTCAAATCAGAAACATTTTGATCAAATATTATAATAAAAGCTCACAATGACCAGACAGGTGGTGCTGAAAACATATTTAAGGGTCAATACCCAGACACCTTTTAGTTTGAGATTTACAGTATCACAGCATTCTGTCCATGATGACTTGATGATTCATGCAGATCAGAGAGGGATTACGATTAAAGTTTAGGAATGATAGTCCTTCTTTTGCCCTTCTCCTCTCTCTCTGTCTGGCACAACTCCATATGAAACAGCAGAATGACATGACCCTGACCCGCACCACCCTCCTTCCCTTTTCCACCATCCCCTCTCCCCACTGGCCAACGCTGCACACACTCAACCCAACAGCTCCTCCCCCATTTCAGTGTGAACCAGACAGAGAAAGGCGACCGGGAATGTACTCTGGTTTTCGCTGCTCCCCTCCCTCCCTCTCTGTTTCTCTGTCTCTCTCTCTCTCTCTCTCTCTCTCGTTCTCACACCCCTCCTCCAGTCTCTCACTCCCCTCCCGTTGTCGGCTTTGGGAAGCAGTGATCAGACCCTGCCCTTCTCTCTTGACAAACAGACAAACCAGAAAACAAGTCGAAAAAGAAAGAGAGAGAGAAAACGGCGAGAACTGACTGACGGGGAGCAGGCAAGCAGGAATTGATTTTTACTTTGAGCAGGCTCCCTCCTCTCCTCACGTCTCCTCGCTCCCTGGAATACCGCTGCAGGGCTAGGAATTGTATCCCAGTCCCACTTCTGTTCCCCCAGCTCGGCCAACTCCGCTCTAGGATGCTGTGAAGGATGGTCCACCAGGAAAACTGTTCCTACCAGGTAGTTCCCACAGCTAAATGACATACAACACACTGTTGTAATTGAATTGAATTGAATTGAATAGTTTGTTTTTTGGCATTTTAACAGGCACAAGCCGATGTGTTGATTTTGTTGTTGTTAGGATTGTGGTTGTCTGGATCTCAGGTTTTATCTCTATAGTTCAGTCTGTGATAAATCCTTGCATGTCAGGTTGGAACTAGGACACTGTTGCACATGTGTGGGACTTGTGTGTGTCATTGCAGAGACTCAGACTTGTGTAGGAGTATGCTGCTCTGTATTTTGTGGTTACATGATTGTGTTGTGATTCTGATGTCTGGCTGGTTGCTAAGAGAACACTTGATTCTAGGGAATAATGTCATACTTCCCCTCCGCCTCCTCCTCATCCAGCCTAATCAGACCATGTCAACAAGGCATGAGGTGTGTATGTAACTGCAAGTTTATAGTGTCACGACTGAACTCCATGTACACGCAAGTGTAAGCTGTGAGTTTCATGTTGAACATGCATGTGATTAAGTGTGTGGTGCAGACAACATAGAGATAAAAAGAATTTTAATGTGTATGGCTGCTTGGAGGGTTGTGTATATGTGTGCTTGCATGTTTTGAGTGTATACGTTTCCGTGACAGCAGTGCCCCACTCTATCAAATCTGACAGCAACGAAGCAGTTGTGATTAAAGGAAAGCAGTTCATTACAGCTGTACATATGATTTTCTATAATCAGTTCTGCTACGGAGGAAAGTCTGCAATGCGGTGGAGATGGAGAGTGGGAACAAGCAGAGAGGAAGATGAAAGGCAGAAGAGATGAGCTGAATATGCCGAAGGGAAGCACCGAGGAGGGAAGATGGGGCTTCTTTGATCGGGTGAAGCAAGTGTAAAAGCAATGGGAGTAATGTGCAAAAAGCTGCAGAGGAAGTGATGGATAGAGAGATGGATGGGCCTTGTGGGTGTACTTTAAATGATTTTTTCAGTGTGCAACATGAAACTTGAGAAACTTGAATTCTGTCCTCCAATCAGAATATTTTCCTTTAGGTTTAAATGATGCAGCATTTTTGGCATTTGCACTGAACCGTGTGACTAATCTAGTATTTACTGCTATTTTTCATGTAGTCTTCAATCAAGCTGATCACCTGAAGATTACACCCAGGTTTCAGGACGGTTGCTAACCGTTGTTAGTGCTCACGCCTTTGTATTAACATTTATAAAAGCTGGTCTCTTCTCTTTTCCATGCACATTGTCTTAGTGCTTTATATCTTGTTGCGAATCAGGGCAGCTCCTGTCTGAATTTTCACCTGTTGAAAAACTCAAAGACACAAATCATCTAACAAAACATTTGTATTAATCTTGGTTCTATTTGCATGTCAGGAGGCTTGATTTGTGCCTGTGTGGGTGAGCGAGCAGTTGCGTAACAGGATAAGGATTTCCTGCCATGTCGTGTGGTAGATAAAAGCTAGATGGAGTGGCAGAGATGGCAGGATGGAAGGAAAGCGTGGCAGATAACCAGAGAAAAGTGACGCTAAAGGGATAGTGGAGACGGCGGATGAAAGGCGGCGATTAAACAGTAGTAGGAGATGTATTGACAACACAGGCTGAGGAAAGAAAAGGGAGGGATGGGTAGACAGAGAGAGGAATGAGAACGTGTACATATTTCTGAAGCAGCTGAGATGATACGTGATATAGAAAAGGAACACATAATTAACATCAGATCGATCTAGATGAAAATTCATTCAAATTGGGGGAAAAAAAGTTTATGAACTAAAGAATTCATATAATTGCTGTGTTAAAGTTGTGTTAGCTAGAGATGTCCCAGAAAAGAGAGATGGACTGAATAAAAGAAGAAGAAGGAGATCGCTAAGCGGAACAGAGGGTTCAGGCTCTGATAACAGCAACTCTCTAGAGGCCTCTCAATTAGACTGGTAACCTGGCAACCAGCAGGCAGACAGCGCCCCTCACACACACACACACACACACATGCACACGCACTGTGGGATGGAAAGAAGCAAAGGGCAATGGGGGGAAGAATAGAGAAGAGGGAATGAGTGAGGCGGTTTATTGAGGGAATAAAATGGACAAGGATTAAACAGATAAAGTGGAAAGAGGCTGTTGGTCCTTGTTTATCTCCTGGGACAGTCTATGTCCTGGAGCTTAGATCTCTGTTTTGGTTATCGGCATCATTTTTATCCCTCTGCAATTAAGGTGTGGTCCTTCTGTCTTTGACTGTTGATGGTTTAAGGCAAAAGAGGAGAGAAAAGACCAAAGCTAGTCCCCCGTTTGTTTACCCCCTAACATCATTGACCACTTAATGTCAGAAGGCATTAGCCAATTAGGTCGCAGGCTGACCCTTGTACAACCAATAAAAAAATAAGTTGACCCACGGCCATCCAGAACCATCAACCAATTTAAGACATGCCAATTTTGCAATTAAGCCATGAGGCCAAAAAGAAGAAAAGAATAACCAATCATGTAGTGCAGCCATCTCCTTCCTCCTGATGCTGTACTTCATTCCATTAAGTGCTTAAGTGAGCTAAAAGCATGCTGTTGTTCAGTGTGCTCACTAGAGGCTGAGGTCTCAATATGTCATCCTGTTTTCAGATATCCATGTAAGTCTGTAAATCTCGCTGTGCCATATTACTGTCAGCAGCTGCAAGTACCAGCAGGGTGAACAAGGTTGTGGGCGGGGTTTATCGGCTTGACCACCATTACCACGCCACGACAGGGTTTTAGGAACTATGACTGAGCGTTGAATGCCGTCACACAGCTCATTTGTGACGACGTGCATACTAATGTTAGTCCTCAGTGTCTATAAGCTCATACAGTTTTACATGTGTGACTGGATAGATGTGAAGGAGAGCTCTAGCGTCAGTGTAACAGTATACAAAGGCGTGGCCTGATGAATTATAAATGAGGAGCAGCAGTACAGTAGATATGACTGATGGATCAGTGGATCAGTGATTAGTGTGACTTACAAGCTGTACGACTGTGTTTGTAATGCAATTTTTCACTTTTTTCACTACAGTAATATGTGGAACATGTGACCCCATTATTTGGCTCCTCTGTGTTACACCTTGAATGTGCGGCAAACCCCTTTTTCATTTAAGACCGGAGTGTTCTTTGTCCTAATGTAATGCAATTTGTCAAAACTTCAGCTCTCTCAAACACTGGCCTGTGTGTGAGTTAGCGGGTGTGAGTCCCGATGGGCCGCCCCATGCTCCTTTCTCAGCCCAATTTGCTTGGGACACAGAGCATTGCCATGGAGAAGTTCTTACTACGTTGCTATGGTAGCAGACCCCGTTCCTTTCCTTCTCTTTCCAACGTAAAATCAGATCGGACTCTCCAACGTGCTTTCAATATGTGTCAGCAAATGTGACAATATCACACAAGCATACACATAGACATTAAGGAACAGCGTGCCATACTAGACAAACGTGGAGGGGGGGGCTGATAAAAAGAGCGAGTGGTTCACACACAGATGAGACACACACACACAGTGCCACTGGCCTTGGATCCCAGGCTTACAGGAGGTGCCAGGAACCCTCTCTCCCACAGTCGCCCTCTGTTCACTTGGAACAATAAGCCATTCTGTGTGTGTGTGTGTGCGCGTGTGTGTGTGTGTGTGTGTGTGTGTGTGTGTGTGTGTCTCTCACGCACACTCGCTCTCTCAGCTGATCCAACAGTCAGGCCATCATCTACACCAGAGGAATTAACCTCCGCGTGTGTCTCAAATATGCAGCTGAATGTATCCACAGCTTCTTCGTCTTCTTTGCGTATACGTCGCCCAGGTAACCTCTCAACCTCCTCTCCCATTTAAATCAGCGGTGACTTCACTTTAACTATGAAGTCAGCCTCAGTAACGAAGCGGAGAACCAGCAGGGCTGACTCTGCCCCGCCCGTCACCCCCAAACAGGGCGCTCTCTCTCACAACTAACTCCGGTTTTACTGGTGCACGTGTGCGTTTGTGTGTTGTCTGTATTGTCCCCAGGGCCAGCAGCAGTCCAGTGTGGGTGAATTCAGGAGACAGCCAGACAATTCACTGTATTCTACCCATAATCCTCAGGGATCAACACTGAATCAAACACACTTCCTATTTTTCTCATTTAACCCGTGTGTGTGTGTGTGTGTGTGTGTGTGTGTGTGTGTGTGTGTGTGTGTGTTCAAATGCCCTTTGATGTTATCATTCAAATGCATTATTCCCCCAACTGCCTTCATCTCTGATTCTTTTTGTCCCCTGTTATTCTCTCTCTCTCTCAGCAGAGTATGAGGACGATTGTGACTCATGTTCATCAGTAGTATTGGAGTTCTCTTGCCTCTCATCGCTCTCCTCACTTTCGTCATGTACCCTTTTGTCCTTGGCTGGCTATTTTATTTCTTATCTGATATCCTTGCCATTAGATCCCTGACATTTTAGTATGATTCATCCCCTGAATCTGTCTGCAGGTGGAGGTTTGATGGTTCAAAGGAAGCACAAACTAACACATAACTTTTAACGAGCTTTTCACTCTGCATACGTTTTTATTGCTGTTGTTTCAGTTTAGTATATATTTACATTTACTTGTCAAATAAATACATGTTACACAACACTTAATGTTCTATATGTGCTTTCTGTAGCTGCGTACCTTAACATAGTGCTAAAATAACTGACTTCTTCAAATATGAGGAATTGCTGCTTTTTTATGTCTTACATCTTTTTAAACTTATATTTTTCCTGTATTTGGACTGTTAAACTAATTGAAGATGCTACCAAGGGCTCTGGAAAGTTGTGACATGTGGCATTTTTCTATATTTTAAAATTAGGACATTAATACACTAATTCCATCCCATTCCACACAGTATGTGAGAATGTAATCCCTTGTTTTGTGCATATGAATTATGAGTTTATTTCTGCTTGAACAGGGTAATGGTTTTCTAATTCCTTGTCACGCCTACTATTTTTCTGTACAACCAGTTGTTGGTGTGTGTGTGTGTGTGTGTGTGCGTGCTGTTGTGTTACAGTGTGTTGCAGTGTGATTCTGCAGCCATATGTGGATATAATTTTCTGTCTGGGCGGCTATGACAAATGTATGAGTCACCGGTCGATAACATCTCACAAAGATGAGATCATTACACACCATGGAGAGCTCAGATTGAAAATGTAAGTCACTGACAGAAGAAACAATGTGTGTATGTAAGTGAGTGTGCGTGCGCCCGTGTGTGTGTGTGTCAGACTAATGGTCCATTGTGCTCTGTCAGAGTTTATTTAGCTGGCTGGAGCTGCAGGGCTGTTGCCTTTGGAGTCCAGACTGGGCATTATTTTTACAGGAAGGCAGCACACCACCTCCTCTGTTACATAAACACACAGATCTTCACGTTAATTTTAACTTTAACATGTAGGGTAAACCAACATTTTATGTGAACCTCTCTTTTACAAACACACAAAAACTTGTCCACTTTTCTAGATAAGAGGGTTAGGAAGCTTAAAATGAGATATTCAGAAAGGAGTCCCGGGTGTAACAGAGGTACAATAAATAGAGGATGTGAGATAATGTGTCCATGGAAGGTTACAGACAGACCAGGAGTCATCTAAACACACACGCACACACACACCCCAGCACTCACAGAACTATTACACAACCGTTTACACACACACTGTGGCTATCCCATCGCTGAGGTGTCTCTTTCCAAACTGGTGGTGAGCAGCTGCTGTCCTCACATCAGAGCGTGAAAAAAACACCAGTGCGAGTTTCTTCCGCTTCTCTTTGGCTCTTTGTGTCTATGAGAGGCCACCGTAACGAGAGGGCGGAAGGTAGGGAGGGTCTAAAGGGGTCTTACCTCTGAGCACTGTGCTTTCACAGTCCTGTGGGAGAGGCAGGAAACCTATAGAAGGAGTGAGTGGAGTAGCCAAACACTGCAGAGAAGTGAAAGAGACAGTGTCACAGCATGTTAGAGAAAGACAAGCCTGTAGAGGAGTAGATTTTTTTGTTATTGTGTCAGACCATGGCAGGGGGGATTGGCTGAGAATATGATGTCTATTGACTGCTGAACCTCGGTAGTGGGTCGGGACTAACCTACTCACTGGGGAAAAGAAAGGAAGGAAAGACAGGAGTGAGAGAGGGATGAGGCAGGCACTGGATAATATGGATGAATGTGGTGGAGTGGATAATGTCATCAGGCAGGGGGCCGGACTCTACCTCAGTGATGACTACAAAGAGGTAAAGGGCCATGTTTTGTTTGTATGTGTCTTATTCCATGCTTCTGAGTTTATTTTAATACACACAAGGTGTGTACATTGATGCTCTTCTGTCAAGTAAAGGTGTTAAAGCAATAGTTTTTAGGAATTACACTTGTTCTTGCCAAGGGTTAGATGAAGAAGATAAATACCACTGTTATCTGCCTCTCTATCTCTGGCTCTCTCAGAAGATGACAAATTTGATCTACCAGCATCTCTAAACCTCAATCATGAGCATGTTGTATCTGGTTTGTTTAATCCATCCAGATGTGTGAAAATGACAGCTTGCACTGGGATACGTGCTGGACTTTTTCATGACCAGAAGCAGCAATCTCACAGAAACTACAAGCCTCCAGGAAGTGACTGCACCAAGCCAAGAAATATTCCAGCACATTACACACCTTAACATGTCATTTTTACACTAACTTTTTTAAGCAGAAAAAGAATTTACATGGTATTTAATTCACTTTAGGCAGTAGCAGACTGGCTGTTAGGGTCAGGGTTCCTGTTTTTATGCTTTAAGTTAAACTCTTCACTGTGTGTGGTAGTGGTATCAGTCTATCTAACTCTCAGAAAGACAGCATATAAGCATATTGCTTCATATTTCCTCCTTTTGCGTATTCTGTGATACAGGCCAAGACTGAGGCTGATGTAATGCTTGAAGTTTGGGTATTAAAGTGCTAAGATATTTGGGGCAAAGCTATGACATAATGGTGCATGTAACCAGGCTTTTTATCCTTAAGTCTTTTCCATTCTTTGGAAGAAAAAACAGATTCCTCCTCTAAATCCTTTGCCCACAAATCCATAGTCTGGCCTTTTTGCAGACGAAAGCTCAAATGTCACTTGAAGACCTATTGTCCTGCCTAAACCCACTTCATGCTCCGCATCTCTCCTCGCTCCCTTTGTCATGCCCCCCCCCCCCTTTTTTTCCCTTTATTCCACCATAGCCCTCCCCCACTTCTTTTACCACCACGCATATACACTCATGTACAACCTTCTACCACTTGCAGAGTCATTCTCTACCGATCTGAGTGACAGGAACAGCCTTGCACTGACCTGACGCTGAACTGTACGAGGGGGTCAGAGGTCAGGTCTCTTATCTGGGATGGAATGCTGCACTGCCTAGGTCTCAGATAGCACAAGAAGATATGCATATATTTGTATCCACCGAAGGCAGAATGATAATCATGTAGACTTTAAAGGTACTGTCTGACATTTGAGGAAATACTTATTCTCCTTTATGCTGAGAGTGATGAGAGAAGATTGATACTCCTCAAATAATTGTGTGGTAGACATGACGCTACTGCCAGCATAGCTTAGCATGCAGACTTGGAAACAGTAAGAACCCACTGGCCTGCCTCTGTCATAAGGTAACAAAAGTTAGCTAAGTATGTAAGAGCATCTGCGTGAAATGTGAAGATTTGTAGCACATTCACAACACACACATATGACACACTGTGACCTTGTGTCTGTTTGCAGAGCTGTGAGCTCAGCAGCAGTTCACTGTCAGGCCTGGAAAGCACATTAGAGCGAAGCTGTCCCACACACGGACAGCCAAAACACAGCAATACAAATACAATCAGTATAACCTTTGTAAAAGGTTCCAAGTACACTCAGTCTGGTACAGGTGCTGTAATATCTAGCTCTGCCTATAAATACATGTAGCCTGTAGCCTCACAAGGCGTGTGTGTGTGTGTGTGAACAGTGGGTTTTTTTCTCTAGAGTGAGGTCTCATTCGGTGAAAAGCCTCCATTGTGCAAAGTGAGTGAGAGCATTTAGTGAGGTATGGAGGGAAAGAGAAAAAGAGTGAAAGAAATATTAATAAATCAAGCAGTGATATATGTTAAAGTATTTTCCTTTTAGCATCCATTTTTTTGTAATTTAGTAATGCAGTAGAAAGGCTAGAAAGAAAGAATCCGTAGCCACACGGGGATACACACACACTCAAATGTCCACTTTTCACATTTATACACATCTTAGATCTTAACCACTAAACAATTTCAGACCCACAAGAGCCAGCAATTTGAGGGAGGGAGAAGGAGGATGCGCTTTGTTAGCACAGATAATTAAATTCATCTCCTTCCTCTAATATAGATTTTCAGGGAAGATTTGAGGGCTCAAAACAAGCACCCTGTCGTCCATTGCCAGCGTTAAATGACCCTCTGGGCCTGCGGATAAACGGTTGTAGTGCAGGGTGGAGGAGAAAATGTCTTTGTCAATGAGGGTTTTTCAACAGAGGAAATTGCTTAGTGAATTTGAGGAAAAACACAAATTAGCCCAATTGCATTCCTCCCAATCTAATTTGAACAGTGAGGCTCTGCTGCTCAAGGCCAGGAAATGAAGGAGGTGGTTAGGACTGTCACTCATTCTCTCTCTCTCTTTCTCCCTCTACTCCCATTCCCACATGCATCCTGAAATGTTAATATAATGGATTTGGATATTTTCCACATGATCATCATATGTGTAAACAGGAATCTTTTATCACAGGATTTTATATGAAGCTCTAATAAGAGATTATTCAGCAAAACACACAAAATGTTGCAATATCATCCTCGTCATGACAGTTTGAGTGAGTTAATTTAGAGATATGATAGCACATAAAATATAATAAGAGAAGAAGATAATATAGAACATGAACAATTGGATGATAAAAGAATTCCATATAAATGGAAGGAGAGGCGGGACTGTATTTACTGTCTTTACTACCCATTTTGCACCTCCACCTCTCAGTGGTATATTCCACACCTTTTGTAAATGGTTTGTGGGGTTGTCTTTTTTGCTGTTCTAACACACACAGCCCACCCAGAAGCATACACAACACAAACGTGCTGTATAACAGATGATGTCAATACAAAGACAGGAAATTTGGTTGTCAGGCAGATGTCAGATGCAGAAATGGTATCCTACAGTACTCGCTAATCCAGCTGCAGACCAGTGATAGTTTGTAGATAGTTTGAGTTTTTTCCCTACTTCCCTATTAGAAAATAAAGTTGCGTCGTATAGTCTTTATCCTGAATGTGCCTGCAGTTAGTTCCAGCTTCTGTGTTCATAAAAGGTGAAACTGACAGCTGAAAGTTAATTAACTGAATAAAAGATTGACAGAAAATCAGTTTGCAACAACTGTTTGATAGTTTGAGTCTTTTATTCATGCCAAAATGCCAAAGCTTTGCCAGAGCAAACACAACATTTAAAGATCTCAGGAGGATCAACCGGTTTTGCCATTTTATAAACTAAATAATTAGTCAGTTAATGGAGGAAATAATCAGCAGATTAAGCTTAGCAATGGCACTGGGTGAATTTTTTTTTTTTTATATATAATTTTTTTCAGAAGCATATGCTCTGTGTTCTGCCTCATATATTTAAACAGCTCTCAACTCTGATCACTGGACATGAAATGCACAATGCAAGAAATAAGTGATGAACTGTTCTGATTGTTACTCACCAGGCTATGATCACTGGCAGAAGACTCAGACTCCATTATCTCCAGGTTGAACCATCTCTGAGTTTGGTTATCGGAGGTTTATCCACGGTGTGAAATGAGTTAAACCACTGTTCATCTTTACACCAACACACAACCCCCCAGCACAGTGTGTGTACGTGGGCTTGTATTTGCAAACTGTTTCCAAACTGAGCTGTAAAGTTTACGGTGATGCTGATGCTGTTTGATTACTCAGCATTCTGATGCAAAGCGAGCTCTGCTGAATGTGTCACTCTTCCGTCCCACCTTCGTTTTCTTTTTTTTCTCAGCCCTCACTGCATGAGGGGAGCAGACAGCTAACAAATCTCAGTGAACCCGCTGCTTCTGTTTTGTGGATCTGCTTGGGGCAGCAGTTCAGTGGAGTAACTTGACTGACAGTGTGTCAGCTGTGTTGTAGCCGAGCTTGTACGAGGGATGCATGTGTACAGAAATGTGTTTGACCTGCGCAGGCTGCTGTTGCGCCTTTGAAGCGATGAATTGAAACTCTCAAGTGTGTTCAATTTGACTCCCCAGGCTACCTTTCAAACACATACACAAAGGAGCACTGCCAGGTCCACTCCTTCACATGCCAGTGTGTGCGCTGGCTGCACCAAGTGCGTTTTGTGGACTCTTGTGTGGAGTGGGATTATGTTAATTTGTCCTTGGTGGAGGCACTCTCACCAACGCCTGCACATGATTGTCAGGAGAGAGACAGAGAGAGGAGGAAAGGAGCGAGAGAGGGAGTTGAGAAAACGAGTGGGAGAGAGGTGAAGGTGTTAGGAGCGATTTGGAGACGTGAAGAACAGAATGAACCGCAGAGAGACAGGTTGATGTGAAGAATCAGAGAGGCCTGAGGCTGACGCAGAGGAGTGGAGAGGCAGGGAGACGAGTGGAATTGAGGATAATATGAAAGAAAGCCCAAGACAAATTACTGACGAGGCTGAATCAGGTGGGTAAAGAAGGCGTGGGAATGTGAGGAGCAGAGATGGGTGAGAACGAAGAAAAGTAAAAGAAGCAAAAATGGGAATGAGACAAATCTAAATCTCTAAATTCCAGGCCAGTGTCACTGGCATTTCTTTCATGTTCATCACATTCTCACCTTCATTCTGCTTTTTTTGTCATTTTTGCCTGGATTTTATTGTAAAACTAGACATACAGCACGTGTCTTAACACTATTCCATCAGACACTCATTAGAAGTTAATGTAATCTTTAACCACAGTATGTTTAAACTAGTTGTTCCGCACTTTTGCGTTAGAACCCTTTTAATTCAAACAATGGCAAAATACACAAAAAGATTTTTTGTTTTTTCCTGTACAGAACTGCTTACTAACCAAACACGCATGTCATCCAAAGTATATCATCACAGGTGATCTGAAGTGGATATAATGTTATGCAATGCACAGTATTTTTACATTTCACACACCTCTGCTGTCATTATTTGTCTGATGGCTGATGTTGTCCATTTCTACCACACATGCCATATGACAGCATCATTACGTAGTGCTTTGCTATACAAGGTAATTCATTAACCCTCCAAATGTTTTCACAGCTTCCAAACCTTTCCAGGATTATTGATTTCTGTCAGCGGAAGAGAGGAGTGCTGCCATGTTTGGGCTGTGTGTGTAACAGACTAAAAACATCTGGCCTCTAATGCTTGTGTGCAGCAGTAGCATGTGCGCAAAGCGCTTCGGAGGACTGAACTCTTCCCATGTTATCAGAAACGGTCAGAGTTACTCATCAGTTGTTTGCAGTGCGAACAGTTGGATGTGTTTACCTGCTATCAATGCAGACGAGACATCCTGTGGGGATTAGTGTGTGTGAGAGTGTGTGAAGTGCTGCCAGTGCTGAAGCTGTGCTGAGTTAGGAATTCAGAATTGGAAAGAGGCCAAGTGGAGCAACTCTGGAGTTGTGTAGTACGGGGAAATGCAGATTTAAGCATGTTTGAAACGGTTACATTACAGTTTTTCCTCTGTAATTTACCATTATGTAAACTTTGTCCTGTATGAGAACACTGTGTGTGTGCTTGGAGCGATTGAGTGCTCACTGTTCTCTGAGACAACAGCACCACCTCCTGGTGAATCCTGGTAATGTCAGCTTTATGACCCCCTACTTCAAAAGGTCACACATTATTTTCAGTGCTTCAGCTGATACACTTTGTAGGAGCTTGTTAAGATAACACTGAACCTGAGATATATTAGCACCCATTATTTGGACTGTCAGAAAGTGCTCAGGGTAACAGCCATTCTATTTGTGGATAGAGCTAATCATGAGAAAAAGGTTTCAGGGTGATGTAACACTTCAGGAAACTATATATATGTATCTTGTTACAGTGACTTTGAGGAAGAGGGGCTTCACGTGCACCAGATCCCAACATTATGATTAAGAAAAATTAAAAAGTAACGCCATCTTATTACTCTACTGTTGCAGGCCCAAAAGAATGAGAGAGAGTCTATCAGGCAGAAGTTGGCCCTGGGCAGTTTCTTTGACGATGGGCCAGGCATCTACACCAGCTGCAGCAAGAGTGGCAAACCCAGCTTGTCTTCACGGTAAGATCTCTGTGGTATTTCTTCTTTCTTAACCAGTAAACATGTGACCAACACTTTACTATGCTTACTTTACTTTTTCACAATTCCCTAAAGAAGGATGTGCTGAAAGATCATAGCAGAAGTTTAATATCAAGAGAACATCCATTTTAAAAAAAGAAATACAGAAGTGTATTGGATTTAAATCTAAAAGTCTAGATATACTGAAATGACTACCTGTGAAGAAAGGGAAAACACAGAAGAAGAAAGGTTGACAGGAAGCAGAGAGGATTTGTGCACTCAACACTTCCCTAAAGACACTGTACATTTCGACACCACCTCCTACACAGTAACTTACTGGAACTAGATGCTCTGTAAACACTATGTGTTTGTAAACCTGTGTTTTGACTAATAGTGCTGCAGTACATTCATGACTGACTGTGGTTCCTTACTGATGACTATAGGGAAACAGTCAGATGACAGAGAGAAAATCTGACAGAGATGGGAATAAATACAGTGTAATACAGCAGGTTTAGACTGGCTTTATGAGGTGGATGCTGTTGTCAGTATCTGAGTTTTGAATCTAAATTAATACAAATTAATTATAAGGATCGCATAAAGATAAATGTCCAATGTCTGGACTGAGCTGGACGACTTGTCAGTGCTCTTCGGTGTTTCGAAATTACTTCAAACATAAGAGCTAACATATAACATACCAATATTAATTGTATTGTATTAAGATGTATTACAATTATATTGCCTGCTGTATCAGTCAGATTCCACTGTCTGTCATTTATTCACATTTTAGTGGCTCCTATGATGGATTAAATTCCAGTTGCAGGGTGCTTTTTGATGCTGCCTCTACTGAAAAAAAAAATTGACCATTCAGGTCCAATTTTAATTGGGACTGATTGGATCTTTGCTGTGTAATCAATCAGCCCTGTTTGTAATTACTGCATTGAATAAGCAGGTTATTGATTTCACAGTGGGCTGGATCTACACATAGTGACATTCTGTTCCTGCGTGACTCAAAAACAGCCCCTACTAGTTCGCAGGCAGATTGGATCAGACCTACCAGACCTTCCTGGATCGATATTGAAGACAAGAGGGAAGATGATTAAAACACAAACCCTCCTTTAATTCTATTCTCAGTGGGCACTTTGCTCTGGCAAAGCAGCTTGTGTCACCTAGGAGTTTCTTTTTCTGTACTTACTTCTTCCTTTAACGCATTATACTACAGTGTGCATGTTCACATCACCATAAGTCACCGAATCGCTTCATTGAACTCGTCAAAGGTCATCTGTATTAGCAGCAGCGCTGTTGACATCGCTGTCTGTTTTGACCCTGTTCTGAATCAGTTACTGTAGCAGCAGCAGCAGACAACGTCCAACTGACATTTATGCTAATATTAACTTGCCTCCCTCTGTTTCAATCTATCTCTATCCACATCTGTCTCTCCCTGCAGGCTGCAGAGCGGGATGAATCTACAAATCTGTTTTGTCAATGACAGTGGCAGCGACAAGGACAGTGATGCAGATGACAGCAAGACAGAGACCAGTCTGGACACACCTTTGTCCCCCATGGTATGCATTGATCCCCACATGTGCACCTTGAAACTCACACTCACAGTTATTATAATATTTCTCCAGAAACTCTCAAGAATATAGAACCTAAATCTTGTAATCGATATAAAAAGTGTGTTATGACCTACAGGACTGATGGTGTGAAAGTGATTGTGTGTAAAAGCAAGACTGAGACAGAACAAGAGTGAAAGTAGTGAAAAAAGGGAGATATTCATTATGAATCAGAGCGATAGCTGGTGGTTTAGTTGTTTCATGAACATTTTCTGGCCTGTTAACTAATGCACGGGCAGCAAATGAGAGGTGAATTGGAATACACTCGCCACGGCCATGGATGACTGACCACATTAACCTTCTGTCAGCCTTAGACACATTTAACAGAAAGAGAGGGAGAACGAGAGAATTATCATCTTTATGCATGTTCATTCTCGCTCTCCACACATCCCAGTTGATGTGCAGTGACAGTCTGTCAAAGTGTAAAATCTACAAAATGCCAAGAATACACAAACTTTAATCCTCTGACCTGGTCTCTCCCCTTTCCCTACCTTCTATACTTGTTATTTCTCCCTCCTGCTCTCACCGCCTCTTCCATGCAGTCCAAACAAAGCTCGTCCTACTCGGACAGGGACACCACAGAGGACGACTCGGAGTCCCTAGACGACATGGACTTCCTGAGTCGACAGAAGAAGCTTCAGGCAGAGGCGCAGCTAGCCCTGGCTATGGCCAAGCCCATGGCCAAGATGCAGGTGGAAGTGGAGAAACAGAATCGAAAGAAGTCACCAGTGGCCGATCTGGTCAGTAGCAGAATTGTGATGCTGCCTTTGAATGACTAAAGCAAAACTGGCGAATGCTTGGCTAATTTTCTGAATGTACATCGCACCAATATTTTTGACATTTCATGCAAAATGACAGAAATTGACACACCAGAACTAAGAGATTCATCAATATTTAAATATATACGAGTAAAGGAGAACGAATATCTGCAGTTTCAAGCTTTCAAATAGACGATCAGTGTTTTTATATTAACAATGGATCTCTGGAAAGTGGTAGCTTGTAGTAAAGAACAAAGAGCCAGATATCACCAGACTCCGTAGTTCCCTTCAGGT
This sequence comes from Ctenopoma kingsleyae, assembly GCA_032353495.1. Classification (NCBI taxonomy): domain Eukaryota; kingdom Metazoa; phylum Chordata; class Actinopteri; order Anabantiformes; family Anabantidae; genus Ctenopoma; species Ctenopoma kingsleyae. Next base: position 19,625,871 of record JAUBNQ010000005.1, on the reverse strand, counting down.
TTAAAGCTTAACAGCGTGCTGCATGCTGCCTGCCCAGCACTGGGCAAATGTGAATATCTGCCAGCTAAAAAGACATACTGTATATTTACATACACATAGTGACACACGCTCTATCTGCTCCTAAAAGAGCAAGTGTGTCTCTTTTTTTCACATGCAGGATCATCTAGGAAAAAGGTTATACACGAGTATTACTGTAATAACTTTATACTACTTCCAATCAATGACGAAGCAGCACAAGACTGTCATTATATTTATCATAATAATACTAATTTTGTCATTTGCTTTTCAAACAACATGTCAGTAAATGACACGTATCACTCTCATGATACATACCTATGTCTACCACGTGGTCAGTTAGTCAAAGAGCACGAGAATCCGTGAGTGGGTTGTGTTACAATAACATATGAGTTAATACACTTAAGGTAATAGATGTTATGATGATGTCACGGGAAGCTTTCTCGCTCCCTTCATCTGTTCACTCTCTTTCTCTGCCCCCGTATAGAAGAAGGAAGGTGATGACGACCCCGCTCATCATTATTTCATCAATTTGTATCTGCCTCACTGCCTCTTTGTGAGCACAAACACCAACACACTCTGACACCAACGCTGTCAGACATACACCGACTATATTTCCACCCAGATTTGCCGGCAGAAACGCTTTACTTATTCAGAGAAGAGAAGGGCAGCTTGGCCGGGTCCATCTATAATTCATACGTCGGAAAGCATTGACTTCTGTGTGTAGGGATGTAGCAGTGCTCAGCAGTCAGAAGACATCACTGTCACATCTGGACTGAACACACAGTGAATATTAAGATGTATTAAGGCTTCAGCTACCTGCAATGTCAATAACACCAGACACCAGCCACTAAACTGTGGATAGTACATATGCAAAATGCTTCCCTAGAAGAGTGACTGCAAACCAGGGTGGTGCTTACT
>JAUBNQ010000005.1:19602431-19615562 GCA_032353495.1 Ctenopoma kingsleyae | reverse complement strand
GTTGGATTATTCATGTGTGCATGTGTGATATCTTTGTGTGTTGTATTTTACACGTTACAGCGTGGTGAGTGACCTGAGCCAGTGGCTTTATATAAAAAGGCTTCTAGCTGCTACGAGATGCTGCTGCTGGAGGGAACAGGTGCATGTTTGCATCCTGAATAAAGTTCACGATGCTTGTTGACACTACACTGAATGTTCACTCTTTAGGAGTCAGCTTGTGTTGCTTCTTTTTATCTACAGCCCACTCACCTACCTAAAGCCCGTTTTTACAAACTGCAAGTGAAATCACTTCATGCATGCAAAACAAACGTGTTTAAATGTATCAGAGTTGCATCACACACCCTGAGCTTAACTTTTGTTCCCGTAGCTGTTTCGTTTAAGACATGAAACACATACCGTGACTTCCCATTTTTCGCTGCCTACTATGCGCGCTGGATGGAAACCAGGAAATTACGTATGACGTTTTCTTTTTGATGTTGCTCTTACTCCTGCGGAGCAGGGATTGCCCCTATGAAACATATAAATTCGACAAATACAAAGGCAGCAGCACAGTGCTGCAGATTTATCAGTCTCGATCAAAAGTCTCTAACTCACTAGGAGGATGGCAAACTTTCATTTCTGTGAGTCAGGCAGCCCGGGACTATTTCTTCATGTGGTTCAGTGGCGTTTTATCATGCAATTTGAATATTAGAGAAATGATTTAAGCCCCTTCGATGCATTTGTTGACGTTATTATTCTCTTGCCCTGCAGACTTCGCCAGCTGTGTGCTGCTGCTGACCCTGAGCTGTCGCACATCGACGGGAGTCCCGGTGACCGGCGTCACTCTGAGCGCAGAGAAGTGCGCGCAGTGCTCGTTGCTCTTCATGGACCTCCTGCAGAATATCACAGAGCTTCTCAAAAGTGTGAGTACTACTACATCATACATTATATTGTTATACAGAACAACCGCGTATGAGAAAAGTACAGAAACATTTCTCATCACATGTTGTGATGCTTGATTTCTTTTTCTATCTGTAGTAATCCTCTTATTTTGTATCACAGGACTATTTATGTTTTGGTATCCACTCTGAGGCTGTGGATGTGCGTGAAGCTGACACGATGCTGGCCTGCCTACCCACTCTGACACAGGTGATATTTGTTGATCTTTAAGTAATGTGATTATAAAAAATGCACCAACTCAACTTTGAGTTGTCTTTACTTATTTCGAGGAAACATAAATCATTAATATATTACAACTTTTGTGTATATTATGGAATAAATATATTTTGGACATAGGATTTTTGGATGAAGCCAGATAATTTGAGCTTTCAGCTTTCACACTTGCTTGTATTTAAAATGTTTTGGGTTTTTTTTTTCCTTACACAGAACTCAGGTTGCATGATGCAAAGAAATTCATCCTTCAGCGAGGTATGCTGTTATTAGTATTTCTTTGTTAATGCTAAAAAATCTACTTATTGGTATAAAGACTTACATAATGATGATGCTACACTGTGCACCAATTTAAAAAACACATTTACATTTTTTAAAATAATGTAGACTCTTGACTTATAGCTTTTTTCTTGTTTGTCTTGACAGAGTGAATGTCTGAAGAACATCATGAATGATTTGTCCTACTACGACGCTGCTATCCAATCCTACCTTGAGCACCCACTCAGAAGTCCTGAGGAAGAAACTAAACTTCTGACACCAGCTCTGGGAACAATCAAGAGCCTGAAGGAGGTATGTGTAGGAGGGGTAAAACACACAGAGACACAAAGAGACAGAGTTATGACTTAAAGACAGAAACAGTTAAGAGAATCTCCCGGGAAATAACATTTAAAATGTACCTGATTAATCTTCTTTGGTTTATACAGAACTGCTCCCTTAATGGAGTGAATGGAGAGAACGACTTTTCAAAGGTACTTTTCTATTCCTCTTCTTTTTGTTTCCTATTTACTCATCTTACAAACTAATGTAAAAAAAAAAAAAAAAATCATTCAGATCTTTGAATATTGGAAATAACTCTGTTCATGCTGTGTCCATCTGTGCTTTCTTTTTAGGAGAAATTTGGCAGTGAAAGCTTCAGTAACAGACAGACGATGTGTAAGATGATGAGAGGCTTCTACGTCCGAACCATCACCATCAACCGAGCTATGGGCTACATCTCCTCAGGAGACCACAGGAAGTAAACATCCTGCGACCTCACCATCATCTCCATCATTCCAATGCATACCGCAATATCTCTAATTCTAATTGATCACAACTAAACAAGCCTTCTCGACCCTTCACTACCATCACTGACAACTACTGACCAAGTGCTTCCTAACACTGAACTGCAAGTGTCTGCATGATTACACCTCAGGCATAAGCTAGCTGGGTCACCTCCAGTCTCACTCAGTGACAGCTGAATGGCAGTCAAATTATTGCTAAGGTTAGCAGTGGAGGCCATGTTGGCCATGAATGTATTCCAATTTTTTGGGGAATGTATCTATTTATTTAAGATCTTATTTATTACATTAATTTATTTGATGGCGTGTGATGTTATTTATTATTATTTATAATAAAGTATTTTTGGTAGCAAATGCTGACGTGGAGGTGTGTTTTTTGAATGAAGCTGGAACTGACAACAATTATAGATAATTGTCATATCTACTACTAACACCACAAAACGAAGCAAAAGAAAACATCCAGAAGAGTCCCTCTCGCTTTATTCAGTCATTTGCTTCTTTACTTCTACTCCAAAAGTCTTTGAAACAACTCAGACCTGATACAAACAAGTGCAAAAAGGACAGACTGGACTGTTGGTGGTAAATTGTGTAAGAAAGCAACCTTGTTATTTTCTGAATGTAAACCTTGCTGCATAATATCACCAAGGAAGACTTTAACAAGATTAGACATCCCCAACGCCGTTTCTGCAGTTTTTCCCAAATAGCGCTGACATGTTAGGTAAAACAGAAACAAAGGTCTGACAAATGTTTACATGTTGAGAATATTTAGACAGACAGCTCACAGTACAGTACAGTGGTTTGTATTTTCAAAGTATTACAGCTGTGGAATAAGCCTTCAAAACATGACTCAAAAATCTATGAATATTGCCTCATTGTAGCTGCTGTCACACAGGTAGAAAACTAACATTCAGCCCTGAATCCAAAAATGTGTGATTTGGTTGTTGTTTTTTTTTTTTCCACTCAGTGTACACCCAAGGTTTACACCTAATAAACACAAGATGTGCATTCCACTCTCAGAGGGGCAGGAATAAATTCATAATTCAAGTTACACAATATAAAAATAATATTGGACTCTTAGCTACACCATTTAGTGCAGAGTTCTCAAGTTAAACACAAACAGATACAACAGACTTAGAGTTTGAAAATGTTGGTAAAAAAAAATAGATATGTACAGGACAAGTTCACAAACATAAAAGAAATATATATCAGTAATTCAGTCACATGCATGTGAATGTGATGTGATGTCTAATTGTTTTATAAAAAAAAAGTCCCACAAACATTTAAAAGAGAAACAAGACAAACAGGTGGATTTTTCCAGATTTTTAGCAGTTTACATGTATTACTGGCTATATAATTAGCTACTAAACATCCCAATGACCCCCGCTACTCTGGCTCTACTGGTCATTTTGAAACCTGACAATGCTACACAGAGGTACCTTAGGCACAGCTCGTCTATTCTGTATTGATTACAGAACCAAAGGTTCGCGTCTGAACAAAATGAAGGAAAGTGCCTGTCGATAGTTAAGACAGTGGTCCTTTTCATGAAATGCAGAAATGCCTCACTCTCATGTGCACAAAATATTTACAAAGAGAAACACAACTTATGGCGGAGCTGCTATTTGGTCCAGAAGTCAACTTTGCTTTGCTGTTTTCCTGAGATCAATTTCTCTTCCTGACGCTGGAGCACCAGATACACGACAGTCCATTTAAGTCAAATCTCTTTCACTTAGCTGCTCAATTGTTCATCATATCTGAAAACAGACAAGAAAAACATAACAATGACTTGTTTGTGCCACTGTGTGTAATGTAGCTGCATTATAGTTAGTTCAGGTTTTGGAAATACGCAAATATATTATATTTTAATACTTTATTAAAGTAAGAGCAAATAACATGTTACCAGTTGAGCTGTCTCCCACAATTTGAACATTTCACAGGTATGCTGCAGCAATACTATTAATTACAACTGTAATTTAATTTTGATATGTTCTGGTCACTGATGTATGTGTGTGTTATATCAGCCTTGAAACTTAATTGTATAAACTGAAGGTGCAGAATTTAAAAGGAGTCAGCGTCCTTGCATCTGAGTCCTTCTCACTGAAGACACAAAGAGGATGCAAGGAAAAGAAGCATGAAGAGAGAAAACAAGGAAATATGTCTTTGATGACGACGGCTCAGCTGAATCAGCTGGCAGGCAAAGTTATGTGGCAACTTTTGTTGATTTGATTTGTTTTAATTTTCTAGGTTTTTTTTGTATATTTAGTTTTTTTCTTAGTGTAGGTTATCAAAACAGTCATGTGATACAGTCTGAAGACAATAAGATAGGTGTACTGTGTAGTAATTAAAACATATACACCTTCCCCTAACCTGATATAGAATAACATTACGCATTACGTTTATTGTGGCGTTCATTGTGAAATGAATATAAGTTATGTTACATTACTAATTATGTTTGTGGGATGGAGGAGTATCGCAGTTATGTTTACTGTAATATATGATTGTGAATGTTTTTATTGCGGTTTCAGTGTCAGTTTCATAACTGTTACACACTTATTTATAAAGAAGCTATATTCTACATGTTTACTGTGTTCATGTCAGTAGTCAGATGGCAGATCTACATGAGCACATGATTTGTAATGGCAGCAAACATTTTTTTACAGGCTGATTATTCACATTTGCATCTTAATTAGTATTACATTTGCAAAGTCTATTATAATAATACAGTTTTATCACAGTTTGTATAAATGAATCATTAAGCATAAAGAATTTACACTGGCAAGAAAATGTTTGGCAACATCTATTCTTATTATGTTGTGTTGGTTTGATTCAATCAAATGGTTGCAAATGGATCACAAAACACAAACAAATTAACAATTCATTTTAAGCATATCTGAGCGCAGAATAATGGTCAAATCAAATTTGCATATTAAAACTTGATTTCATTGAAAAAGACCCTTTGCAGCAATCATGCCTGACAAACCTGTGGCATCCTACTAAACAGCTTTTGCAGATATTCAGGTGTGATTTCCTCCCAAGCCTTCTGCAGAACCACCCAAAGGCCTGCTGTGGTGGCTGGGCAGCTTGATGTTGAGCTGTCAAGCCTTCACTGAGAGTATTCAAGCAGCTACTTTCTTCTACAAATGAGTCTTACACAACCAGCCAACAAGAAGAATGCTAGGGGTCATTTATCAAGCTGTAAAATAAAGGTATCACCCATCAGTTGTTTCCCAGAGGGAATAGCCTGCCCCTTTACTATGGAGTGATATCCCTGCTGACTGAGTATGCCTTGCACATGCAACAGCCCCAGATCATCACGTTTCCACCTCCATGCTTCACTGATGGTGTTAGGCAGACATCTATCAGCTTTTCATGAGCTCTGTTTGGTATGTTCTTCACTTGGATCCAGACACCTCAAACTTTTGTGTGTTTTACCCTTCCTCAAAGTTTAACACTACCATAGCATAACGGTAGTTGATTTATAGAAAGTAATTTTTGAAGTTTTCAATGGTTTAACCACTGATTGTTACACATGAATGAGGAACATGTTGTCTGTGTTTTGGTTTTCATTTACTTCCATTTCAATGTTGAAATCCAATAATGACTTGGTGTTTCCAAACCTTTTCTTAGTATAAATAGATAGACAAATAGATTTTGTCATAAGTCTCTCAGTTATTCTGGACTTCCCCCCTTTGCGACTGAAATGTCCAAGTTTCAAGAGACAGCCATGTAGGACTGTAATACATCCAACAATATACACCAGTCAGTCACAACAATAAAACCACTGCATTGTACTATATGTACTAAACTCAGTTTAATGTTATGGCTGATCAGTGTACACTGCTGGATCAGTCGCCAATGTGATATCCAATAACAGCTTATTTATAATAATTAAAATTTCAGCCATTTAACAATTTAATCAAGGTATAATTTCATATTAGGTAAGAATGCAGTTTGTTACCTTGCAGTGCCTGATGGACCTCATTTGGCAAGTCATCCAGATCCTTCAAACATTTGAACAGATGGCACGCCGTGGCCTTTCCTGGCCCCCTTCTCTCCTTCCACTTCTCCAGTATCCTAAACTTCTGCATGGTCACATCTTTCTCCGCTGCCTGGATGTCATCCAGCTCCCTGGAGTTTAAGTCTAGATAGATGGCCACCTGCTTCCACTCCTTCCCGAGTCGCCTGGCCACCTGCAGTAACTGCTTCTCTGACATGTCTTGGCCCTGAGTCATCACTGTTTTCACTCCATCTGACACACAGTACACACAGATACGTCATTTCAGAACAATTTTAGTGCATCTGGAAACAGTTCAGGTGTAGATTGGTTTGTCTGGGCTTGACTGGGGCAAAGGAAAATTGTTGCAATGAAATCAGTAATTAGAAAGTCACCAGACTCATCCTGCCATCGAGGTCTTTTGCAGGCCGTTTCCTCTTCTGAGGGACTGCTGCTCCTCTGTCTGCCTATGAGAGAGATATACAGTATGTGATCAGATTCAACCTCTATTAGCTAAGGCATGATGTAAAGTCAAATATGATTTTAATTACTACAACACACTCACTGTTTGTCCTTTTCCTTGGTTTCTTTTCTGTGTTATCCACACAGTCACCTATGAAAATAACAAAAGATGAATATCTCCACTTCACAGTAGAAACCAAATTACACAAAAGAAAATCTCTGAAGGACACAAACATGTGAAGACCAGGTAACAGATAAAATGTTTGTTTTCTGTTATTGTCAGCTACACAGAAATAGAAAATAAAGTGTGTGAAACAGCTTTAGTGTCAGCACCTGTGTTTCTCTTTTCCACAACAAATCACCAATCATATTCAAATGCACTGGTACCTTCTCTGATGGTAGCAGACCATACAGTCTCATCAGTGTTAGTCTCTATAAGAGACAACTTAAAGGGGGGAGGTTGCTCAAAGAAAGCTTCAAAGTAGCCCTTCATCTTAGTCACTGCAAGGGTGAATTTCAAATCCTGCACAGACACATACACACATTTATTGTGTAGTAACAAATGTAAAGTTATAACACTGCAGTTAACAGACACAACATGATGCATAATTTGGTGTTTTCAACACGTAGATTGGAATCTTAATGATTTATTGTGATTCACATGCAGTTATGAAACACAAACCTGAGGTTTGATGTCTCCCTCTGGCTCACTCAGGAGACGATACGTCCCCTCATCCAGTTTACACGTGGGAGGTTTGTCTATCTTAGTGTAACGATTCTTGTAGCCCTGCACTTGTTTACGTATATCCTAATTTACATTTTAAGGACAGTGGGAAGACAAGAAGAAACAGGAGATAAGTCATTTCCTTGCAGATGAAGAGGCTGGACTGCAGTTCAAATGTTCAATAAACCACCGTTTCCAGAGTCAGAGTGGAATAACTGAAGGTGTCTCAGAAGAAAAAAGCAACGAGTTCAGCCCCAGGTCACTAATTGCTGGACAGAGCAATGTACACAGCAATGGAAAAACACATCAGAAGGGAAAACACAAACTACTATATTTTTAGTTGTAGTAGTTTTTCAGTCATTATTCATCAGATGCCACCTCCTAAACACACATGCTCACACAACCACAACCACACTTCCTGAGTGATGTCACAGTGTAGTATGACACATCATTGTCATAGTTACGTAGCAGTTACATATTACATAGATCAGTACACGGTATCGATATCAATACTGACATTTTTTTCTGTATATGAAGGCTGTTGTTAAAAATACACTTACTGTCATTGCACAAAATTACGATAATGTATATAAGAGTAGGTTTGATAAGTTCATTAATACCAGTGACTCAGTAATCAGTAATCACAAAAAAACGCATTGTGATATACAACTAAATTTCTGTTTCAGTGTGTTACACAAAGCTGGAAGTCTGTTGCCTATTCCATAAGGTCTGACATCATCAATGCCAGTGCAGCTCTAAAAAATTAACAAGAAGTGAAAGTCAAGTTTTGGCTCTAATTGTGTTCTTTGTTTTTTGTTTTTTTGGCAAACCATTTCATAGGTAAGGCCTTTTGCTGGACTTTTATCCTTAGCACAATCGCAAGTCATGATTGGAAAATTTAGGGAGACTCAGTTCAGTTCAGATCTCATGAATGGAATATTTTCTGTGTGTATGCAAGGAAGGTTTTTTCGTTTTTGTTTTGTTTTTTGTTCACACCTCAGGGTAAAATCCCCTCAATTAAACACAAAATGTGCTCATTTGGAATGAAAAGTTGGCTGTTGGCTTGGCAAACAAATATTTTCATGTGCATGATAAATTGTATCTACATATACAGAGCGTATTACTCTGTTAAGATTTGCAATTAATAAACATGTGTATCCAGTAATGTAACTAAAGTATCATGGCTGTTCAGGAACAGATAGACCAACAGTGGAAGAAACCAGGGTTCTTTTTTCAGTTATGACAATGTAAAAATGCCAGAACATCGACTGACTGAGGCACCTGTTTGAAAGGAGCTTCCACTACTTAGGAGTTAAAAAAGTGAAACAGGATCCCGCAATTACAGAAGGCTCAGAGAGATTTGACCACATTTCCAACACAGCTGCCATGCTTTTATTGCTTTTAAAAATGCAAGTAACAACTAATGACAACCAGACAGTGTTGCACTTGTCAAGCAAGAAGGAGAACTGTCCATCGTCTATTGTGAAGCCTGACAGAAATGAATACATTTCTGCTGTGATGACTTTAGAAGAAAAAAGATGCACACAGTATTCATGAAACACTTACCTTTATGTCAGAAGAGCTGTTTGTGGCCAAGTAGATGTGAAAGCTGTAGCTGTTGTCATCACTGCCTAGCTGCTTGTAGACCAGGACCACCCCATGGTGCTCCACAGACTGGCTCGTCTGGATGATGGGACCCATGGGCGACAGGGACGTCACGTTCCACTTAACATGGCTGCCTGAGTGGTCCACCGTTGGCTCAATGAGTGGACGGTTGTCCTTTATGTGAAGGACACTGAATATCATCTCATTTTCTGGGTCTGTACAAAAATATTACAAAGTTTTACGTTTTGCTTTAAACTATGAATCCGTTTTTATATGTGAAAATCTTTAGTCTGTGTTATGAGATAATTATACTCATTAAAATTGAAAGCATTTGTCTGCAAAGGCCTTAAGATGAGTCATATCTTAATTAATCCAGAATTAAAGTTTTTTTTTCCTGTCAGTTTGTGAAGTAAATGAGCATATTATAGCTTCTTGTCATCACATGAGGCAGAAATTTTAAATATGTTGAACACAGAACACACGCAGATAAGCAGAAAGCACCAATGTTCTCACCAGCTAGGCAGACGGAGTGAGGGAACTGTATGGACTTGAGGACCGATGCCTCCTTGTTGACCGTATCCACATTAAAGATGGGTCCCGCAAACTTCCATGAGTCCCGGAGGAATGAGCCAAACTTGGACCAGGATAGGACGGAGTACCGGACAACAACCCGCTCTGATGCTTCAAATACCAGGCCAGTGACCGAGCACTCATAGGTGCCCTCACCTTCCAGCTGCACCCTAAAACATGCAAACACACTCAATCAGTGATACTGTACAGGAATGATATGAATGTACTTCAGATATACAATGTTACACTCACTGTAATCGTCCCCTGGAGATCCTCTTGGGAATAACAAGCTCATTTCCATGACTCTGTCAAACACACCAACACAGCTTGATTATTTGTTTGCATGATTTTACCACCACAGTACAAGCCACCAGAGTAAAGACCTAAACTAAAACTAAAACTATGAATACATACAAATAAAGAATTAAGCCCATTTCTCTCAATATGAGATGACTGTCAAACACAATTAGTATCATCAAAAACATCACATTTTCTCAGGTAACATCTGGTTTCTGAGCTCACCTGCTGAATGGCTTTGCATTTTTCACAGCATAGTTTGAAGTTCCTCTCATCTGTCAGAAAGCATGGCAGCAAATTTGATGTGTTTAGCAAGACACGTGCCACTAACTTCAAAATGGTGCTCAGTTATGATCAGTTATGCTCTTCTTACCTTTCCCATTTGAAAGCTTTGCTTCAGGTCCAGGGATTGACTCTAAAGGGGACAATAATTCAAGCCCAGTATTATGAAAATCATACAGAAAGTTAGATGCTGAAATCCTGTGTTAAGTCTCTGGCAGATGCTATAAACATACTTTTTACATCATGGGCCAGTTTTTTGGTTGTAGTGAGGGTGGGGCATGCTCATTACATGTCATATTGAATTCTGTGTTCCCAGAAAGCCACTGGAGTCCAACATTTTGTAGAATAATTATGTAGCATGGCTGTCATTAAGATGTGATTGTGGCTGTAGTCCACTGAAGCCATAGCAACTACGACAACAGCTGACACCCTGGTCTGGATGTGCACAACATACCATTTTCATTTTCCAAAGCAGAATAGTTTTGTTCTGATGAGGCGGGTATTGAGATTTGTAAATTCTTAATGAAATGTCTCACCACTTTTTGGCTCTGAATCAGCTTCTTCAGCATCTGCAAATAACAGAGATAAACTTAGTAAAGCTGTTTTAAAAATGCTCATTCTTTGTCTCAGTTCAGTAACTGTTATTAGTCTTACATAGATTTTCTATGGTTAATTCAAGGATGCTCATTTTTACCTTCTTCTCCGCCTCCTTCAGCACGGCTTTCTGATAAAAGAAAGATCAGGAGCAGATAAAGTAGTGCAATTATTTATTTTCAACATGTCTATTCTACATAAAATGTCTCATATGAAGACATCTACCTCCAGCAGCCAGTTAGCTTAGCTTAGCATAAAGACAGGACACAGGGGGAACAGCTAGTCTGGATCTGTCCAAATATAGCAAAATCCATCAACCAGAACATTTACACTCACTAATCAGTGATTAGTGAAGTCACCATTGGTTGCCTGGCAACCTCTGGGTGATGACAAGACTCCACCGAAAAATGCAGCACGTCATTTTTACACTTTTTTGTACTAATTAAAGAACATGTTAATTGCATAGTTTCAAGTCCTGGCAGACAGATTTTCTACTATGTTTCCATGTTTTATGCTAAGCTAAGCTAAGCTGTAGCTTCACGTTAAACACACAGTCAGGAGTGATATAGATTTTCTCCGCAAGAAAGCACATAAGTGTGTAATTTGCCTAAATGAACAATTCCTTAGATGTGTTTCTCACCAGAATTCTCATCCTCGTCTTCATCATCCTCCTCTTCCTCTGAGCTCTCCTCGGCGGACGTTCCCGTATTTTCTGTTTGACAAGTCAGTGCACAATGTGAGAGAGCAGAAATTTTTGCACTGAATTTCCAGTGAATCATGAGTAAAAGGGATTCATGCCACAAAGGTTAATAGTAAAACAAAAGAAGGCTGGATAAAAAACAAAGGAGGAAGGAAAAGTCACTACATATGCTTGTGAACCCAGATGACCCAGTTTTTGTATGAGTTATGTGGAAAGCACAAGTGAGTTAAACTGTTTTTTGGTGTTGATATTTGTCCTTACCTGAACTGCTGCTGTCACTTTCAGTCAGATTATCTGAAACAAATTAGTAATTGTTCTGAGGTTAGTGCTGTTTGTTCTGCAAGAACTGATGCAATAATGTAAAAGTGTGAGAAAATGTGAAACCTTGTGCATTTCCATCTTGTTAGTCACAAACATAACATCATTATTAACATTTGTTCTTAAGCACAGCTTTGATCATTAGATCATTATGGGAACTTTACCACTTTAAAGTTCTGACACATCATCAACCCATCATTATTTGTGGTCATTACAACACTCAGCAGTTGATGCATGACCATCTATAGCTTAACATAAGTAGGATGCCCCTTTTAACCTTTAACGAGAACAATATCTCTGCAAAAACAGAAAAACAGAACTCAATATGTAAACAGGTCAAACATTCAGACTTTGTTTCCTCCCTTTCTCACACACACATCACAGTTTATTAGGTTGATAATTTGTGTCACTGGGGCTCTTCCTTTAACAGGTGGAGGCCCCACTGAGAGTCCTCTATTCTTAATCTACTTCGATGTTTGTGTGTTTTAAAAGTCTCCATCCATATTAGTCACCTAAAAAGCTCTCAGCATGTCTAACCTACAACAGCAGCTTTTAAATATCCATCATTCCTTAGCAGCTGAACTGTGGCACCCTGTGAAGAAGCCTGTGATAAGTGCCATGCATTAACATTCTGGCACATTTATTCAGATGGATCCAGAGGAGCTGCTGCTGCTCGTCTCTTCCCAGCAGCAGCGAATGTCCGCAGACTAGGCCATCTGGCTGAGTGCCTGGCTGGCTAATGGATGAAGCCCGTCCTCTCTGGCCCACAGAGTTTTATCTTAGACTAACAACCAGATGCTGCCATCACTGCTCCACTCACAGCACCTCCCTCATCAATCTTTCTCTCCCACTTTGCTCAATCTGTCTGGTTCACCTCTCCCTGCACTCGCTCTCCCCCATTTCTTTCTCCTTGTCCTCATATGCCTCCTAAGGCCATATTTTTCCTCTGCTGCTGCTGCTTCCTCACAGCTGAGCCAGCAGGCATCCCTCTTCACTCAGGGCATGGCCGCTCCCCTTCATCAGAATGGCAAACAAGGTGGAGCGCAAAGACGCACACAGACACACACATGCACGTGCTACACATACATCCACACACACACACACACACACACACACACACATACTTGTGTGCAGCTTCATAAAGCTGGACGGTTTCATGGGTGCTGCCTGCCACCTGCTGGTCTCAAATAATAAAACCAGAAGTATAAAAAGGCTCGTGGAACCTGTTGTTGCTGATCAATGTACATTTGCATTTAAATGTACACTGCTCAAAAAAATGAAGGAAACACTTTTTAATCAGACTTTAGTATCAAGTCAGTTAAACTTCTGGGATATTGATCTGGTCAGTTAAGTAGCAGAGGGGGTTTTTAATCAGTGTCAG
>JAUBNQ010000005.1:19588366-19602331 GCA_032353495.1 Ctenopoma kingsleyae | reverse complement strand
ATGTCTCTGACAAAACCATTAGAAACAGACTTCATGAGGGTGGCCTGAGAGCCCCACATCCTCTAGTGGGCCCTGTGCTCACTTCCCAACAACGTGGAGCTCGACTGACCTTTGCCAGAGGACACCAGAATTAGCAGGTCTGGCACTGGCGCCCTGTGTTTTTCACAGATGAGAGCAGGTTCTCTCTGAGCTCACGTGACAGACGTGAAAGGGTCTGGAGAAGCCGCAGTGAACGTTATGCTGCCTGCAACATTGTTCAACATGATCGGTTTGGGGATGGGTCAGTGTTGGTCTGGGGAGGCATATCCATGGAGGGATGCACAGACCTGTACAGGACAGACGATGGCACCCTGACTGCCATTAGGTATCAGGATTAAATCCTTAGACCCATTGTTAGAGCCTTCGCTGGTGCAGTGGGTCCTGGGTTTCTCCTGGTGCATGATAATGCTCGACCTCATGTGGAAAGAGTATAGGCAGTTCCTGGAGGATGAAGGAACTGATACCATTGACTGGCCTCCACGCTGACCTGACCTAAATCCAACAGAACATTTCTGGGACGTCATTTTTAGGTCCAACCCGATGTTGCCAGGTTGCACCTCAGACTGTCCAGGAGCTCAGTGATGCCCTGGTCAGGATCTGGGAGGAGATACCCCAGGACACCATCCATCATCTCATAAGGAGCATGCCCCAACATTGTCAGTTGCGCATACAAGCACAGGGGGGCCATACAAACCACTGAGTACCATTTTGAGTTGCTGCAATGACTTTTCAGCAAATTGGACTAACCTGCCACATCAGTTTTTCAGTTTAAATTTCTTGGTGACTTCGAATTAAGCACTCTGTAGGTTTATAATTTAAATTTTCATCAAATGATGTAACATCCTTTTGTTTTCTAACACATTACCCATTCCATATCAGTATGGATATCCAGCACAATTTTTTTCCAAATTAGATCTGATGTGTTTTCACAGTGTTCCTTTAATTTTTTTTGAGCAGTGTAAATTTATGTTTGAAAAAGGTTTGGTTGCACAGGCATTTAAAACCTTATCCAGTATATTAAACACAGCATGATATACAAAAGTTAAATTAGGGAAAAATAAAGCACTCACATTGGATCAATCATTTGTATTCTCTGAACAGTAAGGCTGTCTAGTAACTCACATGGGAAAAACTTTTTTTTACTTACTTACTTTTTTACTTTAAATTTTACATGAATATGAAAAACTAAAAATGAATATGAAAAATTTAAAATACTGTTCTTTTGTATTAATGCGCAAAATACAGGAGCAAATGCAAAACTAGGCACACGTGTGATCATATGACTGTGCTTAGTGTAAATTTAGACAAGGAAATAAGGGCGCTCAAACTGTGAGATGAGAGGAAGGTGAGAAGTGGTATGCAAAAAAGGAAATACAAAAGTAGTTGCATATAATAGACAGGAACACTCAATTATTAAATATTAAAATGTGCAAGAGGAGGAAAATAATATAGACATGTATAGTCCTTTATATCCGTAGTGAGAAAGTGAAAGGAGAAAAAGAAGCCAACACAGGGAAGGAATGCAAATGAGTTGGTTGTTGTTACCTTTGTTTTCAGGTGCAGGGATGTCTCCGTCTCTGTGGGGCAGACGAGATAACAGTCAGACAGCTGTAAATTACATTAAATAGTCATGTAAGCAATGTCTGGGCTGTGTGATGACATATATAGAAGAATTGTGCAACTGCAGACTGTTGTAGTACAGCACTTCTGTTTTTGAATGGATTACAAAAACAGGAAATGTGCACAAGCTGTCGACATCTCACTTTCCCACACTTATGACACCAAACTATCCAGTGAAACGACAGATTCACCTCCTCACCAGACAGTACAGGAAACAGCGCAGGTATCAAAAAGTATCTTCTTATCAATTCTATGACGACAGTTTGACATCAACTCCAACTCTTTGTGGCTACTGACTTTATCCAGCAGTGCAGAATATCAAACAAACAATGAGTCAAATCCGAGTGCAACAGTGCAGGTGCTGTAGCTGAGCAGAAGACTGGAGCAACCTGTCTGTTCATCAACAAGAGGGAACATGCCTGAGATGTGTCAGACAGACACAGAACCAATCCCACAAGAAGAACGAGCTCTCCACCAACACAGCACACATGGAAAAGTAGGTCACATCTCACGCTTTCTGTGTCACCCCCCCCCCCCACTTCCTGGTTGTAAAAATGAAGAACAGAATGACGATAAACAAAATGGCATGTCAGGAAATTGGGATTATTAAGGCTGACCGAATGGTAGTCTTTTATTTAGTGTCTGTTGATCGTGATAAGGTGCTGTGGTTTCCTTTGTGTTTTAAACATCTGCCCAGGAAACACAGTTTTTTCTCCACAAGGTCAGCCCGCTAGAAACTCTGCCAGCCAGCTGCACCACAACAACGCTGAGGATCATTAGCTGCCATGATAAACATCTTTTCGTTTATACAAAGTTTGCTCTTTCATTCCCTAGAGATTTTCAGCCAACGGATAAACTCATCACGAGTCCTCACTAGTTTTTACCGAATTCTCTGTGATGGTCTTGGTTTATCTTAAGTTGAGCGATAAAGGCCAAACATAATGCACACTGGAGACGTGTGTGTGTGTGTGTGTGTGTGTGTGTGTGTGTGTAGATAAACAACTGTCAGTTGGCCTGCATCTTCTAGTCCTTTCATAGTTTCATTCCTTAATATTAAGCCCATACACAACTACTAAAATGACTACACTGTTTATCAAATGACTGTATATCCTGCAGGTGCTGTTCATGAAATAGAACTACTTACATGTCTCTCGTGGACATTAAATACGAGATTTACTGAACATGTTCATAGATTGTAGTACAATGTTTATAAAAGTCAGTGTTGCATTAAGTCAGGGACTTTTCCAGCCCTCATCTAAGGGTAATGATCCCCAGGCGACAACACAAAAGACAGTGAGTCATCAGTATCACCTCACCTATCTGTGGTGACAATAGATGTTGTATAAATATTAAAATAGAGTGACACAGATGAGGTTCAACTCGTTTTAAAGGTTAAATCGCTGATTTTTTTTAAAAAAAAGAATGCATGTAAGTAACATTAACCATAATGGACACGTTATAAGCAGGAAGTTAAATATTAGTGCCTGTATTGACACACAACCAAACAACATGATGTTACATTGTTGTCAGTGAGTCATCACAGCGTTATTACAGCGGCGTGCAGCGCGGAGACACCAACAAAGAGATCACGATCTTTGTACTTTCGCTTTACATCCACGTTCACGTTTTTATAAAGCAACGGTTGCATATTTGTTCCATTTACTTAAAAATGTGAAGAATTCAACATGGCACAAGCTGCAGAGCCAATATAACCGACTGCAACATGAAAACATGACACTGCCAGACACCACTTCCTGTGTTGACGCGAATCGATTTAAGCGCTGCATCCTGCTGTCCAAACTGTGCACGCAAAACTGATTACAAAAGAAAAGAAAAGCGACAAGTCAACACTTCCTCTTACTCATCTGGACATAATAAATGTTCTTACCCGTCCTCCAGGTGACAAGCGGCTCCGCAGCTCGCCATCTCCGCCACCATCCTCTCTCTGTAACCAAACCCCGTTACACGCTGTCTCGCTCCACTGCGTGCAGCGCGTAAAGAAAGCACCTGGACGGCAAAATGATCCTGTGGTTGGTGTTTCGTTAAGGAGCTAAGCAGTAGCTGGCGCTCTAGTGGTCATCGCACCCTCGTGGCTGAACAACTTCTTCATATCACTTCCCTCGTCGGGCGCAGCATCACTTTTCTTTAGCAAAATAAAACACTGGCAGCGTTTCCGAAATAGCATGAAAAAAAAACCCTGCTGGGAGCCGTGTGGATGTATTGTTTCCTTTCACAAACAGTGTTCGTGCGCAGGCGACAGCAGTATCGCAGATCTTAACGACGTGTTGTTGCGTGCTGCGCGGCTCTAACTGCACAGCCACAGCTTTGAGGATCAGCGCTGCTGCGCAGTTACGGCGCAGCTGCATGGAAGTGCGCCAACGACCAGGAAGTGTGGGCGGGATGCGGCGTTGCGTCCTCGACATTTATAATGTCATGCAAATGATTTATAGTCGGGCTTTTCACTCATTTTGAGACATATGTGATACAAGAATTCAATCGGAAGTCAACAATTAGGAGACGTGAGCTGTTACACGAGGCAGAAATGTCTGGCACCAGTCTTTGTTTGGAATGAGAACAGAGCATAAAGTGAAACGAATTTGCGTTTTTGATATTTCAAGAGTTTAAATGTTTAAAAAAAAAAAAAAGTTGTTTATTAAGCTGAGAGATCTGTGTTAGTTGCACACTTTTCTCCCGTAGCCTACAGAAAGCAGAGCAGCCAGCGCACCACAGTGCAACTAGGTCACTTTGAGCGGGAAATCATGCACATCAGATTACCAGGATGCATTGCAGCGCAGACACCACCAGATGTCACATCAGACAACAAAAACATCTTTCAAGCCAGCAGCAAAACCTCCCTCACCGCACTGAAAGACACTGTTGTATTGGACATGAGGACTGGTCAGAGTGTCAAAATACCATATGTTTAAAAGAACATATTTAAGGGATTAAAAAAATATCAATGTAGAGCATAAGCTCTATCAGAGAGAAGATGGGGAGGGAGGTCTCTCTGTGAGAGTCTGAAATATCCACTGGGAGAGAATGACTGAAGGTTCAAGGACATTTCTATATTGATCTTCCACTTATTGATTCTTTCCCTTTCTAGTCCTTTCATCCACCTGTCCAGCTTTCACAGATAGATAGCCTGTGTAGTTCACAGAAGAAAGGATGAGGAGAGAGAGAGATGCTGCACACTAACAGGGACATTATCAGAGTCTAAAGGGAGTCTCAGAGTCTAACGGGAGAGATCAGCTCCTCGGCTCAAGACGAGACAGCACAACATCAGACTATGCGGCGAGACGATACCCCCAGTACCTCAGGAAATGAGAGGAGATAAAGAGAGAGAGAGGGTGCAGCGGGAGAGGGGAAAGGAGAAGAGGGCAAGGGAAGTGACAAGGAGAGGAGAGGAGAGGTTGGGATGAGGGGACAGGAAGTGTAAAAGATTAGGAGATACATGAAAGGGGAGAAGGCAGGGTGTCGTTCAAAATATGAAACTATCAGGGGATGGAGAGTTGAAACCTGGACTCAGCTTAGTTTACAGCAGTGGCCAAAATAAATTGATGACACTAGAGTAAAAGTCAAAAGATCACTGATTCATCCTGTGGGAATCATGAATGTTACTACACTATAGGTTAGTGCACATTTTATGCCAGTCAATCTTGTAGCTGTTGAGTTTTTCACTGTAAACATTTTGACCACGAGGTTGTGCTACAGGGAAAATCTCTGGCTCACAGAAGTCAGCAGGATTCAGCTGCTGGGGACCATGAACATCTGTCCAAACTTTCATCTGTATCTGCTGCAGTAGTAGTAATCCTCCAGTCAGCCTGTTAATATATCATCACTTAAAATGTTGTGTGATTTACTCACATAGAGATACTTTGATTTATTACTTTCATGTGGGCGTCCAGTGCACCGTGTCCCATTTAAGAAAAGCACTTGTTTTGATTTTGGCTGTTGCACTACAGTAGCATAACGAGCTGATAGACTGGAAAAACGTGTTTTTTTAGGTGCAGGTACAATATCAAAGTCTTGACATCCTGGAAATTATATTTATCTCTAGTGTGATGTAATCATAAAAAGTTGAACTGAGATCTATTTTTAAAATCAGTTAATGGGCACGGTTTTATCAAAAGAAACAACTGACTTCCTCTTTGTAGTGGCTCAGTTAAAACAGTCTTTCACTTCTGTGTGTGTGTGTGTGTGTGTTATGACAGAGCTCTTTTTTTTTCTTTTTTTTTTACAGATTGACCAACCTGTCTGGAAACAATGATGTCACACACCCTTGAGGGTTAATACGAGTCCTCATTGTGCAGACTCATTATACATTGCACAGACCCACACTAAAAATAACACACATGTACACACCACATATAAAGTCAGGGAGGTAGAAAACTCATACCTTGGTGCTCAAACATTTCCTTTATGACATACATGGATTCGCACAGACACACAGATACACACAAAAAGGTGTCGTCTTACTCTGGAGATGAGGAGTGTCAGATCCTTTCAATGTCAATGGGCCATTTTGCCATCCTGCCTGAGTTATCACTGGAAAGATCCCTCGTGACAAAAGACTACACTCCTGAATAAAGAAGATGGAGTGAGGTGAACAGGGACAAAGAGCAACACCTTTGCATAGAAAAAAAATGGGAGACAGGCTCTGGAGATGGTCCAGCCATGAGAGACTTCAACCTCATCCAAGGTTTTGGATAAACAAGGAAAAATGTTTTACAAAGTGTGAGGTGATTTAATAGCAGACTCTTGGACTTAGACTAAAATATTAATGACTTGTGACTGAACCTGTGACTTCACTCACTTCCACACACCAGCTTCTCCTTTGAGTTGATTTTTATTATCTGATTTCTATTGTTTGTGCTTTATGTTATTTATTTATTTCTATGTTATGTTGTTTACAGCATTCACCTCTGTTTTCTGTTGCCATCATCCTGGTTTTTTTTAGATGTTTTATGGATCCCTTGGGCTTTTTCTGTCTCACCCACACACTTTACAGTTCTTTTGTTCTCTCTTTTCAACGTGTTGTGAATTACATGCGGAAATAAACCTAAGCCCTCCCCTGAAACGTTTTTGTCATGTTTCTCAATATGATCAACAAGAGTTTTCTCTGCTATCTGAAAAACTGATTGACACAAGGTGCTTTTAACTATTGACGAGGAAAACCAATTTTACAGAAATTGAAAGAGCTTTCAGTACAGTGTACAGTAGTGCAGGGTTACTGTATGTGTGGGATGAAAGAACAAGATGAAACTGGTGGCTTAGTTTTGCAGGTATTTGCTCACATTAGCCACACACGGTGGACAAGAATCAACATGGACACAAACGGTCTACAGCTACGCAGCCCCGTACACAGCAAGCTGACACGTGTCGACCACAGCCGGCATTACATTTATTTCCTGTCCATCGACGTGGCTGATCAGTGTATGTCACACTCATTGAGTTGAATACTGAAATGCAAGTTGCCATTGTCTTGCTGCACACACACCAATATTTGACATGCTGTATTTCAGATTGATTTGTGAATTTAAAGTAAAGCTTTGTAGGTCTGAGAAAACTCTCTTTGCACAACATATGTTTGTAATGACTAAACTAACAAAGGATGCACAGAGAAAATGAATTTAAACCTTACTCAACAATATTGTACAGTAGTTTGATCTCAAAATGGGCAGAGGCCATGGTACTGGTTCACTGTTAAAAACACACAGTTGGACACATCATGCATAAACTGCATTTTTCTAAATGTTAGGCACATCTGTCCTTGATGATGTTTGGATTTGACACCTACGCAGCCCTACTAAGAAGGTCTTGAGAATCTTTCATTGTTCCCCCTTTCACCAGAGGGGAATGGCTTTAATTGTTGTGCATTTGGACATATTAACAGATTTCCTGTCTCTGGACATCCATAAAACAGGATGGCTGGGTGGAGGGAAGTAAGAGAGGAACGGGGGCCATAATTTAGGCAATAAGGGGGAAAAGAGAGGCTAGTGTCTACATGGTCCCTGAGGAACTTGGATGCAAGTCTTTGAGTTGACTCCCCTCTTCTTTCCTCCATTATTTTTTCACTCTCTTACATGTCACACAAACCCTCCTCATATTGCCGTATAAGATACTACGCCTGTCAGCGTTCCTGAATAGTATGTTTTGTGTCACAGCCTCTTTCCCACTTTCTGTCTGTGTCGTTGATTACTTATTTCAAAGCCTTCCGGTCCCTGCATTCAGTGAGAAGGTCTAGTCACCTTCTGAGACGCAGCCCAGCAACCTCTTTTTAGAGTGAGTCAGCACAGTAGTGCGGAGGCAGGGGGTCAAAAATCCCCTGACCTCCACCTCCACTCAAAACATGTGGGAAAGGGAAAATGTTATCCTATATTTAACCTCCAGGTGTCTGTCTGGTGTGAATGTATCTGTGTGTGAGCCCCAGAAACTGAGTCATCCGCAGCTGGGTGCATGTAGACGGGTTATCTTATAGGGAAAAATGAAGTTGCCCTTGGTCTTTGGATTGCTGAGGGGGTTTAGCAGCCTAGGAAAAACTGTGTCTCTCCCCTAATGCTCCACACTCACCTCCCTCTGATGAAAACTTTCCTCATAAATCTGTGTGTATACAGTGTGTGTAATGTAGAGAATTAGGTGACATTACCAAGTTTCAACTTGCATTTATGATTCTCGTTTGGGCTTTCCTCTGCCTTCTCTGCTTCTCTCTGAAAACTCCTCCAGATTCTGTCATCAGGGGGAGTTCCGGAGCAGGAGGTCAACCAGAACTACAATCTCAGTAGTATGTTGGGACATTCACACATATGAATACAAAAGGCTTGGCCAGCAACAGCTGCTGATTCACTGTCAGTGGAGAGCCAGATCTGCCTCCTGCAGAGCACTACAGATTCAACAGGAGCTCAAATAAACGAAGGGGAAACGTTGAGAAAAGCTCAGCTTCTCACAAATACGTTCTGTCCAACTGTAGTTCAACTACAATCAGACAATAACCAATCAGGAGTGTCTTGATTCCAGTGGAAACCAAACCAGAGTCAGTTTACTACACAACATGAAGGAATTATAAACGAAACAAAGGAAAAGTTGATCTATGTGGTTGCAGTTTTCTGATTATTAACGACATGTGTTAAACAGCTACTGCCAGTTACTTTGCATCTGTATGTGTGAATGAACAATAAGCAACCAGATGACAACATCTGGATATAATCCTCTAGATGATGTCATCTGGAGGAGACTTTCAGTTAGAAGCAGAGGTGTTTTAATGACGAATACAGAGCTGTGATAGACTGGTGACCTGTCAAGGGTGTACCCTGCCCCTCGCCCAGATGATAGCTGGTATTGGCTCCAGCACCCCAGGTAACCCAAAGTATTAGATGGATGTTTATTAAAGGGTGAAGTCACCCTTTAATAAGTGAGGAAAGAGGCAAGCAATAAAAATTATCAGTTGACTACAAGTGTGTAAGCCACCCCTCTGTAAAATGTGCTTGTTAAATTAACAATTAATACATACATCCTTACACAAAACAGTATACTGGTGTGGTTATGTCAGTAGTTCTAAAATATAAAGACACTATGGCTGATATTTACTGAATCTGCATAAATCTTTCCGGGCAACATGATGTTCCCACTTGAACAGAAAGCAACGATGCTGAGTCAAATCACTTAGTGCTATTACCCATCAAACCTGTCTAAATAAGAGCAGTGAATTATGTCCTAACATCACAACAGCCATATATGGTCATTTACAGTAATATCAAAATGCCCAGCTCAGCACGAACCTCCCAATTCGTCAGATTTATTAAGAGTACTGAGAGTAATTCCTAAAAGACACTGTAAAGGGATTACACCCTTTCTCCTTTATGTTGAGGGCTTTTTTTTTTTTTGTTTGGATTGTGATTCAGCTTCAAGCCAAAAACTACACAATGGTGGAAGAACAAGGTAACAGGTACACATCTTTGTTAGAAGTCAATAAATCCACACACTCATTCAGTGGAGGAAAAGTTTGTGCAGTTCTAAATAACGTTTGTCCCATAGCTTGTGTCATTGTGTTATCCCTTTACACTTCTATTTGTCAAGTTGATCTCTACCACATTGTGTCCCGTAATGCATACATGGGAAAAAATGCATCAAACTTTACAAAGACACCCACGCAAACAAACTAAAACATAAATACACTTGCCTATAGTCTCAACACACACTCACAGTCCCGTGCACTTAAAGACCTCTGAGCCAGCAAAGCGATAAGATTAGAGGAAGTACGTGGGTGTGAAATAGCTGTGGTGTGGGACTTTCTGGATTCACACAATCTACGCTGACTGCAGGCCCTGCTTTTTATTAGAGTTCAAGCTGGTGGGAATATACAGACGCTGATGACACCCACACACACGTATCCTTCAATTCTGGGCCTAGGGCTGCACAGATAGAGTATTTACCCACAGATTAAACAAGGACTCACCCTCAACAGTCGGCAAATTCAGACTAAACTATTCTTACACAGGCTTACACAGCAGGAGACTTGTTACATAATGTACTGTATGTGTGGACACCAAACACTACTGTGACACTATACACTCGACTGTTCTTCAAACACTGCAAGTAAAGAGGCTATAGAGGCTGCTGTTGGTCTCAGAGCAGCAACCCTGAGGTTGTGACTTCTGCTCTGGCGGAAACAAAGTGAAACCCAGAACCATCAGTGGGTCCATTAACAAAGCCCAGGGCCTGACAAGGCTTCCTTTGTTTCATAATTAATGCAAATGTGATAACCGTGACATTGACCGTTGAGCGGTCCGTACATCAACATCTCTGACACATGATAATAAATGCTGCCATTCATCATTACACAGGGCTAATGGACCCCATAATACTGAATTATTAAGCACAACACAAAAGACCTTTGTGCCAGATTAATGGAAGCATACAGCACAGCGCATTTATTGCTATGATATTGTATAGTCAGTGTGTTATCACTTTAATTGTTACACATACAGGAGTCTGCAACTTCAAATTATTAGGTTAAGTGAGCAAAGTTTCCTTTGGGTGCTGGTGTTAACAGACTTCTTACTGTTTCATCTCAATCGTCTCTCTCTCTCATTCCACATCTGTCTCCAAGTATCTCGGTTTCTGCCTACGTACATCAAAGACTCACAAATGTCAATGTGTTAGAGCACAGAAATTTGAAAACAGAAAAGAACACGTTGTCCTGTTTTGTTTCCTTTGGGATGGATATACGTAGTCGGTCTCCTATTAGTTTGATGTGTTTGCTGAAAGCCACCCCTAGATGGACAGAGAAGAAGGAAGATAGGGGAAGAGGGATAAAGAGAGAATTTATTCAATCAATCTTAGTGGCACAAGAACAGCACTCTGTGGTGCAAGAGGGGAGAAGGAGGCATGATGTGGTACAACTGGACTGAGGAGAAAAAGTGAAATATGACAAACTAGAAAAGGAAGAAAATATTTTTTAATATATCTATCGCTGACTTATTGTGATGAGTGAAAGAGAAAGACTGGAGACGTAAAAATGAGTCAATGTTATTGACATTGACTTATACTATTAGTTTCTTCAGGATTAATAATGTTCCTTTCACCATAACTGCCTACATGAGTATAAATAAAAAAACAAATAGTCTTGCGTTTTCCTCTAAACTGTGGAGATGTCAGCATTTTTCTACTTTTCTGAAGCTATAGCAACTGTAAAGCTGTGATCAAAAATAGCAGTTTGTTCCCTCTTACATGTCAATAAGAGCTCACTGAGTAGCAGAACAGAGGAAGTGCTGGGAAAGCCCTCAGAACAATAGACTGAAAAGGGTTTCTGAACTCAACTCTCACTGCCACAGGCTATTGATTGTGTATTTGTTTATTTGGTTAGAGGAGCGCCCTGCGATCATGTTTCCCTAATCGAGAGAGATTACAGAAAGAAATATGATGCTGCATAAATTAGGTTGTATGATGCTACTCTTTTACTGATTTTCACGTCATAATGCCCAAGTAATTACATCTGGTGTGTTGTGCATTAGGCCTTGTTTAGGAAAGAAAAGGAATACAGACTGGCTTTTAGTGACAAAGAGTAACACGAGGACAGGAGGGGGTGAATGCTCCTGTAATTTAAAAGGGTCTGACACGTGACTTACACCATAAAGGGCTGTCAAAAGACTGTTGGGGCCATTTCTCATCAATAAGAACCCTTTTATTGAAAATATAGTAGAAGGCTTTAATCTTCTCTGTTCTGTGTTAATATCATAAATCCAATTCACTGAGGAAAAAGAAGTCATAATCCTTTCAGATCCAATAAGAACATATGACTTTGAAACGTGACCCAGGCCAATCTATACAACTACTGCAGTAAATTTGCTTATTTATACAGCCACTTATTCATTGCGACAAAACACATTATGCAGACTGATTTAATTAATCAGTTAATATTCAGTACTTGTAGAGCAGCTTCCTGAGCCGTCTGTCATTCTTGGATGTTATCCAAGGGGACATCTTTGGTGTAAATTAACACATTGCGCAAAGAGACCATCGTTTAAACTGGAGATTTAGTTTTATGGTTATGTTCTTCAAAGCTGCAGACACATGGTTCTCTTGGGTGATGCTGGACTAATGTGAATCCAGACACTCTTCTAATGGGGGCCATTACAACCCATATTGCAAGAACTAGGCCTATTCATTTTTTATGAGCGGGGCAGATCTGCTGGTGCCATATATTAAAGACATTCCCCCTTTTCTAGTAAGATCTGGAGGGGTGCAGTGTGCAGGATTCTGTGAGGGTACAGGTTTAAAACATTGTCTGGGGACTGGAACTGAGTAAATTAGAAGTGCTGTACTTAAGTACAAATCTGAGGTACCTGTACTTAAGTATTTCCATGTTGTGCTACTTTGTACTTCTCCACTACGTCTCATGTCATGAGCCACTTGGGGAGTGCAGTCCAGGTAAAGCTGAACGTGACAGTGCCAAGTGATGGGGACATTTGTGGGCTGTGCCTGTATATGACACTGATAAACTGTCGTAATAATGATGTAAGACTATTCATGATTCTCATCACTGCTCCCTCCAGACACAGATGTTCCCCGACTCCAGTCGCCCGTAATACAGCAGAGAGGTCGTTCTCAGCGGGGGTGGGAAGCACCTGCTGTCCCACTACGCGCTGCAGTAGCCGTGAGAGCACATGATTAGTGCACAGCTGGAAAGAAAGGCAGACCTGTAACATCGCGGACTTTTAACATCACACGCAAGGAAGACGCAACGCACATTTGTTTGCGTCCTGGGAGATCCAGATATGATCCCCCGTGTGCTGGGCGGCGGCAGGACAACATGCGGGACAACTGGCACCCTTTTCTCGGCATGTCTGGTCTCCGCTTGTCAAGCCCTCTGCGGAGAGGGCCAGTGCGGCGATGGCCAGCGGTGCTGCCCGCCCAGCCTCACCGGGAACGGCAGTACCAGCTCTACGGTGGGCTGCTGCAAGCTCCCCATCCACGTTTTCTTCGACAACGTAGGCTGGTTTACGCGGAAGCTGTCGGGCATCCTGATCCTGTTACTGCTCTTTGCGATGGGCTACTTCATCCAGCGGGTCATCTGCCCGCGGCCCCGCCGGCACCCGAACCACGACCGCAGCGAGGAGCCCTCCCTCTTTCACGGGCACGCATCAGCGTCCCAGGACTCCCTGCTGGACCGGTACCCTGAGTACAGCCTCGGGGACTTCACTTCGCCGAACCTGCCAGCCTATGACGAGGTCAAATATTTGCCCACGTATGAGGAAAGCATGCAGGAGATGCACAGAGACCGGTCTGATGACAACTTGTTGTCGGAACACGAGACGGGCGGTCAGGGTATACTGAGAGCAGTGGGACCGAGCACTGGAGACCAGACACGGGATGTCCTGGACCTGTCAGGACCGCAACACAACCCAAGGACATGCCGGAACTCTGTCTGAGGAAGACAGAGACTGTTGAAAGCTACAGAGACAATATTCTAACAATATTTTATTATCATCAGGGTAATTATCTTGCAGAGATATAAACTCAAGTGCAATTATAATCCTGAATGTTACGAATAAAGAAGGAGGCTGAGAAAATGTACGTGTTTTGTAAGATTATAGAGGATTACTCGCCTTTTGTATGCAAATGGACTAAAGGAGATTATAACGTAGCGAAGGCGTCTGAAATTGACGCTCTTTGTGTCGGGGACAGCTAATTAGACTCTGGCACAATCGCATTAAGTTTTACTTCAGCCCCTCAATTTTAAGTGGCACCGTGAAACCGTTTTTCTTCTGTCAGAACCTGGTCCTTTCTTACTCTTAATGCTAAATATTC
>JAUBNQ010000005.1:19577066-19588266 GCA_032353495.1 Ctenopoma kingsleyae | reverse complement strand
GCAAATGGACTAAAGGAGATTATAACGTAGCGAAGGCGTCTGAAATTGACGCTCTTTGTGTCGGGGACAGCTAATTAAGTTAAGTTTTACTTCAGCCCCACAATTTTAAGTGGCACCGTGAAACCGTTTTTCTTCTGTCAGAACCTGGTCCTTTCTTACTCTTAATGCTAAATATTCTGCTGGACCTGAAAGACCTCCTATTCTTTTATTTATCCTTCATTCAATTTGCATAGGAAAGGAAGAATATTTAGATTTTCTTTTCTCAGTAACCTGAAATGCAGGATGGTAAAGCGAGTGAAGGGACAGATGTCAGTGTTAATACTCTCTGAGACACACATTTTTTTTTATCAGCCAACGCTGAAGCCAGTTAATTTATAGCTTATCAGCATGAAAGCAATATTCTCTGGAACTGACACACACACATGAACATACACACTCTTCACTAGCAGCTGATAGATGAGCATTTTATCAGTGACCTGAGCCATGTCTGATGTCTACTGCAAAAGCTGAAGCCGTGGCAGAGAAGTGCAATTTCAAAAAAAAAAAAAAAGCTCTGATCCTGGGAGCCTTGCTGCCTCAGGCTACATGTATCAGTGTCTCCCAGGTTCTGAATTCTAAAAAAAAAAAAAGTATGGCAGAGATTACAGCTGGCATACTGATATGCCAGAGACTGCCAAGAAACAAAGTTGTATTTTGATGATAAGATGTCAGACAAGTTCACAACTGCTGCTCCAAGCAGAACTAACGCAGTACAGCTCGGGCCATGAAAAAGCAAAGACAAAGGGACGTCTGATACGAAACAAAGATGAACAGGAGGCAGGATCTGCTTTGCTGTAGCAGAGTGGACTCAAGATGAAAAAAGAAAATACTTTCAGAGCTACTTGTACATTGATCATAACGAACCCCTGCTAATTTGCTGCTTCAAACTGAAAACTAAACTGACTCTACATGCATCTCATTACTTCAGGCTTAAAGGCTCGTTTCGCTTGTTTGAAGCTGTAGGTATACTGCTGTGAATATGTATTTGCCCTGTTCCTGATTTTGTCAAACTTGATTGATGATTCAGATCATCAAACAAATTGTAATATTACAAGAAGATAACCCAAGTAAATACAAAATGCTGTTTTTGAATGACGATTTCATTTATTAAGAGAAAAAAGTTGTTCAAACCTGGCCTATGAGGAAAAGTAATTGCCTCCTAAACCTAATAACTGGTTGTGCCTCCCTTGGTGGCATGAACGGTATGTTTAAGGCCATGCCACAGCATCTCAATCAGATTTAAGTCCAGATTAGAGGCCACTCCAGAACCTCAGTTTTGTTGGGGTTTTTTTGAGCCATTCAGAAGTGGACTTGCTGGTGTGTTTTGGATCATTGTCCTGCTGCAGAACCCAAGTACACTTGAGCCTGAGGTCACAAACTGATGGCTGGACATTCTCCTTCAGTTATGACAAGTCGTCCAGGTCCTAAAGCTGCAAAGCAGCCTCAGACTATCACACTACCACCACCATGTTTGACTGCTGGCATGATGCTCTTTTTATGAAATGATGATGTCAGTTTTACACCAGCTGTAACGAGATGCACACCTTCCAAAATGTTCAACTCTTATCTCTTCAGCCCACAGAGGTTCAGTCTTGGGGAGAATCTTGGGGATAATCGAGATATATATATATTTTGGCAATGTGAGATCAGTC
Source organism: Ctenopoma kingsleyae (assembly GCA_032353495.1). Classification (NCBI taxonomy): domain Eukaryota; kingdom Metazoa; phylum Chordata; class Actinopteri; order Anabantiformes; family Anabantidae; genus Ctenopoma; species Ctenopoma kingsleyae. Next base: position 19,586,575 of record JAUBNQ010000005.1, on the reverse strand, counting down.
TTTATGTTTTTTTGGTCAGCAGTGGTTTTCACCTTGGAACTCTCCCATGGACGCCATTCTCTTTTGTTGAATCATGAACACTGACCTTCACTGAGGCAAGTGAGGCCTGCAGCTCTTTAGGTGTTGTTCTGGGTTCTCTCATGGCCTCCTGGATGAGTCGTTGTTGCGCTCCTGGAGTATTTTTGGTAGGCAGGTTCACAAGTGTTCCAAGTTTTCTCTGTTTCTCTGTCTGGATAATGGCTCTCAGTGTGGTTTGCTAGTCCCAAAGCGTTAGAAATGGCTTAGTAACCTTTTCCAGACTGATACATGTCAATTACTTTGTTTCTCATCTGTTCTCAAATTTTTTTATATTGCAGCATGGTGTGTTGCTTTTTGAGATCTTGTAGTGTGCCTCACTTTGTCAGACAGTTTATATTTAAGTGATTTCTTGATTTAACAGGTCTTCCAGTAATCAGGCCTGAGTGTGGCAAATGAAATTGAACTCAGCTTTCCAAAAAATGCAAGAGGGAGTAATGACTTTTTCATATAGGGCCAGGGCAGGTTTGGAGAGCTTTTTTCCCTTAATAAATCATCATATAAAAACTGTGTTTTGCACTACTCAAGGTTATCTTTGTGGAAGGTTGAAATTTCAGTCTATTTTGAGTTTCTTTCCACAATTTTGCTTATAAATTACTTAAATTAATCACATTACTAAAAAAGTGGCTAATCTTCTGTTAATTAACAGTTAATCAATAAATTCAGCTCTAATTGTCATTGCATCAGACACTCTCTTCACTCAAGACCAAACCAAATAGGGCAGTGTTGTTATTGTATCAACTGCACAGCTTTATTTACCTCTTTAATGATGCATAAGCAGATGTTAAGCACCCAGTGACTCTCGCCTTTTCAAATAATCTACATTGATTTATCAGAGAGGCCCAATACTGGTTATTTGCCATCAAAAAGATCACTGTATTTGCATTAGGACGGTGTAACAATAGGCAGTATAATAATAATTAACAATAATAAAACTTCAATTTCGGTCATAGATTTAGCTATTAAAATACAAAACAAAAAGTCACTGCTAAAGCATTTGTATCTACAGAACTAGACTTCACAATTAGAGACCTTGACCTCTTCTAATGTTCCTGACACTAAAACTCTGAGTGTGATTGTGGTGGCTTGTGTAATCCAATACTGCCAGACCATGATGGCAAAGCCAATAGTCAACACTGATGGCTTTCATTTCCAGAGGGAAATCTGTGGGTGGATGGAGTTTGCACTTAAAAGCATTAAATCCATGCTCAAAACCCACTGATGGGTAACTAAGGTGGAATATGTGACCCTAAAGTGAATGAAGCCATGTATAAGAGCTTTTCAAAAAAGAGGTGTGTATTTTGCATTTCACTCTCTTCTTCATAGAAATTGTAGTTTACTGTGAACCCATATCTTAACTATAACTGAATGAACTGAAAATGGCTGTAATTTCTGAAAGGTTAATAGCACACCCATTTAATTAAAGCGCAAAGACTAGACTTTCCTCACATCTTGTGTGTTTCATTCAAATTCAATTTGGTGGTGCAGAGAGAACAAATTACTTTTTTTTTTACTTTGTTCCATTATTTATGGGCCTAACTGTAGTTTTTTTCACAAACGTACATAGTACAGTATTGTGTATATTACATATTGTATGTGCACCATCATATGCAGAAGGCTAGACAAAAAAGTTGACCTGCTTTAAACACAGAAAAATAGTACACATATACACTAACACAAAATAGATTTGGTGTAAGCAACATTAAAATCTGTCCATGGGTCCAGTTACTCTATTACTCACTGGACCACAGAATAGATCAACTGTAAAGGTCAAATCAATGAGCATTACTCTTCTCATAAATTCTACATTATATCCAGGAAGTGTATTTTGGGGAGAGCTGCAGTGTTTGGTCATCAATTTAATATATGAGAACTTGCTAGTCATTGAATATCGATACAAAGCTCTGTGGACTGATGAAAGCACAGAATCCATTTGGTATTTTGAAATTTCAACAACATGAAATAAGTACTTAGTCTATTGCAGTAAGTAGAAAAACATCGGCAGTCTGACTTTTTTGTTCTTATTCTGTCTCATTCTCGATGTGTGTGGCCACTCTCTCTGTGGTATTGCATGTGAAACCTGACTCTTCACTGATAAGTGTTTCCATTGATTAATGGTGTTTGCTCTGGATGACTGTGGTTCATCACACAGTGAGTAGGCCTGGAAAGAAAACTGACAGAGGGAGTACAATAAGAGAAAGTCAGTGAGTCAGAGAGAGACTTAAGCAAGAGGTGGCTACAAGTGCAGGCTGCTGAGGAAAAAAGAAATAGCAAGACAGAGAGAACCCATGGATATTTTATCCTACATCTACTGTTTTTTCTCAAATGTTTCAGCATGTGTGGTCACTCACAGTTTCAGGGATCATGCCGATGCCTTTCTACCACATTTATCCACATCTTCACGATATGGTTTAGCAGTTGTTTTGGAGAGCCCAGAGACAGATTTTCTCCCTCATTCATCCTCCTTAAGCCACCACTAGAGGAGATGGATAGTCTAATGGTCCACTGATGTACTGGCCTTCTGCCAACCAGTGGGTGGAGCTGCATGGCAAGCAGTTGGTTTCACACCTCAGCAGAAGAGGAAATACAAGAATAACTCCAAAAGAAGTACATGCTGTGGATATATTGGACTCTAAAAAACACACACGGATCCAGAAATACCTTCCGGGTGGATGTGCAAAGCTGAAAAATATTTTAAAGATACTCTATGATGTTTGTATAAAACCAGTGAAGCAACAAAACATTAAAGACTCGAAAAAGTAGTAGCAAGGTGAAAGAAAAATCTTTATAGCATACAGTTTTATTAACCGACATCCTTTTTTAGTGTTTACAGAAGGCAAAGCTTTAAATATTAAAACTGCAAAAATATCTAATCCATATGAAACACAGAAGTCAAACATTGCTGACAGAAATACAAAGCAATATATTTGTGCATGAACATGTTAATTCTGACAATGCTGACTTGACTAGTGACAAAACTTGACACAATGAAATCAGCAGGATTCTTACGTGAGAGTAAGGCCATAATGGTGATGTTGCTGAGTAATGTAGATATTCTTATCATCAGTGAAATCATACACCCACAGTAACAAAATGTCACGCACAGTGTTGTGCGCATGTTTTAGGTTACACAGCAAATTGTTTTTATTTGAAGTTAACGTACTTCATTAGGTTGAGATTAAACCTCAAGTACAGTACAATTTTTATTACACTGAGGTTGAAGCTGAACAACCCAGTATTCACCAAAATAAACTTGGGAATCAGCTTCGACAAAGCTGATATTTTAGAGCAAAGTCCCATGAACCTCAACGTCTGGCGGCCATGCTGCTCCTCACAGAGGCATTAGCAGCTTTCTCTCTCTCTTTAGACAACTCCATCTCTATCTTCGCCTGGATTTTCTCCCAGTCCACCTCAACCTGGCAGAAAGACAGAAACACAAGGTGAAGACTAGGTAAATATATTATTGGTAACGATGGGCACTGTGGGGTTGAGAAGTGAGATGTGTTTTAATGCTTTTAATGATCCTGGTCACATCCTGATTGCAGCAAGACCACACAATCTTCTAAGAGCTGATATAGTTTCATCTAGAGGGACTTACAGTGTATACACACTGTATAAAAAGTCAATATCTCAAGGGAAACAATCAGAGAAAGAAATCCTGCACTGACAAAAAATGCATCTAGAGTGATTGCTGCGAAAATCAATCGATAAAGTGCAGCAGACGGGCTGCTCTAACTTACCCCTTCTTTATACTGCAGGAATCTCTTATTTGTCTCTTTCCTGTCAAATTTCTGTAGGAACTTCTCCCTATAGGCCAGCACGGTATCCACATGGGTCTTATATTTGACTGCCAGTTCTAGTGCCCTGGACACAAAATGACAATGGTGAAGATATAGATACACATTCATTCTGCATGAACAACTGCACCGAACATTAACTGAGAACTAAATTTAGTCCTCCTAAAATAACCCTTATAGAGCTGATAAAAGTATCCTTATAAATAATGTATACACTTTCCTTCTAGCCACAAAAAGTGTTATACTGTACCTTCCCCAGTTGAAAAGGTCAACGTTGATTTGTATGGCCTGGTAGATGAGACCAGCTTGTAGCAAAGTGGCCTCAGCCTCCTGTACCTGACCACTGAACATCAGCATGTGGGCCACAGAAGACTCCTTAGATGGCTGCTCCTTTATAAAGTTGATGTACTGCACCCTAGGTAACTGAAAGGAGAGATGGAGACTATAAGCATCGCAGAAACACACCGATTGTGAGATATCTCAGAAAGTTTCCTCGACTTTGTGTTTAGAGAATCTGTTTGTATCTGGTTAAGAACAACATGTTCACCTGCATTAGACATTAACTTATACTCTTACCTCCCCAATGGCAGCGTAGGCCATCTCTGCTGTATTGAGCTCCCTGTTTGCCACGGACATAGCAGCGAGACATGCCCACAAGGACTGGTCCTATAGAGATGGTGATCAGAGGCATTGAGCATTTTTAGATGACAATATCTCACCTGACATCTGACACAGTGACCTGGAGGCTACTTTTTCACTGTTTTAGGGTTGCAATGTATTTCCCTCTCTCATTTCCACATACACATTCATTTATCTCCATATTTAAAATTTTGAAAGTTTCAATTCAGTTTAATTGTTAAAGCCCAAAAACACAACAAAAATCATCTCATGCCACTTCACACAGTAATGTAAACATTTATACCATCTACTTCTTCTTGACCTTATCCTTTATTATAAAGCATGCTGTAATATCTAACCAAGCAAAAGTGTACAACACAGTCTTGGAGGAAATCAAGTGCAGAAGACTTTAAATAAGGCTGCTACTTTTGCAGGACTTTAAATATTAGCTGAACATACAGTACGCAACTTATTAACCTTTTTGTAAAAGTTTTATTTAAAATACAATGTCAAATATATCAAGCAGTGACTTGAAATATGACTAAACATAATGGAAAATGTGTGTATGAAGATCTACAGAGAGAGAGAGGGTATTATGGTGGCTTTATAGTCCCCTTTGTGTCCTGCTCATATCCTGGCAGACTTCACTGTAGTCAGGCCACTAGGAAAACATGCATGACACACATGAAAACACAGACATTTGCTGTACACAACATCTATGGATGTAAACAAATGTGTCATTGCTTTATTTCGTGCAGCTGCATTCATTAAAATGAAGCCTCAACCACGGATTGGTCAACAGTTGAGCAACTTCACACTAGAGTCACCACTCTGTAATTTCCCCCCCTTTAATACAAGTCCATCACTAAGACAAACAGTTGTAATTGGAAAACACTCCTGGAAATGACAAATAACACTGACAGTCACTGCCAGAGGTCATAAACACTACAAAGATTTGACTACCTATGACAATTCAAGATAAAATCTTCCTCTGTTGTGGCTGTATTGTTCTTAGATTATGAATGTGATATGTTATCCATGTACTGTATATACCTGTTGATGTTCATGGCTCTGAACACATTTTTTGTATCAACTCCTATCAGGTAAGGGGTTACTGACAACAGCTGTGATTCTGGGAAAAGCCACAATGCTACCAAACTTTTACCAGAAGACGAGGGGGGAAGGAGCTGAGGAAAAAGCTCTTAAACCCAGTGCCTCTCTCTCCATCCCGTTTGTCCCAACCCCCTCTTGCTACCAGCATCCATTTCTCTGGGATTGTGGTTATTACATCATTGGCCAAGCAAGGACAGCGTCACACTGCATTCAGTGTGCATATGTATATGTGTGTGGAGAGTTTACATATGCATATAGTTGTGTGTGTATTTATGAACGAGGTCTGGGGGGGTGGGGTGGGGCTAAATCCGGTAAATGGTGTCACCAGGCTAATTGGGGGCTAATTAAAGCCTGCTGGTCTGGTCCCTAAACCTGTCTACTACCTTCTTATTTCAGATTCTGTCTTACTGTTTCATACATACATGCATGTGTGATTGTGACGAACACCACTGGACCCTGGACTGTGCCAGAGCCCGAGACTGCAGGATATGTCACACTTGAGTTAGTTACTGACAAGACAAAAGACTGTATATAAAAATGCAAATTATAATTTTATTCAAACTTCAAATGGCTGAAACAATAAGATGAGATTGAAGGCAGGTAGGTAGGAACTAGGAAACTAAGTTCAAAATGACAGTGTCAGCTGCATAATTATTATATATGAATAGAGATATGATGACTCTTGTAAGTTACCTTTGCGAAGCGACATAAACGTAGTGCATCTTCCCAGCGTGCAGAGGTGCTATATTCATGCAGGAGGCCTGGATAGGGAGGTACACTGCTGTACACCAGTGAACCGTCTCCTTGGCGTAGTGTCACCTTGGTGCCAACGTAGCTCAGAATGTGGGGTGCACGGCTAAACTCACTTTGAAGGTGACAAATACACACATATGTTAGAACAAACACAATAAAACCACATTCTCACAGTGTTTTTAAATGACAGAAAAGACAGAATGGAACACTCTCACTCGCTGTTTGTAGCTACAGATTATATAAAACTATTAACTTAGCCAGAATGTTTAATTACACAAATGTTATAAGTAAAACAAAATATTCAAAATGACTACACTCACATCTACAGGATGATGGATTGAGTCAAATAAGAATACAAAAAAATAATTTATTGATGCTGCAGTTTTTGAAAGTTTGCATGTATGTGTGCCAAAATTTCTAATACAAAGAGCAATTTGTGTGAACACTCCACATATACAATTTTGCTGAATTGATGAAATAACATACTGACAGTGCTGCTTTTGTAACTTGCACAGTACTTGGTCCAACTTGCCTTCCGTCATAAACATCCTTAAAACCGAGACACGTTTGTAGAAGTGGAGACTTTGTTTATTTATTAGCTCTTGCCACTAGCTGTATAGTGTGGTGACACCCATGATAAAAATCTCTCGGCTGGAGCACCAAAATAGTAAAATTAAACAACAACAAAAATGAAAATAAAAATAGCCACACAAATTGTCTGAAACGTATGACTCAGGATGAGAAGTTGAAAAATGACACAGTGAACCACAAAACCACAGTGAGTGGTGAAACACAATAAAAAAAATACAGTAAGTACAATATATGAAATCAAAGAGTGACACCAAATGTTCAGATTAGAGTAGCAGAAACAATCAAAAGTAGTCCAGCATTGTCTGTATAGATAGTGCAGGCACTCTGCCTTAGCACCTCCTGTGCTGGCTGAAGTTGAGGACTTTTGGACTAGAGGCACTGTACAGTCAGACAGCTGCTGGCAAAAGGAGTGACTAAAGCACTATGTGTTGCACCCTAGGGAATGAGTTGGAACATACAAAAAAAGCTGCTTCCATCCCTCTTCTTAGCTCTTACCTTCTCCTACCACCGCTCTTCCATGCCTGCTCACATGAAAAGCAACAGACATCGATTGCTTCTAATTTTAACATAACCTGGACCTTCCATAATAGTAACTCACTCATCACTCTGGTGAACATTATCAGCCATTTAGGCTATAATGCCAGAGTATAAGAGAGAACAATGGACTTTCAATGTCTACCTGCCATCCTTAATGTACAGTGTTCTTGGCAGCAGTTCCTTGTCAGTGAACACAACACTCGGGTAGCACCACACTGTGAGTTGATTGTCTTGGATTCCACACAGGATGTTGGCAGCATCATTCCACGCCATGCTGTGAACCATGCTACCTACAGGACGGAGCATACAACAATCTCAGTGTTAGCTACACTTGTATAAAAGAGATTCACTACACTTCGTGCGAAGCGAGTTCCCTCTTCCCCGTCTCACCAATTTTGCTGATTTTGGGTTCTCGCCCAAGATGACGCACAGAAGTCAAGTAAAGGTCACGGTTCTTGTCTATTAGGGCAATCTTCCTTTCAGTGGATGGGCCACACTGGTCAAGAGCTATCTCCACCACTTCCAGCTTCACATAAATACAGAGACACATGAGCACAAAGGTAAGAGGGAACAGAAGAGTAAATAATGGAAGAAAGACTGAAAAAAAAGAAATCAGTGAAACAAAGTAAATGCGGGAGAGTGGTTTATACCATGACCTAGCAGCCTTTCTGCCAAGTGTGTGTGTATGAGAAAACGATAGAGAGACATCGAGTGGGTATACGTGTGTGTGTGTGTTTTTGGCCAGAGCCAGTTGGCTCTGGTGCAGAGTCTTGGGGCTGTGGAGTACTGGCAGACAAAGCCATGCTGACAAACAGTAACTGCTGCTACCTCCACTTCTTTTCCTTCTCTTCTAATTCTTTCCTTCTTTTTGTCCTCTTAGCTTGACTCCAAAGCCCTTCCCCCCATTCTATCTCTCTGCCTTTATTGTCTCTCCCCATTCTGGATATGTGTTAGTATATTTTTAGAGCAGACACTTACTCTGAAAAGACTGTTACCCTCAACTAGGTCTCTTTAAATGAAACTTAGCCTGTTGAGTCGCCAGGGCAGAAAATAGCCACTACCTTTCGCTAAAGTTTAAAAGTTTCAGACAAATACTTACACAGAATGCAATAAGGGGCAGTCTCAATCTTATAGTGCAGGCTGGGTCTAGACATCCCAAGTGTTACTGTACAATATTTTAGTGAAACATGTTTTAATGTAGCCACATCAATACAAGTTACACAAATGGGGCATTTATGCTTTACTGTTACAAGTTTACAACAATTTGCTTCACTATGTTTTAAGAAAACAGGCTTTGAGAATGACTGTCAATTCATCAACATGTACTTGTCCTAAACAGAACTATTTCAAACATATTCTGTGATTCTACTAAATAATCTAATTAGTTACTAGTAGTAAATACATTAAAAGTATTGACAGTATGTAAATACTGAGTGTTTATGATTCTTTCACTGTTGGGGCCTTTATAAGCCTTTATAGGCCACAACAGTGGATTTAAAAATCAAGATGTGATTGAAGTGTGACTGAGTTTCCTCCCTGGAGATGCTTTGCCAACTTCAGTTGCTGCTTGTTTGTTGGTCTTTCTGCCTTCAATCTTGTCTTCAATAACTGTAAAGTTGCTCTGTTGGGCTGAGATCAGGCAACTGACTTGGTCATTGAAGAATATTCAATTTCTTTGCCTTCAAAAAGTCTTGAGTTGCTTTTTAAAGTATGTTTAGGATCATTATCCAAGCGCTGTGCTATCAGTTTTGTAGCATTTGGCTAAACATAAGCAGAGAGTACCACCACCACACCAGCGACCTCGTTCCACTGGCAGCCATGCCCATGCCCATGCCCATGCCATAACACTGCCTCCACCATGTTTAACTCATGTGGTATGCTTTCAATCATGAGCTGTTCCTCTCTTTTGTCATACCTCTTTCTGGTACAAGTTATTCTTGGTTTCATCAGTCTAAAAAATCTGATTCCAGAACAGAGGCTTTTTGAGATCTCCTTGGACTTCATAATGGTCGTTCCCATCAAACA
>JAUBNQ010000005.1:19526184-19576966 GCA_032353495.1 Ctenopoma kingsleyae | reverse complement strand
ACCTGGTCAAATAACTTATTGTGAGTGAATTTTCCAAATATCAGTTTTACACTGCTGCTGTGACAAGTGAATTTCTCCTTCAGGGTATCAATAAAGTGTTATCTTATCTTATTATTGAATCTGAAAAAGAAGGCACTTTGCTTAAAACGGTACATTTTTGCGAAACCTCTTAAAATAAAGTTGAAAGTCTACATTACTACACCCCCACTGTGGTGGTGTATAAGGGCAAAATCATAAAAACTCTGTCACTGTCCAGATACTTCCAGGCCTAACTGTATTTCTCAATCACCTATAATATCATCTTCAGCTACGTTCACACCAGCATTTACCCAAAGTGATGAAAACAGTGGAATCAGCACAATCACTGAAACTGCAGGAAGTGAAGTAAATTTGCAGAGTGATACTAAATTCAGTTTTGGGAATCTGAATTGAGTTTGCAGTGCTGACCAGCTTTAAAGATATTCACAGTGTTGATCTTTGAAGAACGGTGAGACGTCCATAATGCAGTAAGTTACCATATACATTACTGTATGTCATATCACCCATATTATGGCCTCACTATGTCATCAAATTTCTAGTACCACCTATTTTGAAAGGCTACACCAACTGATCTCACTGTGCCTCTTTCTGGTGTAACCAGGTGCTTACTATTATCCCATGATCACAGCAGTAGCATGCTATAAGGTTTGTAATGTTAGCAAGCTAGACTGGACAACTAATGTCCAGATGGTTTAAAAGCAAATATCATGAAAAAGTAGGTGTGATAAAGTTATACCGCGTTCCATGCTAACAGGAGTAGCAACACCAAGTATGATGACTTACATCAAAGTATGATGACGTTTGTCTAATAAGACAGATTAGTAATCATTTCAAATACCAAACCAACCAAAACCTGATCTGTAATTAGAGACCCTGATAACACAATCCTTTAGTTACAGGGGTGTTTATCTGTGAGGCTTGTGTGCTTCTCTCTTCAACATCACTGAGAATGTTTCTAAAAGAAGGAGAAAGTACTTTACACAGCTAAAGCATTACCCACCTTGTGTGTCAAGGGTTTCCCTTCGCCAAGGGCTTTTCCGGTAAGGGCGTCAAAGAGAAGGATGACTGGTGAGGAAAAAGGAAAACAATTTAGAATTTAGTAAAAGTGCAGTATATTATATTTATAGCATTTCAGCAGTGACAGTGATTCCCTCACCCTTTTCATCACTCTTGTCTCGGACGGCAATGATGTCGTTACTAAGCGAAACACCCTGGGCATTTAGGATGTCTGCTCTCATACCGGGGAACTTGGGGGAGGATATCAGTCGCCCTTCATAGGAGAACATATACAGGCCTGCTCCATCCACTAGCAGAAAATGTCTGTTTGAGAGAGACAAGACGGACAGGACAGTGAATAAGGCCAGAGTAGGTTAAGTGTTGGTGAGTAAGGAAGTGGAGGTAAGAAACAGTGTTAAAACTGATGAATTGTTCAAAAGAAAAACAGTGAGAATGAAGAGATGACAAAATTTAATGAACAGACATTAGAAGGTTATTTAAACATGTATTTACATTAGGAGAGCATTAACTTACTCGGCAAGTGTCATCAAACTCAATTGTGAGTGGCCAGTAATGTATTTAGCTCTGTGTTGAGTGTCAAGGACTCTGCAGTGGAGTATTGCACAAGAGCTACTCCATATTAATCTAATTTCCCCCAGTGGTTTCACTCTCAGTCTTATTGTATGACAGGATGGGCTAAGCTAGAGCACACACCCTGTGCACGTGTGTGTGTTGGCTGCTTGATGAGTGGTCAGAAGAGAGTAATGAAGCATTAGAGAAGCTGATAGATTATCCAACAGCTCGTTCTCTCTCTTGCTGCACTGCTCCTGGAACAGAGACTCACTTTTCGGTTTGCAGGATGAGGCTGACTGTTCCTTCCTTCAGGTCAAAGATGAGAGGAGTATTCCAGTTTCTTGAGCTGCCACAAACGAACGGCACAAAAATACACAGAGGAAAACGTATGAAAACCCAGACATCAAGCAACAAAGTGCTACATGCTGCAGAGGTAAGAAAACAACAGCAAGAACAGAAAGTCAACAATAGAAATGAAGAGAGTAACATAATCATTACATATAGTGGAACAAAGACATAGTTTTCTTGCTATTTGTAACAACTGCAGACAGTTGTTAGAAATGGCAGTTGTCTGTGTTCTCGCCATGTCCTTAATGTGTAAAAGTAGAAATGATGTGTCAAACTACCTACCTTATTTCAAAACACATATAGATGTCATTTGATAAATTTAGCCTAATAGGACTCCAGGGCTTATTAGTTTTTCAGTGTTTTTTAATTCTTTAATATTTTTTGGAGACAAAGCTTGGAGGCTTTTATCAATCAACATGGCATGTCACATTTCCAAAGATTGTCCATAGGACTTGGTTAAAACATGTAAAAGATGGGCATGTGCTGCACAAAACCCTAACATGTTTGAAAATGTCTGAAATCATTAGATGAAAAATTTCACTGCAGTGTAGATTTAGGATAAATGAACATGCAAAAGAGGAGTGGGTTACTGACTTGTACACATAGCACTGTAAAGAAGTGGTGACCACTAGGTGACCGTATGCCAGAGAGGCTTTGATGACTCGATCTCTGAACTCCAACACATCCACTGCATCGTTCATCACATTCCTCACCTGAGGAAGAAGAAGGAAATGGGAGGAGGCAAAATTATTTTACACACTGGCTTTACTAAAAGAAATTTGAAAACAGTCATGTACACAGTGGAGTGTATTTATTTTTAATATGCACAGAAAACAGTCTAGAGTATATCCAAGTATACGTAGGCAACTGTGGTTAGAAAAAGCAGTTTTTACCGCTTTAAGTGTGTGCAAGCAGTGGTTTGTACTCATTTTTTCACCTGCAAGGATAAATACTTCCCTCTAGCTCTCTCTGTGAATGAGTGAAAGGGCCTTTTCCAGCACCAGGTGAAAGGTGGGGTTATTTTTACAGCTTTACAAATCATCCTCTTCTACTCCCTCCAGCGAGCCAAATTTACATGCAACACAACCAGGAATAAAAAACATTTGACCGCAAGGTGGTAAATTTAGCTGGCTGATTCACAAACCACTGGCAGATGTGCACTTTTAAAATGGACTGCGAGGAGGAGAGAGGGAGGAGGGAGACAGAAAAGCGCCTGTAAAGCTGAAAATAAATGGCTGATGACCCAACTTTGTTTAGTTTACACAAACTGCACTTAGTAAAGATTTCTATAGCAAATGAGTGCATGTCATACATAAGACGTGCAAGTCTTTGACCTTTTTTTCTGTAGGTGTGCGTGTGTATCCCTGCTGAGAGTATAGTGTGTGTGTACATTTGGGTGTGTAACTAGTGTGGTTAGCATGAGTTTAAACAGTAGAAAGCCACAGAGGCAGCTAGACAGACCAGTCATTGTCATTGAAGGGCTGCATACTGGCACACTAGGAGGGTCCTACTCTATAGCCACGAATAGCTATGGCCAAGGAAGCACTTGCTTCTCTACATAGTATATTTATTAATCTATTTACAGCTTGCCTACAGCATTGAAGTACTTTTCTTATTATACTCATATATAGTTCAGGATATATTCTGAGCCCTTCTTTATTGTGTGGTAGATTTAACCTTCATTAAATGTTTAATTTTAACTCAATTATTAACTTTGTTATATGCATAATAACAAAGTTAAGGTCTCACAGTTCACACTGCGTGTCGGGACAAAACCCAAGACAAGAAGGCCAAGGAATTCTTTGTAGACCTCTGTGATAAAATTATGGTGAAGCATAGACGAAGGGCAACATTATAAAACCATTTCTAAAGCACGGTGGGCTCTATAATTGTGAAATGAAATAAATTTGGAACCACCTTGGTAGAATTGATCATTTGGCCAAAGAACAACTATGCAGTGTGTCAAGACATGTGCACATGCAGTGCGCATGTTCTTTAGAGTTATTTCACGTTTTGCACAGTATGTGTGGAAATGATAAAGCTGAATGTGATCCTGACTGGGCCTTGGTGAGCAAGAATCCAGTGATCACTCTAAAAGAAGGCTGAAAAGCAGCACGCCTTAACTTGGATGTATGTGTCGCTCGCTTTCTACCTGCATAGTCCTCCTCTTGGTAAGAGTGATCAAAAAGTTCTTCCACTCCCAGTGCTGCTCCACCACATGAGCAAAGATGACATGCCCATTGCCACAGGCCCCTGCCAACTGGGTACCGTCTGCAGACCAGGCCAAGCTGAACACGCTGCCGGTGTTGGGCTTCTCTAATGCATAAGACCACTAAAAGAAGAGGGCAAGAGGAGAGGGCGAGAGAGAGAGAGAGAGAGAGAGAGAGAGAGAAAGAGAGAGAGGGGAACAAGAGATCTATATGGTTAATGGCTACGGATATTTATCTACAGTCTTAAACAATTACCTGGAAGACAGCTTAAGAACTAGAAACCATGAGAAGCTTAGAGAAGAGCAGCGGTTAAGGTGAATATGTGTGAGTGCGTACATATGTGTGTGCACATAATGTAAACTCTGCTAGAGAGACAGAGGCCCAGTCAATCAGTCATTGAGCTGTGATGAACTGTGAGACACTGAAGGAGCGCTGAGCCCTGCCAAGTCCAGCACTCGCGCTCGTAAACATACACTCTGCTATGCTCATCTATTACATACACACCGGGGACAGGGGTATGGGGAGGAAAAGGAAGGGTTTATATATAAACCCCAAACTGAAGCCAAAAAAACTGATTAGCAAGACCTCTCCCTTCTTTTCATAAGAAAACTGATTAACTGATTTCTCTCCTGAAAGGGAGAAAGATAGTCTAACAGGAGTATTTCTCTCCCTTGTGTGTTGTGCTGCATCAGCCAGAATCTGCTCTGACCGTCAGTTATGGCAAAAGACACCACTGAGAGATATGCAGCCTGTTTCCTGGAGGTATTCCCCATTTTCTCTATGTAATCCTTTTATATTTTTGCCTGTTTCCAGTACTTTTTCCTTCTCCCGCTATTGTCTTTCCACAATCTTGTCCCCAAACGCTTCTGTGGAGTATCATGACAAAAAAATCATTCCTCAGCTCTGAATTAAAATGAATCAATTGAGACAGTCTGGATCCTCCAGCAGTTAAAACTTTTCCCATTTGTTAGTTTCCAGGACGATCACTCATAAAGCCAGACTGTAGCTAGATTAACAGTAAGGTTTGCTAAATACATCTCATGCAAATATTGTTGTTGTGTGCTGTGCACAATTGGTATCTTTTTTTTTAAACAGTTTTCTCACAACACAGCCGCTTTCGCCATCATCATCACCCTTCCTCATCCTCCTTCTGGCCCTTCTTGACCTCCCTCTTGCCTTTGGTGCAACTGATGGACTGATGTGAGTTGGGGTAGGGGTTTTTCAGTTGTGACCTTCCACACAAATAAAAGTATTCATACTGTAAACTGCTTATAAAGGCAGAAAAGTGCTAATGTTAGCCTAGTGCTGCCTGCATGCCTGCGCTGGAGACACAAGTGTGGTGCAGCAGGCCAAGTGCTGCGGTGGATCTTGGAGAACAGGCCTCAGTGTGTTCGCTGCCTCATACACATGCAGCTGTGGGATGTGAGGTGTGGCATTATTTCCTCTCTGTTGCCTTTAACAGGGGTAGAGGTAACAGTCAGCAGGCTACAGGTTACAGGCCCGCTGCTTTGATCTCTCTCCCTCTCCTGGTCTGTCTGTCTGCCTCAAACACACACTGCTCAAGACCACAAATGGAAAAAAAAACAAGACAAGAATAAATCCTGTAACAGGAATTAGCCACTTTATATAAATATAATCATTGTATATAGCAGCTTCTTTTCTAAACTGGAGCGTCCAGCTTATAATAAGAGCTCTCATCTTTTGTTCAGCTAACATTTTGAGATGGCCTGCACTGCCTTACAGCACCCTAGGGGTAGGATGGGACAGTGAGGGATAGACAGATAGAGGCTCAGAGATGGAGCTGAATGTATACACCAGACTGTAATGAAGCAGATACATACAATATCGAACCAAGGACCACTGCTGGAACCATGCTTACCTAATGCTTTTAACACATTGAGCCATTTGATTCCTTCTAGAGCGAGCCGGCAAGCCAGCGAGTGAGGATGTGTGTGTCTGTTGAGGGGGAGAGAGGAGTTGTCCTTGTACATGTGCAGTACATGTCACATTGTTTGTGTGTGAGAGAAAGTATAGATGAGATGAAGAAAGTGGAAATACATCAAGTGTGAGAATGGAGGAAAATAAGATAACACAGAAGAAGGAAGACCTTAATGTTACGTTTCCCTCCTCTGAGTGTCCAATATTTGAAGGTGTGTGTAATTGTGTGTAAAAGAGGTGAAACTTCTCTGGCTTGTCAGACTTGTCAGCCAGTGTCTGACTATGGGACACATGGGGGGGACTCTTATTGCCCTCCTGAGATGGATAGACTGGACGAGCAGAGAAAAAACATGAACACTGCTCTTTTCCAGAGCAGGACCCAGATGTTAAGATCTCAGCATCTCTCTCTGCTTCATCTGCCTTTGTTGCATTTATTCCCTCTTTCCTTATGAGCCAAAACTGGAAAGGACAAAAACTGCATGAAGACATTAATCATTAATAAAGGACAAAAAAAATGAATTTAAGACTAACAGGACAACAATAATACTGCTACCATCAAACAGTTTCTACATTATTTGATGGTGGCAATAATGTATGATAATATACACATAAATACAGATAAAAGATAGTTGTATTGTGAGATCAACAACATCTATAATGATAATCTATATTCAAACAGAGAGTTGGTGGTGCTTTCCTAACATGTCTGCTACATAGTATGACAGAGTATTTGAGCAGGTGTATGTCATAATTCTGCAAATGTAATCTTTTCCTTTTTTACACCAAAAAGGCAGATCTGTGTTTTCTGATGTTAAAAATGATGTCAGGCTGGTAAAAAGATTTGGTGGGGCTGAGGAGAGATTATTATGAGGATATGAGTGATGGTAAAACAGAATCAGTCAGTGGCAGTAAATTTAGAAACTGGTTGATTGTAGCCAAAAGTGATCCTACTGGCCAAGACTGGAAGGAGATTCAAGGTTTCAGCAGAGAGAAATTATACAGCAAGAACAAAGAGCCAACATAGAGATTGTATAAAGGTCAAAATGAAGATTTTAGGAGGGAAAAGGGGGATATAGAAGGTTGATGTGGTGATGTAGTTCATCTAGTTCAAGTCGACTTTCTGGTCAGTGAGCTACGACTGTCCATAATGGATGGCTTTGTGGCCAGAGAGAAGGTGGCAGACATGACGTAGTACTCAGGTGAAGTCTGGGGGAAAGAGGTGGAGGCCCATCAAACATTCAGTGTGTTTGTGTCTATGTATAAACTGCGATGCAAACAACACGCACGCCCACACATGTACTTATGTCTTATGGCAGGAGACCAAAGCTTGTGATGATCACTTTAAGCGCCAAGCAAAACACCCACACATGGATCCTGTGTGTGCTGATATGTATGTTAATGTGACTCAGACACAGGCATTAGTTGCATGCGACTCTGGCGTGCCTATGGGATTGCAGTATGAAACATACTAGAGGTGGACTTACAAAGACATACTAACAGTTTTGCATAGAACTCCACATTTGCACTCATGGCATGCATGCACTCAAAAACTGTGTCTATGTTAATCTATGTTAATCAGCTAATCTACGAACACACAGACTTTTTAGAGCCTCTTAAAGAGTGTTGTTGCCCTTTCCCTCCTCCTTTCCTTCTCCTTACTGTGTGCATTTCTTGACATATGTTTACCATTAAGACTGGCAGGTGTTTTGGACCTGCCCCTTCTCTCTATTGTTGCCCTGCTGTCACAGCCAACACGGGGAAACGTGCAATAAGGCTACATTTAAAAAAACGTTATGTATTCAGAGCCCACACTAAGATGACTCAAAACACATAACGCAAAATGCTCAATGAAGTAAAGGCTAAAAGGAATCACTGGAGCTCTTAAGCTTACGACTACTGTGTGTTTAAGTTAAACACATGGTGCTGGTCTACTTGTGATCTATCATAGATGCAGACCAGATCATATTCTATAACCAATTAATGAAAAAGCAGCTAATTACAAAGGTTTCACATACTTTGTTTTCCCACTATGCAAATGGAAGCTGCATATTTAAATATATTTGGCCACAAGTGTTGCAGTGTGACACCCTGCTAAATACAGGTCAGCAGCAAAACTAGCTGGAAAAAAAAAAGCTAAAGATAAGTTGAAAACAAAGCAGTGAAAAAAGAGAGAAAAGCATGTTATGAAAAAAATAGTGAAAATACTAGAAAACAAAAGTAAAAAGGAGAATATTAAAGTGTGTATCTGTGCCACTGGTGTGTAGCAATTCTTTCCTTGCTCCAAAGCAATTTCTCCTTGGAGACAATAAAAGCAACCTAACCTAACCTGGTTTACCCCTCCCCCCTCACTCTACAGTATCTGGACTACCTGAAATAGTGGCAGAGGTTGAAGTGAGTAGGGGTGTAGGTGGTGCTAAGGCCACGGAAAGGGTTAATGACACATGTCTGCACTAATGGCTCCCAGTGGAGCTATCTGCTGATTCAGCCCCATTACTTCACAAGCATTAAATATGTCTCCCCTGACCGCTCTCTGCTTTCCCCCAGTCCTAATGCAAGTCAACAACATACTAATCAGAAGGGGGGCATGAGGTTTCCAGACTTTCTGTGCTCTCCTAGCTCTTCATCCCCGACACTCGTGTCACTCCTAAAGCAAGCAGCTACAAAAACTTGTGACTGCCATTAGTGTTAATGGGTCAACTGGAGTCAGTGGCCCTGCTAAAAATATGCATTTCATGCTACAACACTGCTGGGCCCTGGTATAAAATGATGAGCTCAGTAATACTTGAATATGATTGTCAAGCATAACTTGTTACATGAAGTTACTTGTTGTTACATTAAGTTAACAGAATAAAAAGAACTATACTATAATGTCTGAGTGTGATCCACTTACAATGACAGTGATGGTGTCTACCTGTTACACCAATGTGATGTTAATGGTCCGAGGTGAGATTTACATGTATGACATTTCAGATTCCATGATTGCTACAACAGAAGTTTTCTCAACAAAGGAAAACGAATAAAAAAAAGTTTTATTTGACTCCGTGGTGTATGACAATTTCCTTGCTAAAGCAACATATACTTTATACCAACTCGTATGAATGACAATAGCTGCAAAACTGCTGTCATTGTTCAAATACTTAAACATATTTTGTGTTTATCTTCAGGGTAAAGAGAAGAGAACTGAATTGCATGGTATCTTCACCACAGTTCAGATGATACCGTGTGGTTGCTCATACTACAGAGTTTGGAATTTTGGCAGACTGGCTCCTCCAGATGATGTCATCTGGAGGAGCTAGAAACAGAGAGATAGTCATATATAAAAAGACAGAAGAAAGTTTCATACAACTGTTAATTCCCCTCCAAAAATTGGGGAGACTTGAGTCAGGAAGGGCATCCAGTGTAAAACCAGTGCCGGGGCATCGATGCATCGATCTATCGATCTATATTTAATTTTATCCAGACAAAGTATTGAAACCATTGCTCAGACCTACGTTTGACCATCTAGTATCTGTGATTGTTCTATATTCCACTGTTTATTCACTGGCAACATCAATTCATTTGTGTCTGCTGTACACAAACAATGAACATAAAAGCTACTGAAGAAAATGCCTGAAAAAATAAACCAAAAGTTTGGTGATGTCAGTGAATCCCAGACTTGATGCAGCTATTGCAAACAAACGTTATGTTTAATTTACTTTAATTTCCATAAAACTATCTGTTGCAATCATCCATGTGATTAGTCATCTTCATCATTTGATCCCAAATGTCTTCAGTGTAAAGAAAACTAAATTAATAGGCCATTCCAAAACTTCTGGAGGGGACTGAAAAACACTGTCTACACTTTGCACACTGGTGAAAGGGAGGTTACCTTCTCTGTTAGTTTGTCACTCTGTTAGCAGGCTAGTGGGAGCTAGTGGGAGCCAACCTAGTCCAGGGTTAATAGTCTTACATAAATCAGAACAGATGGCAGACTCTCTGCAAAGCCAGCTGGCTTCAGTTTGCCTGTGTGTCTGTGTGCAGGACAGGACCTGGCAGTGCAGGTACAGAGTGTAACTCCCTGCACATAATAAACAAAGCACACATGTCTGAGTGTAATGGACAATAGACATACACAGCCAACTATCTAGCTATAAACACACATAGGGTGTGCATGTATGAAAATACTGACACAAATCTACTTTTCAAGACAAAATCCATTCCCTAATCAATTATGTAAGCTTATGTTAGCTTAGCTTTTTTTGCTTGTTTTGTACCTCACTTGTAAGTCGCTTTGGGTAAGAGTGCCTGCTGAACGACTAAAGGTAAATGTAAATGACAAAGTGTTCCAGAGTGAAACTAGAAAAAGAGCAATTTGTTTTGAGGGAAGAATAGGTGTTTTGGATGAGGCTTCATCAATCTTTCAACAGATTAACAGGCCTTGTAAATGTCAGTTTGCAGTGACCCCTCCAGGGGGGAAGGGTTGACTATTAGAATGAGGACAAGCTGTGCCTATGTGCAGGACTGGTCAAATCTATGTGTGGTACTGATCTGACTACGTGATCCAAAGTACGACACCTTTTTGAGAGATGATGCTGTTACTATAAACCAAACTACCTTTAAATGAAGTGTCATATTTCTCAACTGCTATATGTATATGTACTGCAATTCCTTACAAACTGACAGTTAATTTATCAGTAAGAAATCAATGTGTTTACCTAACAATGCTTCCAGACAGCATTATCTGTCATTTTTTAACATGTGCACACACACACGACTATAAATCTATATGAATCTATAAGCAGTACCTGAGGATAAATTATTTTTCACGGAGGACTGCTAAGGCAAATTATCAAGATGCTCTTTGGGAGGAAAATGAGGAGCATCAAATGCGCTGTGCTTTATAACACAGCTTAACCCCCCGTATCACATTACCTACTATCAAACCAAATGAGGACTCAAGGCCATAAAAAAGCTGCTTTCAAATGTTCCATGGTCTAAGCTTCTATGATCACACTGACATTAACACACACACACACACACACACACACACACAGCTACAAGTATAGTACACTCACAAATCACCTGGGAGGTGCTGTCTACCTAGACACAACACTCACATGTAAATGCAACCATACACAGTAAATGTACAGAAATCTGACATATAACTTTAACACACAAAGTTCAGTTTGTTTATAATCAAATAAGGAAAAAGCACTTCCTTAAAGAATTTGTCAGACTGTGATTCAAAGAATGACATCAAATTCAAACAGTACCTGTACTATTAATTAAAGTTTGTTTTTTTCAAACAAAATCAGTCCTTCACTTCAGAAATAATGTCCCCATTTCAAGTCAAGTCAACATTTATTCATACAGCCAATTATCGTAAATACCAAACTTTGCTCAAAGGGCTGTACAAACTGTGTATATGACACCCTTTATCCTTAGACAGTTGATGGGGAACCAACTTCCCCCTCCTCCACCTACCCTGTACCCGTATCAAAGCTAGAAAATAAATATCTTTGTAGTATGATACAGTTGGCCTGTAAACCAACACCATGTAAATTTCTAACTGCTCAGGTTCCAATATATACGTAAACTTGCAAGCACTTACAGTATTTTCTTTCTGCTGCACAATAAACCATGTGCATTCCCCAACTCTGCAACAACACACAATAACTATAGCTGTTGTATAAGCCCATTTCTAAACATAGGTTAGTGAAGGGAGCTCTGCAAATCTCTGCATTGAAATACCCACTTGGCTCAGTTAAAGAGAAACAGAGGCTGGGCTTGGGGCGAGTGCAGAGTGGCACAAGTTGGAGCTTTGGCAGTGCAAGGGGAAACAGAGAGAGGGGTTGGTTTGTGAAGGGGGGAGCAAGACAAACTAGAAGATAGAGAGAGAGGGGTGTGGGGGAGAGAGAGAGAGCGAGAGAGAGAGTAATGATCTACACATGGTTTCATGCTGAAGCCTCAACATAGTAACCACAGACACATGCTGGGGCCTCCTGGGACTCATCAGCAGGACACAGCTGTGAGCTGGACAGCAGAATTCTATTAGCACCATCTATGCAGACATGCACTTACAAACACACACACACACACGTACACATCTGATGTGCTTATTTGTCTTTTGGTATGCTACAAACACTACAACAAATACTGTAAGGTAATTTATCTTCCAGTGGACCTATTGCAGCACTGGGCTACAATATGTTGGATCTTCCCCTTCATTTATACATTTATACACAAATTGAAAGGTCATGAGTCAAGACATTTTTCTTTTGGGACAGAGATCCCAAAAAGCACAAAGATCGTATTTTGTAAAGCACTGACCAGCCTGCCTCTAACCTGTTCTTCAATAGGTGGTGTAACACCTGTTGATAATGATCAGTGTAAAATTCATCTACATGATTAATGTCTAGTTTCATAGAACTTAAACAAATGCAGGTATCCACACAGCAATACAAACATACACATGAAGCTAAGTGCACACATATACACATGAGAAGACAATTGTTTCTCTGAGGTGTAATGCACATACAATACATTTTACTAAATCTAACAGCTGGTCAATAAACTGATCAACGTCAAAGAGTAGCACTATTCTGATCTATTTGGAAGCCAGCAGAAGGGGTGGAACCCTGGTGAGCAGCCAAAATTAAACCCTTTCAAATCATCCTTTTCTGGACTGGTCCATTGCCTCCAGCCCAACCCTCATCCTCAATAACAGCTCTTAATGAACTCTGGTTTGGCAGGAAAGCTTGAAGTGATACCCCAGTTCCACACATGCTCTGCTTTTGCTTATTTGTGTGCACAGCCGAAGCCCTTTATTTGCTCCCTGCCTTTGTCACCCAATATCACTCTCACTGCTTATATCATTTTGTCCCTCTTTCCTCTCATTCTCCTTCTTTCTCTCTGTGAGTGTGACATGTTTGTCTAGCTAGTGGAGGTAGTGATTTAGCGCTGCTAAGAATGATGACTCTGCCAGAGGGGCTGGCAGGGCACTGTCTCACTGTCATAGGCTTCTCACTCCTGCCGTGGGGGGAGGAAGAGATGGAAGGGAAGAGAAGTAAAGAAAAAAGGGAATGGGGCAAGAGTAGATGAGAGAGAGAGAGAGAGAGAGAAAGAGAGAGACTTGAGGGAAAGAGAAACCACCGTCTTTTATGGAGACCAATCCTCCAAGCCTCACTGCCTAGGCCAACTTTACAGGATATATTGGACAGTTCCACACTACCCCGCCCCCCACCCCATCCAACTGCTCTCTTCTCTCAGCTCTTTTTCATGCTCCCCTCCTTTTCGATTTCCAACAAGGCAAGCCTTTAGCCGAACTCTAGAGAGGTGTAAAAGTAATACCATGTCAACAAGTGCCTTTTACCCTAACACATTTTACGCACACAGACACCAGTTCACATACACACACATGCACTTGTGCAAAAAAAAAAATTGAGGTCAATCATCAGCAAGAAGGACCTTAGTATACACTGTTCCAAAGAGTGTGCCAAAATTAGTTTAGCAACACAGAAAACCAAAGTCTGTTTGGCACAAAGGACCTAGAATACAAAGGAGAAACCATTATCCTCACATTCTGGTAGGGACATGAGCTTCTTGAGTTGACAGATTAAGTCTACATGTAAGTATTGCGTGTTACAGTCTGGAGGCCCTGTTCACACACTCTAAAGTGGGCTTCAACAGGTTTCACAGTCAAACCGAAATGCGTCAAAAAGAATCTCTAAAATGAATCTTATAAAAACGAGAGAGAAAAGGTTGGAGGAAGAGAGCACTGAAGGGTGAGATACAGTCTGACTGCTCTTTTCAGAACTTTCTTTATTGTCTCATTCAACCAGTCCACAGTGTATGGAGGGAGCAGACTTACTACAGTGAGAGAACAGAAAGGAAAAGTGCACAGAGCAAGAAATAGCATGCAAAAGCACAGATTTGTAAAGGGAGGGAGGGGTGAGGGAGGGAGCTAGGGAGAGACAGAGAGAGAGAGATAGAAAGTGAGAGAGAGAGAAAGGGAGGGAGAGAGACAGAGAGAGACAAGTAGCCCTGCCCAGTTGCCTAGGGAGAAAACTGCTCTGCTGCTGACTCAGGACTCTCTTTGTTTGACAATGCTCCCGCGCTCTTTCTTTCTCTCTCTCTTTCTCTCTCTCTCTCTCTCTGACACGCTCTCAAAGTTGTTGTTTTTATTACTCACCATCTTTTCTAATGTGCAGATGCCACTTCTTTCTCAGATTTACACCAATAATTTAACTTTGACTTACTTTTCATCTTTACTACCTCCCCCCATGGTTTTTTTATCCTCTATATTGTATGTATAGGTTTGTTTCTCCTACTTACTCTGCCTTTGCCTTTTCTGCAGTGACATCTGAACAATACTTTATAAAATGTCCCCTTCTGGTGTGATGAAAACAGATAAAGGCTTAAAGTTTAATAAAGCTGCAGTGGTTTCTTTGGTCTTTTCATGCTCCACTAACAGTGGTTCACGATCAGGACCAGAACTTTCATTCTTTTCCAGCAGCAGCAATTTCCAGATGTTGGCTGGCCAGTGGTTGGCAGCAAATCTCCAGCACACGCTCAGGTATATGCTCCCCAAAATAGAGGGGTAAAACAGTAATTGGGACTAGTTGAAAAGGGAAACATGAGGGAAACCTGACGTTTGGCAGTTAGGAAGAAGCTGACATGTCTTAGAGGATGAGAGGTACGAAAATAAAAAAAGAAGAACAAACACTGACATTCTAACAGACAGTCAAGAGAAAATAATGGTTGGCAGCTATAAGGATGGCAGACAAAGATCCTATAGAGAATGAGGCCGCACATTAAATAGGCAAGGGAAGCAAAAGAAACTGAGAATGACAGAAGCGATGGGGATTCCAGCTGGACATGGACCCATTCCCAGAGTGGCAATGCTGACCAAGGCTCACAATGACCCCAAGGGGAACCCAACCAACCCCACCCCACCCCCGGACTTGCCCAGAAAAAAAGGGAGTTAAGGATGGCCTTGGGGAAGGCAGGAGGGAAATGGAGCCAAGAGGGGGAGCACTGATAAAGCACGAGGCAGTCCAACACACCCTGACACAGGGAGGAGGGGGGCATGAGCAGCACAAAGAGAACAGATAGTGAGGGAGTTACACTAGGCAAATTCCCTCTTTAAAAAGGAAAATGTGTTTGTATCTCACAGACAAAGAGGCAATTAGGGGGAAAATTATGTAGCTCAATCTCCCACTCCCAAGTTCATCCATAAAAGCTGGTAGACCAATACGCTGCTACAAAGTAATCAGGATGAATGGACAGATAAGGGAAGGAGATTGTTCCAAAGTTAGTGTAGCTGCCAAAAAAATTACAGCTAGAGATAAATAATTGACTGATTGAGGTTCATCTGGCCACTGTATGAAATAACAGGCAGAATCCACAAGTAGATACCAGTGGTTTTCACACTTTTACAAACCCTACTCTTGAAAACAACAGTGCTCTTATGAGCTGTAACTTTGATACGTGATTTATAACTACACATCTCCCAAAACTTTGTGAGGGTGACAGCTGTTACCATACTGTGGAAGGGAAAACTGCAAGCAAACACCCCTAGGAAGTAGAAATTTTAGTTATTACACATGACAAGGATGTCAGCAAGAAATAGGGCTCAGCCTGAGGCTAACATTAAAACCATCTGATGATCCTAACTAGGCTGCCTGTGGTTAAGTATAACCTACAAATGAGGGAGTAGAGAGAAGAGGGGCGGAGAGAAGAGGAGAATAGCAGAGATGTACACAGACTTATCTGGCTGCATGAAGAAAAAAAGAAAAAGAAAACAGGCTGTGCATTTATTTGAGTGAGGGCAGTGTGGAGAGTCATCTGTCAAAAAAAGCTAAAGCAAGGTGGAAGATGTCTAGCCTTGAAGCTGCCATGCTGACGTGACCTTGAATAAAACACTCATAAAATGTCTATCAATTTTATTTGTGTGTCCTGTAACAAAACAATTGTCACTTCACTTATTTTCTGAAACACTAAAGTTATACTAAGGTTACATAAATGCCATGATTTCTCATCCAACCCATCAAAGTCCACGAAGAAGAAGAAAGTTGAAATTGAAAACCGAAACCAAGCAGTTATTACGTTTTTATATGTGAGCATGAGTGTACAGTGGGGAGAGAAAAAACAAGTGCAGGGAAGAGAAGGGGGAAGAAAGGGAGGGGGACAAGGGGTGGAGAGAAAAAAAGCGAGAGAGGGTGCTCGCCTGGCACAATGAGTCCTACTTGTTAGCCAGTGACAGTGTCAGGGATCGTGACAGGGTCCAGACGCTAGACACCAGCTGCAGTGGCTTGTAAATAGACTGCTGTCTCGCAGGCACATTTGCACGGCAATGGTTGCACACACACGCACGCACACACAGAGACACACACAGACATGTGGGCACATGTATATACTATGGCAGGCACACAGACAGACACTGACTTATTGTTTCTCCCAAATCTTGTAAAAGGGACAGTGAACCTCTTTGTGTCTTGTGTCCTGTTAAAGCGCTTGTGAAGAGAAGAAAAAGAGAAAATATACTTCACGCACAACTCCAAGCTCAACTAAATGTCTACAAAAATAATTAAGTATGCATTATTAAATTCATCAAGATTTAATGGAAAAACTAAATCTTTCGCTTGATGTAAACTTTGTGTATGTGTGTGCATTCCCCCTCCCTCCACGGTGATAATGAGGGGGGGTAACACACTACATGTGTGCCCTGTGGTGCGTGAAGGGAGAAAACGAGCAGGAGAGAGCTGAGCGTTTCGGGCTGAGAGGAGAGTCGAGCTGGACAGGAGGTGAAGGGGTTAAATGCGCAGGACTGATCCTGCTGAGCCAGCAGCAATACGTTAAAGTGCAAGGTTTCATTGTAGCAGATACAGAATGAAACTCCTTCCCATTAGTCACGCTAGTAACTGAAAAGACTCTTTGCACTGCTTAACCCTTACTGCACCGCAAACACACCACAGCGACAGCACAGGTAGAGCCCTTCTAATTGGTTAATGGCTTCTGTGTTTGTGTGTAAACTGGCATGCTCAGTAACAGTGCACTTTTTACACTGCAGTAACATTACTTTATTCACTTAATTTGAAGCATGAAAGCAGTGTATGTCTGAACACACACATAGAAAGCAACTCAGATGGAGTGACCTTTGAGGGGGATTTTCTTTTTCTCAACTCATTTTCTTTTTCTCTGTTTCTCTTCTGCCCCCCCACCCCCTTCTTGAGCAAGCCTCCCACGCCATGCTACAGTACACATTGTCTCTGAGGGGCTTAGGGAGGAGAAGGCAAAGCATACCCTTCCCCTAGTTAGAGCAGGGCAGAGCCATAATCATCATAATTATCATCATCATCACACTGCTTTAACCAAGACACACCACAGCAAAGTAAGTGGTGCAATGACGAAACAATGGAACAAACCAACCACGTAAACAAACCCATAATGGGAGGACGTAAGGTGAATCGGGTCATTACAAAAAATAAAGGAGGAAGTTGTACTCAGTTCTCTCTGTTGTAGTTTTAATAGCACAATAACTTTTATTTTTGTTTACACAGACAAAATTAATACAAGCTGGCTTAAGCTCATAGCTATACTCTCGAAATGTTCCCCAAAAACTGCTGAAATCCCTAGTTAGGATAAGGGATTCCCCCAGTCGTACTTGGGATATTCATATTCTACACATTATATTAATGTAACCTCTCCACAAAAAACACAAACCGTACCCCTCTGGAGAAGACGTATGTATTGGCTCAGACCTTTCTCCAGCCCATTTGTTTTAGTGCTCCAGAAAAAAAAAGCCATTTGATACTAATTAAATCAAAATGGAGCATGAAATGCTTGATGATCAACACACAAAACAAAACCCTAGCCCGGCGCGTTTGTTTTCATTACAACAGGTTTGATACAGCAATACACTGACATCTCTACATAAACTCCAAGAAGCCCTAAACATCCCACGAGGGCAGAGCAGGGAACTAGTAATATTGTTCCTGGCCAAACGTTCAGTAATAATAAAACAACAATTACCATTCATCATTCTCTCATTTCCCCTCTCATTACAACTCCAGTTACCATCAGCTGCAGGTAACAAGAACACATGGTGTGCAGTCTAATGTGGTTTACAGAGAGCAGCAATGTATAGAAAGCATAGGGCATGTTGTAAGCTACACCATATCAACCATAAGCTGAAAAGCTGAAAGTGTACCACAGATACTGTATGTTTCAAGAACTTGACTTATCACAGACTTCACATTGCTATATGAGAATAAACAAGTAAAATACACAAAACAGAAACTCACAATATGTGGAAAGTTCAGGGACGCCGAGTTCTGCAAAGGTTGTCAGCAACAGCTGCTTACAACAGAGGTCAAGAAGTGCTGCACAAGCGTATTTAGTCTGAAACGGTCCACCTTGCAAAATTCCCAAAAACAGATTAAGATAAGAGATTTGTTTAGGAGTGCATACATCATTTTGTTTTGTGTGGGGTTTTTTCATTCAGCAGGCTGAACACAGAATGTTACCATATTTGTTTTTTATGAGGCTAAAACCACAAACACATTTTTTGCGAGGGTTTAAAGGAGGATTCCTCGATGCTGGCGAAAGATTGTTGATACTTGAATTCAACAGCCAAACAAATACACCCCTCCCTTTAATGCTTCTTCAGTAACTACACCCCCCTAAATTCATGCAAGCTCATTGCCACAGCAACGATACCAGATACTGAGGCAAGAGCTGATCCAACAAATGTACAGTGACAAATTACATGTAACCACATACGATAAGACTGATTACAAAGTAAGGAAAGTTAGTTGTGACTGAATAAAAGCTCACAGGGAGAGTTAACTGCAGTTACCTGTGCTGTAGAGCTAACAGTAACGTTCAGGTGCAGACTCCACTCTCACTACAATCTTCAGCTGCTGCAGCAAACATCACCGTACAGGTTTATACAGTATTTGCAAACATTTTTATACCAAGTTAACTGAATATCCAAAATTCTTCTTTATGCCTTTCAACCCTTTCAAAATATATATTCAATTTTTGTTTTTGTAACAGGCTCTTTCCAAGTGCACACATTGACCTGACAGAGGAACGTTAGAGTAATTTGACTAAAAGTGCTATAAATTACAGTATAATCAAGGACCACACCTTCAATATTTATATCCAACATAAACCTGCATTTCACTGACTTACAAGCTGAATTTTAATAAGAGAAGAAACACTTATCACTGCAATTGCATGATGCAACCGCTGATGGAAAGAAAACGTTGGCTTCTTGTCTCACTACGGCACATGATGATTGCCATCACCATTGCTCATGTGTAACCAACACTATTGCATTTGTTCATTTAAGATCATTTCAGGCTGTACTTGTACTGGAAGTGAATTGACTGCCTGGTTGGATAAACCAGGCAATACTGCACATCCTGCTTGCACTAAAGAAAAGCAGCAGTCGACAACTGCTGACACAGGCTAACTTTACATTCTACTGAGAGAGTCATAGTAAGACACAACGATTCATAAACTGTAATAATGTACAGTCAAATGTATAGTATAAGGGTTTTGCTTACTCCAGTCTTGTCACAGAGTCGCAGGGTGTTGAAGGAGCCCATGGCAAATACTTCTCCATCTGGAGCCCAGGATAAAGAGGTGACTGGGTAGTCATGGGATGACGAGGAATAAAGCAGACGGCCAAAGCTGTCCCACACCTATTGAGGAATGACACGTATGTTACGTTAAAAGGTAAAAAAACTAAAACAATTCACACATCCCAAGATGTCTGAAAGTGTTCGAAAACACCTCACCTTATATTTACAGTCTTCTCCACCTGACAGTATGAGGTCATTGACTGAATTCCAGTCCACCCTCAATACAACCCCATCATGAGCCTTCCACTAGAGAGATGGAGAGAAGCAATTTTATGTCAACGCAACATGACGGTGCTACCTACACATGACGTTTCCCAAAAGAGTAGAAATGAGTAATTATTCTTGTCAGACAGTTTTATGAACTGCTTCATAACAGTCTCTAAACTCAGAATTAGGCTTATGAGTTTACTCTGTCCATTTTGTATACCCATCTTGTTCCAGCTCTCTCTTCATGCCTACATGTGCTCACTCCACCCACCAAATGGAAACACACAGAAATGTACGTACATGTGCTGTGCCCATCTTTGTCTGTGTGAGGTATTGCAATGGTCATCGAGGATCTTTTGGGGGTCCTTTAAGTGTAACTGTTTGTCACACCCCCTTTATTTCAGATAGCTGTGTCAGACATAAACCAACCGGTGTTTAATCTTGGTCAGTGGATGCATGTGGCGGTAATAGCTACGAGAGATCAAAGGGTTGAGAAGGTGCACATTAATCCCTCCACTGTTTATCTATGGTCCCAGGTGCTATACAGCTTCAAGAAGAATAATAAACAAATGTATACACGAACAAGAAAAATACTCACTGGTGTGCTGCACGCTTCTTTAAAGCAGATGTACAGACCCATTACATTTTATTCCTTTTATTTACAGATCAATGCAAATTAGGTTACCATATACTGTAGGTGGCAAGGCAGATAATAAACGTACACTATGTAAATTTGCTTTACTTACTACACAATAATATGTTTATAGTGAGTGTGCATTATCATTAATTCAGTGATCCCTTAGGAAGCTGAAATTGTGCCACAGTAGAGAAAGAAATCTATTTATCTTCTGTCTTGTGTGAAGATACACCCTGCATCAGTGCCTGTCTACATCCAGTTTGCTTTGACATACTGTATGGCAGTGATAGCCACCTTGATAGCAAAAAGCTAAAAAAAAAAACCAGCATACCATATATTGTACCGTTTGATTTTGAATGTTGAGTTATGCAAACATGAAGGTCAACTTGAACATCTTTTCACGGGTCATGCCTGGTCAGTAGTAACAGATTAAAGTATCTTAACTCCTCAATACTGAACCTGTCACGTGACAGTAAGTAAGTAATGCTTCAAACTAATTATATCAGCTTAATAAAGTGGAGTACTCCCGCTTGCCCCCTGATATTTTAAAGTAATTCATTTCCTGAAACACTTTTTGGAAAAAAGAAATTCTCAGTGTTAATACCGAGTCTGTGCCTCATACCCTGAAGCTATTAAATGGAAGTCATTTCATTTACAGTTAACAGTCATTTTAAAAGTTAAGCACATAAAGTATAGTAGCCGAGATGAGAGAGATTAATGACCAAGTAGTAATTTGGAAAAAAATTACATCTGATTTATTTCCACTACCTTATCACTCTGTGATCCATGTAGTAACAATTTTGATTTGACTGATTTTACATACATTGCTATAACCTTTCCAGTTATTAACAGGGTTGGTTACAAGTGAAGAACTTCAAAACTTGTACCAACATAGCCTTTACGTCATAAAATAATACATCAGGGTAGTGTACCTGTGTGAGTTTGGTGCTGGGTTGCAGAGGCTTGATGACTAGCTGTCTCCCTGATGTGTAGAGTATTCTGTCTGAGTCTGGACCCCAGGCCACAGAATAAACAGGAGACCCTGGAAGATACGCAGAAATGCATGTACACAAAAGTGACAATCTTGTATTAATCTCAAGTCAGAGACAATGTATTTGGCTTTAGCACATGAGGGTTTTTAGTTGTCATATTTGAAAGATATGAAGTATAATCTCCTGGTATAAACAATAAAACACAACAGTGCTAATACCGCCTCACACAAGCTATCACATTCCCTCAGAGATCTCACCTATAGAACAACACTTAGCTTGTAGGCACACCAGCTGAGAAAACCTACCTAACCTCAAAACTGTAAGCAGAAGTGTGTGTGTGTGTGTGTGTGTGTGTTTGCCTTTACAAGCACATATGTGAGGGAAAATGTGTGTGTATGCATTGGGTTGTGGCTACGGCTGTGTAGAGGGGAGGGGGCCTGACATTTAACCCCACTCCAGGTGCATGCGGTTTCTCACAAATGCCAACTGGTCACATGATCTAAATCTGACAAAGGCGATGAGAGGGGTTGAGACAAGTTCCTCTCGGCTCCCTCTAGCTTGCTCACGTACTTCCAACCTCTTCCTAGAGCTCTCTCTCTCTTAAAATGGGTCATTTGTTTGTGTCTATGAAGTTGTAGGCTCTGAAGAGAAGCTACACCTGCAGTGATCTAAGTGTCATGTGGAGGATGGTGCATATCTGTGGCAATGCTACTATTTCCAGGTGTTCTATAAATCTGTAAGCCTGCTGAGCAGCCTGTCGCCCAGTAGCTCATTCTCCAAGCAGCTAAAGAAAAATACTTCTACGTGCTGGGCCTGAGTTGCTGTTCACCAGCCAGGTTTTCCACAGCACCCGTCATTCAAGAGGAGTGTGCCATCCATTTCTCCAGAAGCTAGTTTTCATCCACCCCAACTTTTTTTCTGTCCCACAACAGCACAATGAATCAATTAATAAGTAAGCCATCTGTTATGTGAATGTGGATTGAGTAATGTATCATTAGGAGTCTTTTTATCTGTTTTTAATAAAATTCCACTCCTATAAAGCTTTGAAAATTTATGGAGCTTTTAATTTAAAAAAAGACGGACAATCAACTCTGTATTTGGTTCTACGAGAATAATAACATTCTAGTAGTCCCAATGCATACACACAACAAAAGTTCACACAATGATACAACCACGATAAAGGGGAAAAAAACATTTGCTACTAGACTGAAATGATGTGGCTTGAATAAAAAGGAAGCTTCTACACAAAAGGAAATCTTGCAGATCATTCAGCAAGTGTGCCAGTGTCACACATACATGTGAGGTACGTGTGCATACATGCAACAACCACACACACTTATAAAATGCATGCATAATCAATCAATTAATAACATGTTTTTATCTTATCTTAATATTAATACAGAATGTAGCATGAGGGTCTACAAAGTCAAATCAAAACAATGTAAGGTGGCAATTTATCTGAAATCTGAGGCCCTGTGTAAGTGATAACTGGCAAGACCCATCTACAAGTGTGTTTATTCTAAGTCCAGTGTTAAACAGGGGCCAGATGAGGAGGTGAACACATGCACCACAGCACTCTGTAAGCCAGAAGGTCCAAAAGCAATCAGTGCTGTGTGTGCATGTGTGAGTGTGTAGTGATAGAGACAGACACAGAGGGTGTAACTGAGGACGATGTGTTGTGTTGTGTTGTCTTTACTAAATGCCTGCAGCTATTGGTCAGTGGCTGGCTTCACATGGCTCCTGCTGCTGGCTGGCAGCTGCTATGGCTATGACATTCTTCTGTTACATCAGTCTAAAACTCTGTTCAAATTATGTGAACCACAGTCTATATCTGTAGGAGATCAAGTGTGCACACAGAGAGGGCTCAGTATATTACCACTGTTTGTTCTAATATTCATAGTTGGTTACAAGTCACTTCATCACGATGGACCTGCTGATGACTTATAAAAGCAGACGAGAAAAGATTATAAATTCTACAAATGGTGATAAAAACAATGACTTCTTTACTGGGTCATTTCTTGGGTCAGTGTTTGCTGTGTCAAGTATCCGAGTATCTGTGTCTGAGTTACGCTCTGTAATTACACCAGGATATCTACTAATTCTCTAATTGTGTGGAAAAACTCACCATTATACTTAACCATTACAACCATTAGCAAAAATTTCATTTTGTGAACTCAATAATTTCCTGGCTATACTGGTGCCTGCCATTAAAACTCACAGCTGCGCTCTTTGAAGGGTGTCATTTCCTATATTAAAATGATTAATTATCTCTCGATAATTAATAATTTCATTTAATAATTATATCTACTATCACATCAAGTGCTGCAAACAAATGATGAACAGCAACAATCACATGGTGAAGAGGATGTTTTACTAACAAGTATGATCTGTGCATAATTCAATACAGATCACAGTTCAGTGATCATATATAAAAGGTTTGTTGATCATTTAGAATCACTGATATCACACAAGCTCTATACACAGACAGTATACATTACCAGTCAAAGGTCTGGACACATTCCCTTCAGTAGTTTCTTTATTTTTATTATTTTCAACACTGTACATTAATACTGAAGACACTGAAATTATAACAGAACAAATACTGCATTATGTAGTTAACAACAATGTGTTAGATAACCCAAAATGTATTATATAATATTGTATATGTATTATATTTTATTATTTTATTAGACTGTTATTTATTTTCATATTTTAGATTGGCTAAAGTATCTACTTTTAGCTTTGGCACACTCATGACATTCTCTCATCAGTTTCACAAGGTAGTCATCTGCAATGGTTTTCAATTCACAGTCTTGTAAAAGAGTTAATTTGTGACCATCAGTTGTCTTGTGCAGATGAAGGGTGAGTGCAGAGTAAACAATCTTATTAATACAATGCAACTACTGTATAAATCCATATTATGACGAGAAACACTCACACTAAACATGGAAATGAAGGTCAGTTAATCCAAAAACTTTGTTCTTTGGTCTGAGTGTAAATTTGAGATTTTTGCTTCTGTGTTTTTCCCACTAGGAAGCATGGAGGAGGAGGTGTGAAGGTTTGGGGATGCTTTGCTGGTGACAATGTGACTGTGAGTCAAAATTGAGGGCACACTTCACCAGCATCACATATTAACCAGCATGGCTACCACAGCATTTGGGCTACTTTGAAGGACTGAAAATATAAAACATACTTTGGGATGCTTTTTGTTTACTACATAATTCCATACATGTTCTTTCATAGTTTGGATGTCTTCAGTAATGTACAATGTTGAAAATAATAAAAACACTTAAGGAGAAGGTGTGTCTGGTAGTGACTGGTAGTGTATGTAGTTAAAATTTTTAAAAAAAGTTAAGGAAGGATTTTTAGGCATACCTTGATTAGCTAATGTCGAGCGTAGCATTCCACTTTTTGACCAGATCTTAATCTGTCCATCTTCTCCAGCTAAAAAAAAAATCACAGAAACAGAAAAAAGGACCTCAGTGATTTTTATAAGAAGTTTGCCGAATGGTTTCATATTTGAAAAATGTCTTTAAAATTGTGTATGTCCCTGTTAAACTTTACCTGTGATAAGAGCAGTCCCATCATAGTTCCATCTTCCAGCCAAAACAGCTCCTTTGTGTGCTTCAACACTCTTCTCAATGCGTCCTATCTTGGCTACCAGGTGGAACTTGCCTGTGAAAAGATAAAAAACTCTATGGAAAGTCCACACTCGAGACATGGCTTGTTGTGGGTGATTGCAGTCTATAATTCAGGAACACTCTTGTCTGCTGTAATTCACTGGCTACTATGAGGTTGTTGTCTTATACACAGAATACAGACACCATGGTATTACAAGCCTGACTGATTCAGGTTGCTGCATGAAGAAAGTGTTTTTTACACCAATGCAAATCACAAGTCATGACAAAAAACTTTACTAAGCTTGAAAAACATCATAATCCAGCACTATGAATACAAGTGTTCTATCAGTGCCCTAACAAGCAATTAGCAACAAAGCTATATTTTTTACCTCCCAGCTAAATTACAAACTTGTCGCATAAAGGCTGTGAGTAAAACTAAAGGGTTTCTGTTGGCTGAATTAGGGCAATTTTTTATTTGCTAGACGTGAAGGGTGATCATGCATAGAGACAGTTATTGAAGACACTAGTTTAACATATACTTTGTGGCAGTGTGTATTAAAAAATTCTGAATGTTCTATGTAATTTCTGGCGGCCTAAAACTGCAAATCAGCACACTGCTGCTCTCTCCCATTTCTAAATTTGGACATCCCAACAAAAGTGGATGTTACTGGTCCAGCAGGTAGTGAGCATAACAGGCATGTGTAGTTGTACTGAGGGACTCACACACATGCTGTGCATTCATGTCGACAGTCCTTATCTGTGTTGCCAAACATTGTGTGTGCAAAGCTTTCGTGTACTGATTCATTTGTGTGCATGTTCACTGGCAGGTGTTTTTTATGAGCTCTTTTCGTGACAACATATTAAGTTAGTTTTTACTTTACTTCTGTGAAATTCCTGATGACACATCTGTGTGAAATTCATTGCGACACCACATTGTAATTCCACAGGGTGAGAGAGAATGAGATTGATGGACTGTTGTTCCCAACACAAGAACCAGTGATATCTTTCATGTTTAATTTGGTCCACTCCAAGTCTATTTTCATTCTCCACAATATTCTTTTTGGTAGAGTGGCAAGCCAAGGGAAAATATTATGTACACCAAAAAACTTTAATATATGTATTAATATGTTCAATGTTTTGTTTTGAAAACAGAGACAAAAAATATCACCATGAATTTGACATAAAAACTAATTGTTCACATAGTGCTCGTAATTGGAAAAAGTTCTAACTGCACTATAGAAGAAAAAAAACTCATTTAAAATTCTGCCAGTGGAGGCTGAGTAATCGAATAATGTTAGGAAAAGCCATGATGTTAATTTAGAGTCCCCCCTTCTAAATGAAACTCTGGCAGTTGGACTGGTTTCTTTTCAAATACATCATTCAAATGTCCTGTACAGAATCCAGATTTTAAAATATGTGCCAAATCCTTCAATGCACACCAGAGTTAAGAAAACTCTGTCATTTGTTTTCAGTGGAAAACAAAAAGTTATTTCATGCATTAATTATAGCAACCGTGATATTTGTTTAATTGGAACAAAGTAAGAAGCAGAAGAAAGCTGCAAAAATGAATCATAACAGAGTTTTCACTACTCCCTGGTCTGCCAGAGAAAATTGCTGCTTCAGTTTGTGGGTGTGTTTATGCAACCCTACACTGCCATTAGTGTTGTGACCACACATTGCCTGCCATAATAGTACATCCATTTTCTCTGTGTTTATATCTAATATAGGCTTAAGAGGCCATGTACATGCACGTCACGCTGACTGTGTCGCCAAGTTTAGTATTACAGATATACAAACGCAAAACAAATATTTTGTTTTAGTGACTTGAATACTGGTCTACAAACTCTCTCTTTGACTATGCTAAAATAACCCTTGTCCTTAAGTGATATTGTGAAAATTAACATGCTTCTCCCAAATACGATAATCTGTGCCTCAGTCTGTAGGTGAGATAAGTTTCACTGCATGAGTATCATACATAACTATTAAGAATAAATCCTAGATTGATGCCAGATTCTTGTAATAATTAAGCAAGACCATTTTATCCTAGACAGTTTAAAAAACAGACTGAGTGAAAAGAAGAGAAGAAAACAATGACATCTTATTTTTTGCATATGACAAATTCTATGCTTCAGCAATTCATCACTTGCAATTACCGTCTTGGATGTTTTTTTGAATCATCGATTTGATATCTGCCAGTGTCTGTTCGTTGAATGAACAACTTGTCAACTAAAACTTCCATACAGAATCTAACAAAACACTGTAGCCCAGTGGGCATCTTTTGAGAATAAAGAGACTTGCCATCAGTGCTGGTGAGGACAAAGATCTCAGCCTGGGTCTGTTTCTTGCCACCAATAGTTTTGGGGAACCAGTGTAGGTCAATGGGGTAAATGTCCTCTGGCAATTTGACAACCAGACTGGTCTCACTGGTCAGCAGGTTCCATTTGAGAATCTGGTGGTCCTCACTGCATGAGTACAGTTCATCTGCTGTGGTCCAGCCAACACAACTCACAAGCTCCTTATGTGATCTGTTGTTAAGGCTACATATTTTAATGATCATATCAAATACTACAGCGTTGTTGTAATAAAAAAAAAAAAACGTTATCAGATTCCTGATATGGTCAACGAGGGATGAACTAAACAAAATGAACAATTCACATAATGTTAACACTAATAATGACTAATCAGCAGTGTTTCATATTATGTTATATTAATATCCACGTTAGATGAACAGAATCACCAGAATGAGGATAGACAGCTAGCGACAACATAAAAAGGATATGTTTGGGCTCCTTTAGCAGCGATGTTTTCAATCTCATGGCGGAGGTTTGCGCTGTTGATTCCTAAACGAACAAGGAATTATCACTGAGTGAAACTCTCTTATCAAAACACACATACTGTAAGTAAACAACACAGAGGACCCACAACATGAAACCTACTCCGTAAATTAGACGAGGCGGCTCCTGGCATGCTCCGGTACACGAAACGGGGAAAAGGAACAAGCGTCTGCAGTTGCTACGGTACCTGCCACCGTTGCTAATGAATCCTCAGATGTCCCCGAGTCTTGCCTCTGACTTAAATGCTAACGTTAAGTTGGTCTGGTAGTGTAAGACAGGCATCGCTCTGTCGTTCCCGACTTTACTGTGGTTTAGCCATACATGTATGCGTATCATTTACTCCAGCAAAAGATGCAAGAAAAGTCAGTGCTATACAAAGCAAGCCAATCAATCACACTCAGCAATTTATCGATAACGTTAGGAGGGATAACTTTAGGTCGCCATTTAATCTGGGTCACAAACAGCTTGAAAAATCATCGCGAGAGTTGCAAATCTCGCTTCCTAGACAAACGGATACTTCGAATCTTTTGCAAATACAAGTGACATTTGTGAAATAAATGTATTTAACGTGACTCGTTAAAAATCAAAATTACACTAACATTAATCGCTTAGAAATGTTTCTAGAAACGTAAACTATTCCTTGCGGGGAGACTTCGTTTTACAGTTACCAGGCAACCGTTTGAACACGTAGAAACAACATTAGACTCTGCATCTGTCAGTAATCTTACATAATTGATAACACTGTAAGGGATAAATATTGTTGCTTTCAGTGTTTATTCGTCTAAATATTTTTGCCCTATCATCATCGTTTGTTTGGAGCGACACGGAGTTGGCCTCATCCCCTTTTTTGAATTTCGTGTTTTTTTCCCCTGCCCTTTGAACGTTCCATGGTGCCTTGCGTCAGTTTGTAACGAATTTGGTTCGACAGCACAGTTTAGGCGCCATTTACAAGTTAGGGGTTTCAAGTAGGAGAGTCTCGGTATGACACGGGATTAATTTTGTGGATTATATGTGACAAACTTTGGATTGTCGAACGCTTTTTAGAAGTTGTGACTTGGGTGAGAAAGGAAGATTCCTGACAGACCGTGCGCTCACTGTGGAAGGTATATAGAAACGGTTTAGTTGAGAGTAATTACTGGGTTCCGTCTATTTGCTGAAATACAGAACGTTAATGTTCGTACAGAGTGAGAGTTAACCTTAACAACACGTTAACTACAGTTTAACATTAGCTACAATGGAAAACTTCTTCATCGTCGTAAACCGTAACGTACTCTGAAATGTAATGAGTTGCTATATATTTAGCATAACGTTTGGCTTTTCGATGACGTACACGTACACGCACACACTTAACTGTAACATGCAACTTCTCTGATCGTCCGAGCTAATGTTAACGTAATTTTGGGGATCGATGCTAAACATTGAGCCTCAACTTTTTATCTGATTATTGTCAACTACGCTGGCTTTACCTCACGTTAGTTGGGTACAAGCTAAGCACCCTTTCAGTTCTTAAAACGTCACCTTGGAGTGCAGTTAACGTGACATTTTCCCGTTAACATAATATATAAGTAGCCTACGTAAGTTTGCTATTCAAAATTAGCCATCAAGTTAGCTATAGCTAGTTCTGCTGCGTTGTTTAACATCAAATAGTTAGCTGTAGCAGCTAACGTTAACGTGAGCAAAATGAGACTAGCAGAATAACGTGGCAAAGTTAGTGCTGCGTTTTTGTTTTTTTTAGAAAAAGGCCATACCAAATTAACATGATTAATTCGGAAAATGTACATGTTACAGTTACTTTTAAAGTAGCCAAACGTTGCCGTTAACATTAGTTCATTGGATGTGCTTGCCCATTAGCTAGTGAGTTAGACTGCCCCGTCTACACCTCCGCCCCCAACATAAAAGTTGGGGGATGAAAGTTAATATTAGTGTCACTTGAAGACCTCGATCAATTTAGGACGTTGTATCTTTGCCGCTGACCAGAGAACCGGTTGTTAAGAAGCGTTTGTTCAGTCATGGTCATGTAACATAGGCTAGCCTAAGCTGTGTGGAGAGTTTAACTATTTGCATATTAACTGAATTGGTTTGACGTTACGTTAAACGTACTTTTCTATTTTCACACATTGCAAGGATTATTAGCTGTACAACTTTGTTAGCTCACACACGATGACAACTTTAGATGCCGAAGGTTACTAAAACCCTTCTGTCACAGAAGAAGGCCATTATTATTTACTATTATCCGGATTTTCTATTAGAATAGCAACAAAATCTCTATAATCGTCCGCATAGTAGCAGCTATTTCATCTCGTTATCATGCCGAGTTTTTTAATGACTCATTTTGTTCAGGTGACAAGCTAGTACGCGCAAATCCACGTTGTTACTTTAACCATTGTTGTAACAACTGTTATATGAAAAATATACCGACTAAGAGTTAGATGGGCGGCAGTGAGATCAGACTGTGGTAATGATTAAAGCCTAACAACAGAGTAGCTGCCTGTGACCGAGTAAAAGTGGAGTTGGGAGATTAACAGGCACAAAAACACACTCATGGATATTCCTTTTTACCAATGACTCCTTCAGATTTCAAATCATGCCTTCAAAAACTGCAAAGAGTTCAACTGCCTCCGCCAAGTCAAGAGGGAAAGGGTCGCAGCCTCGGGATGACTCCGAAGAGGAGCTGGATGTACCCCCTCAAGAAACCAACTCCAATGGCCAAGAGGAGGCACCACCGACAACTGGCAAGTAACAAAGGGTGTTTTGGTGTCTGTGAATCTAAATAAGTTGCGCTCACTCAATACCGTTGCGTGTATTGCTGAAATGCTAGTGGCCAATTGGCACAGCTGTGAAGCTTTTTTTCCTACTTAAATCTCAACACGTAGTTAGAGTGGCTGATATATTTTGCCAGTCATCAATAATTGTAATAAGAATTTAGAGATGGCTTTGATATCGTCGAGTTTACTTCTTTCCTGGATCTTCTCAGCAAACGAGGTAATTTATTTCGGATAATGAAATGTTGTATGTAGTAGATCAAAAGCGTGTTTGGCTTCATTCTTATAACTTGGCATGAAATAATTTGTATGCGAAGCTTAAGATGCATGTTGACATTAATTGGTGTTTGTATTGTTTGTAATGTGTTGAAATGTTTCACTTGGTGTGTAGTTGAAAGAATTTAATTTACAGACATCGACCTCTTAGCTTGTTTATGCTTATGTGAGCACAATAGATTTTAGACAGGTCGTTGTGTGGTGGCAACATAGTCGGTTTTACGTTTGATATTATTATCAATAAACAAGATTTCCCCTTCCTGTATTACGAGTGTAGTGTTCAGCATGAATGAAAATGTGACGTTGATGATAGAAATTTGCACTTCAGTTATTTATTATCGACGAAATGACTGTGGCGCATCCCCTCTCACGTATCAACGCTTCTCGGGGAGAGCGTTTGTATAATAATGTGGGTTCGTTCATAAGCAGCAGCCATCGTCTCTTTCTGTTTTGGTCTGGCTCTTGTTTTCAGGACAAAGAAAAATAACGCCTGTCAACTTTCTCGGGAGTCCTTGTTTGACTGCTCGTGTAACTTGCTGCCAGTGTTTTGTTTGTTTGTTTTTTTGCTCATTTACCCCTCCCCCATGCACCACTGCCCCCCACCTGAAACGACTCGCACAGAGGAATAAAAAAAGTTGTACTTTTTTGTGCCACAGATCCGTCTCAGGGGGAAGCTGCCGAGGTGGTTGATAATCGAAGTTTGGAGGAGATTCTCGGTAGCATCCCTCCACCCCCGCCCCCAGCAATGACCAATGAACCGGGCGCTCCCCGTCTGATGATAACACATTTAGTTAATCGCAACTTTAAATCTTACGCAGGCGAGCAGATTCTGGGGCCTTTTCACAAGGTACGACCAAACATGGTTAAAAATGTAAACCAATGTAGGAAAGTACTTTGTTAAAGTGTTGTGCTAAGCTTACAGATTTACCATCATTAGTAGTGTTTTTCATTTTTATTGTTTTGAGCTTCATATTATGCAGCTGTTGGCTTGTGTAGTGGCAGACATGGAAACAAAAAGCTAAAATATAAGTGATTCTACAGTCTAACATTTATTGAATATAAAAAAATTCAAAGTGGAAAAAGTCACACTCCTCCATTTTGATTCAGTGAGTGTATCTTACAAGGGATATAGATCTAGTTGTGTGCTGACATTTCCTTGAAATTATGACTTTCTTTAAACTTTATCATTTCACATTTTTCTGCTTCTCTTATTACCATGCAAATATTGGTATATTGAAATAAATCTTAACTACACCCTCTCAGAATACATTCACTATCACAATCTTTCAGTTAAAATGTTAATATATAGCTTTTAATGGAATGACATTTATTGTATTTGTAGCTTGATGCATGGTATCTCTATAAAGTTGATTTATATATAATTTTTTATCTTCTCTCTTACCTTTCCCTCAGCGCTTTTCCTGCATCATTGGTCCAAATGGGAGTGGGAAGTCCAATGTGATAGATTCAATGCTCTTTGTGTTTGGATACAGAGCCCAAAAGATCAGATCGAAAAAGCTCTCTGTGCTGATTCACAGTTCTGATAAACACAAAGATGTGCAAAGCTGTACTGTGGAGGTGCATTTTCAAAAGATTATTGATAAGGTATATATTTATCTCTGTCTCTGTCACACAGATACACACTACACTCTCTCTGGCCTCTACTAAATTATCCAATGTCAAGTCTCACTTGCAAGGTGTTTACAAATATTTTCTAGTGGACAGATATTTTTCTTAAATTTTTTTTTCTTCAGTTCTCTTGAGATAATATTGTTGCACAATTATCACATTAGTGACTAAACAAAGACTCAAAACAGTCATGAAAGTTACAGCTAACACCCCCACATGCCATAGTCAATACATAATTTGCTAGAATGGATCCCTCTATTTTTGAATAA
Source organism: Ctenopoma kingsleyae (assembly GCA_032353495.1). Classification (NCBI taxonomy): domain Eukaryota; kingdom Metazoa; phylum Chordata; class Actinopteri; order Anabantiformes; family Anabantidae; genus Ctenopoma; species Ctenopoma kingsleyae. Next base: position 19,544,005 of record JAUBNQ010000005.1, on the reverse strand, counting down.
TTTTTAATTATTAAATGACTAGGTTCTACTTGTTTGATTGTACTGTGAAAGTCATTAAAGTGCTTATTTTCACTAAGAGGCAATTTTATTCTTTTGCATTACATCACAGAATACTTTAGAAACTGACTTTAGTTTAAAGAATTAGATTTCTGTGTGTTTCTGTGTTTGTTCTGCCACAGGGGGTGTGAGTAACTTTTGCATTTGCCACTGTTAAATATATCTAAGCCTTTCTGTTTGGTTCATCATTTCACTATAAATTAAAATCAAGTTGTTAAATTAGTGCCATAATTCTATTAACTCAGTTGACTTAACAATCTGCCATTTTAAAAACTTGTAAATATTTTCCAAGGAATAGTGTACACCTCTTAAATTTTTAGACTTGTTCTATTACATTTTTAGGCAAGCCTTTTTGTATCATATTTATAAGCTCATCATCCTCAATAACATGTTGATATTTTGGAAATGTAAAGTAAAAGAATACAGATAGGAGTTGATTTTTTTTTTTTTTACATGGTAATGTGGTCAGTCTAGATCTGATGTGTGCATTTTGAGCTAGTCTTTTTCTTAATTGTTTTTAATGTGGGATGTTTTTTTCTCTAACCATTCTTTGTAAATTTGTCAGTTTTATGAGCATTATTATTTGATGTGTAGAGCTGTTTGAGTTTCTCCTAAACTGTTCTATTCTAAGCTGCTCTGTGTCTTCTGCCCCTCCCCCCCCTCTGAGCCAGGAAGGAGATGACTACGAAGTCATCCCCAACAGCAAGTTCTATGTTTCCAGGACTGCCAACAAAGATAATTCTTCAGCCTACCATATCAATGGGAAGAAAGCCACGTTCAAAGAAGTGGGGGCTTTGCTCCGCAGCCATGGTATTGATCTAGACCACAACAGATTTCTGATCTTACAGGTAATAGTTTTTTTTTATGTGATTTCCTCTTCTACTTCTAACTGAGCTTTTTTTTTTTTTTTTTTTTATCCCTGCTGTGACCATCCCATTCTGTCATATTTCCTGCTCTTTGTTTTCTTCCCACTTTCTAGTCCTTATTGAGTGAAATGTTTTGTGGCTACCTGTTTATGGGAATAACCTGTTGCACTGGTATTGGAAAGGAGAGGATGTGCCCTCTGCCAGCCCTTAGACTGCTATAGCAGCGCATCATGGTTTGAAACAATGTGGATAAGGTGCGAACCATTATTTGCTGCTTTAGGATTTTAAGGAAAATATGCATTTTTTTGATTTGAATGGACCTGGATGTCACTGACTATAATACAACCGACTCAGATTTTGTAGTGGTGCAATCTTTGTTGGGGATAACCCGCCAGTGGGGACAGGTTGGATCCCCTTTTCCCTCGCTTTCCCCTGTACCTGCCACGCTTTAGCAGCACGTAAATATTGGCGTGTGAGAATAGACCCCAACCCCAATATTAGCAGTGCTGCTTCAGTGTGGCAGGATCAAACACCCTCCATGGTTTTAATATTGGTTCAGCATTATATCTGTTTTGTTTTTCTTTTTCTACCACCATTATAATGTAACACATTCCTGTATAATTTTCAATGTTTTCTTGATGTATTTTTTACTTTAATTTTTTTTATTTTGCATTGTGTTACACTGAGCTTGAAACAGTTCAGTAATTACACTCCAACGCCCTCTGATGACATGTGTAACCTACCAGTTTTTACTGATTACCCGAAGACTTGTGGGGTGATGAGTCATGTCACAGAAGAACAAATGGTTGATTAAACCTTTGTTGTCTCAATTTTTTAATTTGAATTTCTTATTCTTACAGTATGTGGTAGTTTCAGGTGAATACTTGGTACTTGTGGTTTTGTGGCTGGTTGGTTGATTACATGTGTCCTGCTTGAATTTTTTTCTGCAAGTGTGCATGGCCATTCTCACCCTCCTTAGATGCTAGATTTTCAGTTCTGTCTGTGACATGGCTGCATGACTATGGGAATATGCTGTTGCTTGTTTTCCAAGGTCACTTTTCCAGGCCTCTGGCTAAGGGGAAGCTGTCTATTTTGTGCACTGGTCAGAGCAGAGGATGACGTGGGGTTTACTCCCCCCCTTCCTCTTCTGGCTTCTCCTTTCTTTGACACATAAAAGTAATATGTGAGTTGCTCATACACATAAATGAAAAATAATAATAATTTAGTTTTTACCATATGTGATTTAAATGTGTGTTTTGTTAATAATTGTTCTAACCCAGCATATGTCAATAAATAAATTAAAAAAAATTAGCACATGTCCAAATATAATCACGCCCTGTAAGTTGTCACCAGGTGGTATCCATGTGTAGTAACATACATTTAGTGGGAAATTCAACAGAGGTGTATCCGGAATAAGTCAGAATGCACTTAAGTACATTAAGTCACTTGTTATATTTTAAATTTCTAAGTAATTTTAATCTTAACACAAGTTCTGTAATGGGTAGAGATTGTTGGTTGAAGGAGGTGGTGGGGTGATAACAACATTAATATTTCAAAGTGATCTTGTTGTAAAGCATGTTTAACATATCTGTGTATACACCATTTACTAATTCATCAGATTAAATTGTAATTTTTTTTTTTTTAATTAGTACTTGTTTGAGATTTTTGCTCTTGAGCTCTGAGTTTCTCTGGGTAGGAATGTCTTTTTTTCTCTTTTCTCAAAGGAAACCTGTAAAAAAAAAAAGTTTAGTGCACTGTGCATGACTGTATTCAAGTGTGGGTAAACTAGCATTATGGTAAGTTTGCAGTTATGAATTCAGTGATCACGTGGGCATTTTCTTTTTATTTTAGTCTCACCAATTTTAAGGTTTCTTATTTTATTATAAATTTTAGTTAGTTTTCATTGATGAATAATTCTAAGCATGTGTTTGTCCTTTTGCTGTTCTGAACTATATCTAGGGAGAGGTGGAGCAGATTGCTATGATGAAGCCTAAAGGTCAGACAGAGCATGATGAGGGAATGTTGGAATATCTGGAGGACATTATTGGTTCATGTCGCCTCAAGGAGCCCATCCAAACTCTGTCCCGCCGCATTGAGCTACTCAATGAGCAGAGAGGAGAAAAGGTGACATACACTCAGACAATATCTGCTCACACAGTCATTAGGTAACCAGCTTTTCTTCCTGGGTCCTGACTTCAGTTGCTGTGCATTTGTGCAATACAGGTTAGAGTTTGAAGACTTGCTGTGTGTTTTGTTGTTGTATAACTGCAAAGTAAGTAAGATAAGTTGGTACTGGGCCAAGTACCTTAGACATGATTATATCATTGTGTCTCGCACTATTTGCTGATTTATTTTCTATGACAATCAGTGAACAATGCATCAAGATTGTGTTGTTTTATTATGTTGACACTTTACTTTTTTAATTACACCCTTTTCATTTTGTATTATGTAACTAACAAGATACTGAAGCGATTAGCTTTTTAAAAATATTTGTGGCAAGAATGATGGATAGTTGCATTATTGCATATAGTTTATGATTAGAAATTGTATTAAGGTTTTGTCACCTGATATTTAACACTGCAATGTGTTCACTGTTCTAGCTTAACCGGGTTAAGCTCGTAGAGAAGGAGAAGAATGCTTTGGAGGGAGAGAAGAACAAAGCTGTGGAGTTCCTCACACTGGAGAATGACATCTTCAAACACAAGAGTCGGCTCTGCCAATATTATGTGTGAGTTCACCAGCATCATCTTTCTTTTCTGTTCATGGCAAATTAAATAATAATGTAATCTCATTAGATTTCTGAAATAGAAAAGGAGAAAAAAAAAACATGTTTAATGAATAAATTCAAATTTTATGGTGTATTGGTGGTATTTTTAAACCTTCACAAGGGAAGCATGATGCTTCCTGTAGCCACTTGTTTAATGTGTAAATTATTAAGTTTAATCTCCTGGTTTTCCTGTTATCCCTTTGCCATTAGACATGATCTGCAGAAGCGTGTGGTGGATAAAGAGGAGGAGAAGCAGAAGATCTTAGACGATACCAAGGAACTCACTGAGAAAAACACAAAGATATCAGAGGAGATGAACAAAATGAACCAAGAGCTCAAAAATGTGGAGAAGTGAGGCATTTTTATGTTTTTCTTTTCTTCCGTTAACCAGTGTAACATGCTTAGAAGTTTGCTAAATCTTCTTCAGATTCAATAATTCTGTGGTTGTCAGGGCCTTTCTATCTCTGAACATTTTTGTTTAGAAACAAATGTCCAGTTCATGTCTCGTTACGTATAGATGGAACAGTAATTATCTGTGTCCTAAAATTAGATTTTCCACAAATATGTAGTCATTTAAAAAAATAAAATGAAAATATGTGTTGATTATTATTTTCAAACATGATAAAAAAAATTGTAGAAACTTTTATTTTAACTTCTTTTACTTGTATTTCAGTTTATTTTATTCGCCCCCATTATTGACGTACATGTACCCAGTAAATATGTCTTTGTTCTATCAGGAAACAATATAAGCTCAACAAGTACATTGAGACCCAGAAGGAGAAGTTCACCCAGCTGGACTTGCAGGATGTTGAAGTGCGTGAGAAGATTAAACACTCCAAGAGCAAGAACAAGAAACTGCAAAAGCAGCTGGAAAAGGACAAAGAAAAGGTGCGTTGGCCTTTAAACGGTGGTCAAATGTTACATGCAGTTCAACGACTTCATTTAGCTTGGTATTACTGTTGGTCACTTTTCTGTAGTTCACTCATACCCATGATGTATCAGGAAAGCATGACTGTAGCCATTTTAATTTTCAATAATTACCCATTAACAAATGCAAGCCTGCGCTAAGTCAAAAGAAACAAGGACCACTGGTATGACACTCCTGTGTTACTGTGTTTATTTTGTCCTGTGGCCAAGAAAGAAACATGGGCACTAAAAATACAGTTTCCGCTGCTTATAGAAAACACAAGGGCTGTTGTTTTGAGGTCTAGAGAAAAAGACATTTGTTAAAGCTTTACAGAAACCCACGTATGTAAGTTATAAATGATTGCAGAGTTCAACAAGTGCATTTTAACTTGTATTTGTATCTTATGCTTATTTTATTCATGTTAATGTACTACACTCGTGTTGAGAAGGTGTAAAATGTGTTGAGAAGGTGTAAAATGTGTGACGAGTGTTTAAACAAAAACAAAAAAAACCAGACTACTGGTAGTTTTTCAATTTTCTTCTTACCTTGAATTTTTTCTAAATTAATTGATTTTATCCATAAAAAATAAGACCTGTATAAAATTATAAATCAGATTTTATTGCAGCAAGGGCTATCTGCTCTTAAGTAGCCACCAGGGGGCTGTGAAGTAACATACAAGTAGATTGTTAGTGTGTACGCTCTGTTCACTGTTAATCCTTCTCCGACTCTTAGACTTTTTCTTTAACTTGGGCATTTACTTAACTTTTTTACAAAAATATAGAGTTAAGAGTTCCTTCATAACTCTGTAGGTACATCTTCTCATCTCCCTCTCTGCTCTAAAACATTATCTGCTCCACCTACAATGGTTGTGCTCTGAAAACGTCTTGGTCAGACGGGTAGCTGGGCAGAGACCTCTGGGGAACAGTGTTCTGCTGTGTGGTAGTCAACTATGGCCTGGCTTGTGTAACACTCCCAGCAGCCACATTCACATTTCACCCGCAGTTCACCCTACAAAACATAGACTACACACACACACACACCACTCCTTGCCTTGTTTCAGCCCTGCCAAGCAGCAGACTGTTGAGACAGTCTTAACCAGGGCTCAGTGCTGAATGTGTGTTTATAGTTGATTACAGTTGTGTGTTTTGGCCTGCTTTTGAATGTGTAGCACAGTTGCATGGAACTGGCAGTGGCAAGAAACTTACTCAGTTCATTTACTCTTTACACCTCTTGTCTCCTAAAGTCACTTTCTCCCATCATCTTATTTATGAAGTAAAGGGTAAGGGTGTGCATTGATGAACTATGTCCTCAACTTGAACCTAGACAGGTGTAGCCACTGTTGCTTAGAACCTAGAGTAGAACACATCTCAACTTTGTGTGTGTGCGCGTGCGCACATGCTCTTGTCTGGTTCATCTTTCAGCTGGAGGAAGTGCGCGGTGTCCCAGCCAGCAGTGAAAAGGCCATCTCTGAGGCAACAGCTCGCAACGAAGAACTAGAGAAGCAGAAGGTAAAAGAAGAAGAAAAACTTAAGGAGGTGATGGAGAGTCTGAAGGAAGAGACTAGTGGTTTGCAACAGGACAAAGAGGTGTGTGTACATATTTTGATTTTTATTGGAGTTTGTTGCACACTTTGTTTAAATTTACTTGGCGAACATTTAGCATTTTGTAAAATATCATCTACTGTATTGCAAAATGTACCTCTTGTGTTCTCCAGACCAAAGAGAAAGAGCTGATGGAGCTCAGTAAAGCTGTCAATGAGACCCGTTCTCGTATGGACCTGGCTCAGTCGGAGCTTGATATCTACCTTAGCCGTCACAATACAGCTGTGACACAGCTCAACACAGCCAAACAGACACTTCAGACAACCTCTGACACATTGCGGGAGCGCCGTGCTGCCATCAAAGACCTGCAAGTCAAAATACCCCAAAAGGAACAGGAGCTCAAGAAGGTTAAACCAAACATCAACTTAGTTGTTTAGATAGTATTTTGTTGACATTTGTTACACCCACTAAGCTTAAACTTGCTAAATCTCAACAGCTCTGCCCAGCAGGTGCTGTCACTTGTGTGAGCTTCTCCTTGAATTTCTCCTTCCCTTTTCTCTGCAGGATGAGGAAGAGCTAGAGCAGCTCATGAAAATGGATAATGACACTAGGGAAGTGGTGAGGGAAATGAGGCAGAAGGTGGATGAAGCCAAGAGCTCTCTGTCTTCCAACCGTAGTCGAGGAAAGGTCCTGGATGCTCTCATGCAGCAGAAGAAGAGTGACAGAATCCCTGGCATCTTTGGGAGATTGGTAAAAAGCTGTTATATTAATATACAGAGTTACTGCACAACAATTCAGCTTATGGGCATCTAGCAACAGTGCACAGCAACCTTAATCACATCTTTTACAATGTATTTTATTTAAGAAGGCTATAATAGCTCTTTATTTTTTCCTTATAGGGAGACCTTGGAGCCATAGATGAGAAGTATGATGTGGCCATTTCTTCTAGCTGTGGTGCTCTAGACAACATCGTGGTGGATACCATTGACACAGCTCAGAAATGTGTCACATTCCTCAAAGAACAGAACATTGGTGTTGCCACCTTCATTGGTCTTGACAAGGTAAAGATAATAAGGGAGTACATTGGTGATTTGAACAGCTATTTTAAAACCACTAGCTACTACAACTAGCTTCTTTAAGTTCTTCATTCTCAATCCTCCTCACTTAATTTGCTCAGATGAAAGTGTGGGAGAAGAACATGGCTCCCATTCGCACTCCAGAGGAAAGCCCTCGTCTCTTTGACATGGTGAGAGTGAAAGACGAGCGTGTGCGACCAGCTTTCTACTTTGCCCTTAGAGACACCCTGGTGGCCCAGGACATGGAGCAGGCCACAAGGATGGCCTTCCAGAAAGACAAACGCTGGAGAGTGGTCACCCTGAAGGGACAGATAATTGAGATGGCTGGTGCGTGTTATAATTTAAACCTTTTTTTTTCTCTCTCTTGCTAGATGATATGCTGATGACTCTCTCAGTGCAGAAAATCTAAACATACATTCTGGTTTTGTTTGTTGTAATTTTTATTGACACCATTTTGGTACGTGCTTCACAGGAACCATGACTGGAGGAGGAAGAGTACTGAAGGGCAGGATGGGTTCTTCTATTGGGACTGAGGTCTCCCAGGTGGAGGTGAGTGGGGGGGGAAGCACCTATCAGGACTGTTGTGTATGAGATAGCTTGGAGTAGAAAATTAGTTCTAACTGACCCATAATTCAACGTATGTGGTCCTAATTTAAGAAATGTCATCCTATGTTTTGTCTTGCAATGTGGGGGAAACATGTTTCACATTAGATTTAAAAAAAAAAAAAAAAAAATTGTCAAATTAATTAATTGATTGTGTTTAAACTTCTTATTGCTGGTTTTGTTGGATAATGGCTTTCACCCACTTTGTGAAAAATGTGTTTTTTCAATTTGCACTTGATTAGAATCAATTAATGCATGTACAACAGTGATTATTCAGAGCAGAGCATCTGCAACTACGCACAGAACACCTGAAAACTATAACACTGTGTTCAATAATTCTCCCACCACTAATTGTTAGTAGAGAACAAAAATCCAAATGTATTGCATATATGGTTAATCTTTTGGCAATAGGGAGAAGTTTTGCGTGACACAAAAATGTGATGAGTGCCAAAACAATGCTTAATTTAATTTATACATTACATTGGGAAGATTATCTAAACACCAGAAGTAGAGTAAAGTGAATGATTTTTTTTTTTATTATTATTTATTAGTTTTGTAAGCCAAGTTTTATGTGTACAACCAGCTTGTAATAATATTTTCAGTATTTAATTCTAATTTCTGTATCCTAATGTTTAAGTGATCATAAACCATAAATACAAACTGAGACATTATCCTTAAGTTCTTAATATTATAAAATTGATGTCTCAGAGGAGACAGTTTAGTCCTTACTTCAAGTAAATAAAGCAAGCTTCATAGAGGACTCCTAATTCATGCTGTAAGCTGGGAGCACTGCAGTTTGTTTTTTGTACGTTTCTTAGAAGTAATTTCTATGGTCTTCATAAATATGGACCCTGCTATCCGATAATCACCAGAGCAGACAATTATGTGTCTTTTCATGTGTTTTCTGCAGCTTGACCGTATGGAGAGCAAGCTGAACGACAAAGTGTTGAAACTGCAGGGCTGCCAAGAGAGAAGGATGCAGCTTGAGGAGAATGTCCAGCACTTGCGGTCGGAGCTCCGTGACATGAAGAACACCCTGGAAAAATATTCCAACACCATGACTGTACAGCAAACACACCTTCCCTTTCATTTTCTCTGCTTCTGTCTCACTCATTTGGGCTTATTGTGATCTAAATAATAACTTCTATTATTCATAGCCAGCCATAATATGTGACAGTATTAATTGATGAAGAACTCTTAGCCAGTCTGTCTGTGACTATTTTCCATCTTTTCTTCTCTCAGAGTCTAGCTGACCAGGAGGTTCACTTGAAACTTCAGATGAAGGAACTTGAGGCCAATGTTCTGGCAGCTGCCCCAGATAAGGCCAAACAGAAACAGATGGAGAAGAGCCTGGAGGCTTTCAAGAAAGGTAAAATCCTCCTGTAAACTGTAAAGACAAATGTTGTTGTTTATTGGTAAATATGTTATTAAATTAATCTTTGATTTCTTCTTAGACTGAGTTGTAATTTGTTTAAAAAAAAGTACTTTGCAAACATTTCCATGTTCTAGGTTCAGTCAGTTTAATCTGAACGTATAGCATCATACATTCAGTGCCCAATATGAATGTTATTATTCCTTCTTATTCCTTTCTCACTGTTTCTTGACAGATTATGAGGCAGCATCCAATAAAGCCGGGAAAGTGGAAAATGAGGTGAAAAGACTCCACAACCTGATTGTTGACATCAACAGCCACAAGCTAAAGGCTCAGCAAGACAAACTCGACAAGGTCAACAAGGAGTTAGATGACTGCTCCTCCACCATAACAAAGGCCCAAGTGGCCATAAAGACGGCTGACAGGTGAGCAAATAATCCATGTTTCAGCTCTGTAATTACAGGATTACTTGGTTCACATATTTGTGCGTTATTTAAAGTCATAAGTCTTTATTGTACTAGTCTATTGTATGTTGGAGAAACATGTCAACTTCATTTGAATATATTTGTTGGTAGTGTCTTGTTTTGGTGTGTGGGTGTGTGTGTGTGTGTGTGTGTGTGTGTGTGTGACTGTCCTAAAATCTGAATCATTTAAAGAACAGGTTGATGTTAAATTTATTAGGGGAATGCTGTACTGCTTTCATCATTCTCTCCAAATGTGTAATTTCAGTAGTACATTTATCAATATCTGTATCTAATTCCTAAGTAATGTGTCACTAAGGCTTAATGAATGCTGAAATCTGTGTCAGTTGTGTCTTCCTGACAAATGTACAGTACATATGTACACCAGATATAGGTGGCATCAGGTCACAGATCACTCACCTTCCTGTTGTTGACAGTGATTTCTTTGAGCTAATCAGTGTTATGGCAGTTGCAGATAAACTCAGCATCTAGTCCTTCCTGTGTCTGGAATATGAAGATTGATTGCGTGGGCTGGTGTACTGTTCTACCACTACAACACTGGTCGCTGCATGTGATGTGGTTTGGCTTGACTAGCTGATTGGCATTGTAGCATGTTCAGGGAAAATGGCGCTCTCTAGGAATATTTCATATATCATACAGGTGGTGGCAGTAGTGCAGCATTTTACTCTAAAGCACTCACTTGTCTGAAGCACATATTTGTCTGAATGGGCAAATTAGTTTATTTTTGTTTGTCCCCTCATATTGTTCTGCCTGTTCTGCAATGAAGCCATAACCCAAAATTTCTTAGTCTGTATAAACAGTGTGCAGAGCAGAATCAGAAATAGTATACTGTTTCTTCTGTGAAACGGTATAAATACAAAGTGACACAAAGCTCCTGATGTGGACGCAGGTTATTTTAGCACACAAGCAGAGTTTTAGGACATACAGGGCTTATTGTAGCTGTAGTCTCAACTGAAACGTTGTGTAGTAGTGCTAAAACTGCTGTTGGTCCTCTGGTAATGTGCAACTTTCATTATACCTCCAGTGTTAAAACAGCATTAGTGTGGGTTAGTTGTTCACTGTGATAAACACTCAAAATGTCTTGTAAACCTGTAGACAAGATAGTTGCTCTTCAGCAGCCACTCAAGCACCGTTTTGAGCCTTCTGTAGTTTTTCATGGCACCAGTCTGACAGAGGCTTTTTTTCCCCCTCCTGTCTGTCTTCAGGAACCTGAAGAAATGTGAGGAGAGTGTGACTCGTCTGCAGGGTGAGCTGGAGGAGAATGAAAAGTTGATAGCTGAGCTCACAGAGCAACTGAAGAAACTAGAAGATGAGGCTGGGGAGATCATGAAGGCCTGTCAGGAGGCTGAGGTTGGCAGTCTTTATTCACTTCACCTTTGAGGCCTATTGTTTAAAAAAAAAAAAAAAAAATTGTTTTACAGATTTTCACAGTAAGACTTCTAAATATGCACTTTAGCCATATACTCAAAATTAGTAGTTTCCTGCTCCAAGAAGACATTCTTGACAGTTTACTGCAAGCATGCTCTTCCTGCAGAGCAGATAACTAGACTCTGCGTGTTGTAATTTAAGAAATAGAGAGAAGTCGCTGATTAGAAAGAAATTGAAAAATTCCGTGCTTTTTTTTTTTTTTTTTTTTTTAAATGTAGCTTGTTAAAAATGCTTTACTTTTTTAAATAAAATGAATCTGATAAATTCCACAAATCAAATTTCCATTCAGTCAGTGTATTTCAAAGGTGTAACTGTTCAGCTTTACACCGTGTAAATAAAACTTATTTTATCATCTTGGTAATACTAAACTAAGTACTTACTAATATATACTGTGTGTGTTTTATCTCTTGTCCTTTAGGCTGCCCTTCCTGAGGTGCAGGAGCAGTATCAGGGGGTGCTGAAGGAGATAAAAGTCCTGCAGCAGCAGGAGCACGCACTGCAGGAGGAGTCCCTTAGTGTTCGGCTCCGCATCGAACAGATAGAGACCACCATCACTGAACACAACAACAAGATCAAACACTGGCAGAAAGAGGTGCGTGTAACATCAACTCAGGTTGTATTTTTATGTAAATCATTTCATAATAATTTACTATTGATGTGGTGTAGTGGAGTTCAACTTTTAGACTTTTACTTCCAGATATAAACACATTTTGTTTGTTGTCTTTCACCAACAATTCAGTGTTCATACAATGTACAGCAAATGAGTGAATGAATAAATAATATTTTTGTCTGTTGTGGCTGTTAACCGTTTTGTTCTTCAGGCCACCAAGCTGTCCCTTCATACCATTGAGGACAAGCCAGCAGAGGAACTTCCTGTATACACACCAGCTGAACTTGACGAAATCTCGGACCCCAATGTCATTATCAACAAGATGATCACGTTAGAGACCCAGAGCAGTCAGATGAAGCCTAACCTCGGGGCCATCGCTGAGTACAGGAAGAAGGTATGCACAAATATGAACATACATCCTGTTATCTACATTTAACAGAGGAAATGATTCTTTATAGAAAATGAATATCAGAAGACATTTGAATGAGTAACGAGTTTTAACTGAATAGTAAAAGTGAAGACTGAGAATGAAGGAACCCTTTGAGCAATGGTGTGTGTGTTTGCAGGAGGAGCAGTACCTGCAGCGTGTGGCGCAGCTGGATGAGATCACTGCAGAGAGGGACAAATTCAAACGTGCCTACGAGGACCTGCGGAAACAGCGTCTCAACGAGTTCATGACCGGGTTCAACATGATCACAAACAAGCTGAAGGAAAACTACCAGATGCTTACCCTGGGCGGTGATGCAGAGCTGGAGCTTGTGGACAGTTTAGACCCCTTCTCTGAGGGCATCATGTTCAGGTAAGGGATGAGGAAAAAGGAACAAGTGACTACAGCTCAAAGACCACAGACACGTTTTTCCAGTCCCTGTTGACAAATCTGTTTCTCACTTTTTCTAGTGTCCGTCCTCCAAAGAAGAGCTGGAAAAAAATCTTTAACCTGTCAGGAGGAGAAAAGACCCTCAGCTCCCTGGCTCTGGTGTTTGCACTGCACCACTATAAACCCACACCGCTTTACTTCATGGACGAGATAGATGCCGCTCTTGACTTCAAGAACGTGTCCATTGTGGCCTGCTACATTTATGTGAGTATGGACCTGTGTGTTACGTGGTGTGGTGGACTGCATGGTGAGCTATTAGTTATTGCTACAAGATCTTGCTCAAGTTCAAAGCACAGTATCAAGAGAGGAAAAAATCCTACTTATTAAACTAAGAACAATAAATGTAGTAATCATATGTCAGGCACTGAATTCAGGGGACTAAATTGCATTAGCTGGTTAATTTTGAGAACTGTGGAACTACTCAGTACAGTAATCACTGACTCATAGGAGCCCAGTGTTTATTATGTAACACTCAAATAAAGGATTTTGAAAAGATCACCTGTTTTTTAGAAGCTTAATCATAAAGTACTAAGCTTTTTACTGTTTGCTACTGTGTGCTGTTGTTTTTCTGGGTTTTTGGACAAAGGCCCACTTCACTGTTACGTTAGAGCTCGACAGCACCTCTGCAGCTATTTACTGCGTAATATTCCACCGAGATGAAAATCAAATCCATCTCTTCAGATAGCTAATTTTTTTTCCTTCTCATCTCTGTACAGGAGCAAACAAAGAACGCTCAGTTCATCATCATCTCCCTGAGGAACAACATGTTTGAGATCGCCGATCGTCTCATCGGCATCTACAAAACTCACAACACCACCAAGAGTGTGGGAATCAACCCCAAAACCATCGTGTTCAAAGAGCACGATGCCGTCACTGCTTAAACGTAAAGAATGATGGTGTTGTCTGTTTTTCTCTCCACCTCTGTCACCATGTAAATATTTTTCTTTTTAACTCATCCTTTACTATAAAATGCTGCTATTCTTTTTACTATCTCAACCAATAAAGGTTTTCTGATAAGATCTTTTCTTTACTTCACACAATACAAGTCATCTCTTGAGCTTTAAAAGTTTAAATATATTTTGGTTCATTTGTATTTAAAGTATCTGTCAACACTTTGCAGGTTGCAGTTCAAATATGAGGCAAAGTAAACTAGAGTCCTGAAAGATTTTTGTAACTTGGTCAAATTATTTTGAAAACGTAATGAAATCTTTTGTAACTTGGCAGGCTGTACACCTCAAAGTTAAGGTTGTCACCATCAGTGTGCTATAGATAAAAGCATCCAGGAGTCACAGCAAGCTAATAACAGTAGAAATGCTGTATACAGTGGGTCTATTTATAGAAAATTTAATACAGCTTGTGTAAAACCAACAAGCACGTGTGACTTGAAGGTGTGCACACAGCCTGGACACCATATATTTCACACTACAAAGACAAGTGCTGCAGAGACCAGTTAACTGAGCTCACGTCAGCAATAAATGACTCGTACCACACACTGACACATCTCACAAATACTGCAAAAACACAGCTAATTTATTGTAACATTTTTAAAATGCAGTAATTAAGGCAGTTTATAAAATTACAACAGGTTTAAGTAACTCAAATGTCTTTTGTCCAGACAGTGATGCTGGTAGTAACATTTGATGCTAGTTTTCACTGTAACGGCAGTACTGACGTGATTGACAGCTATTTGAGCTGGTGTTTCACTAAGAATCTATCTAAGCTAAAAACTAGTAAAGCTTTCTGGAAGGCTGTAATAACTTAAACTGTATATCAGTCCACAAGCCGCACTGGTCTTGATGGAATAAGCAGTCCGCTACATAAGGCTATTAAATGTGGGTGTGTTAAAGGCAACGCGAGGCAGCCGCTCACAGCATCACTGTAACATGATCTGTGGAGTCTTTAAGTCAGCTCCACTGTGTGTCTGGTTCCACTCAGCAGGCTCTAAATTTCACTAAACAGTGGTGTGTAAGGAGATACACATGTAGCTGTACAGATATCCTGAGCTCTCTGACACAACGGGGGGGGGCTACTCAAACATTCTGCTGCACAATAGGAAGGGTGACTTCAGAATGTAGGCACCAGTTTAAAATGTAAGGTTTCCATGCTCAACACCTTTCCAAGCTCTTAATTAGTGTTTGATAAGATAAATGTAAAGAATAAAACACCCCACAAAGAAACATTTTAACATGGTCTGTGCAGAAAGAAGGCACTCATATCACATGATTTACCCACATCTGCACAGGAATCTCTCAAATCAGCCTAAAGAGCAATGAAATAATAATCCACCTTCAGAGTCACATTATGTACATGAGATGGTTTCGTTTTTTCATGTACAGGTTGAAATCCGTTCTATAGTGATTTCTTGTATTAGTTTATTTTTAATATCTAATTACTTGTCCACACATTTCCTGAACTTAACATTAACAAAAAAAGAAAGTGACGGTCTCCAGTTGAGAAGTACCTGCCACATGTTGTGGTTCAGTGTTGGTCTGAATCTAAACTGCTGTTGTTGCTGTTTTCATTGGGAATCTAACAGCAAATATCAAGCAGCAGCTACTTTAAAGAAAGTCATTTAGGGTGGATTTTTCCTTTGCTACAATAATGGGGAACTGAGATTTTGTCAGTTTCTAAATTCAACTTGAGGTTTACGGTTCCAGTTTGATTTGTTTTAGTGGGACGTTAAAGTTTTAAACAAGGCTGCCAGCTGCTGGACGGCCTTTTCCCCCACTGAGGAAAGCTGTGAGCTCCAGATTCCTACAGCGGCCTCCATAGCTGAGTATGTTGACCCCGCCGTGTCCCAGACAGATGAGACGAGATCACCACTCAGCCCATGGACAAACTGACTGAACCGAGACAGCATAGAGAAGCCGAGTGACGCCCCTCCGACTGGGTTCACCCACATAACCGCCAGCAACAGCAGCAGCAGCCCCAGCAGCACCACAGAGGAAGTAGCCTGCAGCTCACACCACAGCTCCTGGGCCCAGTTGCTGGAATGGTCCCTCCTAGCCTCAGCCTGCAGGCCTCCACATCTGGCACAGCAGCACACTTTAGGAACGGGTGCTTCCTCCAGGCTCCCGATGGTCACAGCAGGCCAGTGCTGCTGAAGGTACTCTGCTGCCCGCGGAGTGATGGAGAGGTTTATAACAGAGGGTAAAGGGGTTTTAATAAACTCCTCCACCCTCTCTCTGAACAAATGCACCTTCTCTAGGAAGACCAGCGGCGCATCCTCCTCCTCTACTGATGAACCCAAGGACACCAGATCCAGCTGTTCTTCCTGGAGGAGTCAAAACCTCTATCAGTGCTATGGTGCAACTGTGGAACTGAAACTACTATTATATTAAACCACAATAATATAATAACCCCAAATATCTTGTTTGCACTCTAACACTTAACATGTGCTACGAATCGATGTAACTCAGTCCTGACACACACCTGCAGGTCCTTCACTTTGAGAATGAGGGGGTCGTAGGCCCGAGACACCTCTGCACCTGCTTTATCCAAAGCCTCCAGGTAGGTTTGTCTCTTCTTAGTCAGCACCGCCTCCAGAGTCTGAAAAAACTGATTAACCTCTTGTCGGTCGTGCCTCACCAGACCCTCACAGCGGGCCTTCTCCTGCTCCAGCTGCTCCCCAAGCTCACACACCTAACAAAGGGGTATCATGTATTTACATTTGTAGAAAAATTTCCACACAATACTTCTTTTTTTTTTTTTTCTTTCCACATGAATTTGCCCCAGCTCACTGAGAGGACTCCCCACCTGTGCCCATCTGTGCTCGGAGAGTCTGGCCAGCAGTAGCGATGGGGTCCGTTTCTCTCTGATGAAAGCTGCCTGCAGGTCGTCTATGGGATGACCCTGGTGTTGTCCGACAGTCAGACACAGGCCACAGATCAGCTTTCGATCCTGGACGCAGTACATGTTCAGAGGCTGCCTGTGGTGCTCCTGACAAGAGGGGGGTCGCGGTTCGCTGTCGCTCTGGTACTGAGACAGCAGATGAGCAAACACACACGAAAGACAGAACAAAAAGCTAAGTGAAACAACACAAACGTAACAGCCAATAAGGTGACTTCAAACTGACAGGTAGCCAAAGGGTAAACGTTTCACTCGAATTCTCTCCTACTTTCTCAATGATGGCCCGCAGAGATACGTTGGTGGGCAGAGCGTCTACGCCTGCTGGGGGCAGCTCCACCACGCTGCGACAGTTGGGGCATTTTAGTGGCAGGCGCAGTGGACGCCAGATGGAATAGTTGGTAGACACCTGGAGCAAGTTGTCCAGGCAGGTCTTACAGAAGGTGTGAGAGCACGGCAACACTCGCGGGTCAGAGAACAGAGAGTAGCACACGGAGCACGTCAGATCCTCCTCTAGGTTGTCCATGGTGGAGACTAGAGACCAGGATCAGGACTGAGGGTTTAGGAAGAAGATGATCTGGCAGGACGGCAGGATGGATGAAAACCTACGTGTTGCACCTGTTCAGCAAAATACATTAACTTGCTACAGTAAAGTGATCATGACCTGGAGAGTACTTGAAAGAAAAAGGACAGAATGTACTGCTCAGTCACTCAGTCATAACTTCTACCTTTGGAAAGTGTAGCATTCATTTTTCCACTGCTGAAAATGTGGAAATTCAATTATACGTTTATTACTGAAGTTATGTTTTTAACTGGCTCTGCATAACAATTAAAATCAAGATTTTTTTTAATATAGAAGAAAAGGTAATACCTGTTACTACCTCATACCAGCCAAAGTAGGTAACATATCAATATAAGCCAGCAGGGACAATATGACAATATTAATAGCATACAATTATTTTTTAAGATATTTGCATCACAGTTATCGCTTTATATTGAAATCAATCCTGTTAAAATAATCCTTGAACCCTACGAGAGCCTGGGTGAAAATATTTACAAGAGGTATAAATTAAAAGGTGTTTCTAATCGTTTTGTCCTCAGTTTTTGGACCCTTGCTCAGTCCGTCTCAGGAGAGGAGCAGAATATTAGAGATGTGTCGCAATATAATGTAGTAATAAAACTAGACTGTATGGAAGGACATTGGATAGCATTAGATTGCACAGGTCTAGCGTGCCAATATAAACCTTATTAGTTCAAACTCCTTCTAATAGCAGGGGGGAGAACTAAGAAGCTTTATCCTCTTTCAGCCAAGTTTGTGTCGAGGAGCAGATTCTGTACAGAAAAACAAGGGAACAGCCAAAAAGCGGATCAGGTCCTATTACAGGATCT
>JAUBNQ010000005.1:19499333-19514164 GCA_032353495.1 Ctenopoma kingsleyae | reverse complement strand
TCTGTAAAATTAAGATGGAATTGAATTAATGCCTCTAATGGAGGGAGATTTATTGCAGGAATATTGTATTAGTCTGCAACAGTGTTAGCAAGGTGCACCTCATAAAGTGGCGTAAGTATAAGCCTTAACACGTACTTCGTGTGCAGCAGGGTACTGTTTCAGTTTTTAGTTTATGTGTTATCCGTGTGTTGACTACTGACATACTTTAACCATGGTGATAAGTCGTTAAAGTTATTAACAGGTCGCTAAGAGAGACAACTCAAGGTTAGAGGCCTAACTCTCAATAGAAACTACTTGTCAAACAGGATGTATGAGTATATCCTCTTTAGATGTACATTAAGAAAGCCCGCCTGCAATCAACACCATCCATTGCTCATATTAACGCAGCAGAGGCATGTTGGGTTTGTAAGACACTATAAAGCAACTACTAACTTGTGGGTTCACATTAACCAGCGTGTAGCTTTGATCTATCCGTCATGTGATGGTGTATCTAGCTGGTTGCGTTAACCTTGTTTTCTAAGCATGTGTAACGTTAGTAAACAGCGAACTGAATAAAATGACACTACGCCACGATTTTAAAAGACCCAGGTAACTGGCCAGCTAAGAGGCCAACTGGTTTCCGCCATTGTTTTTGGTGATAAAGACGGGGGATGGGTGGAACTGCGGCCACCAGCACCACCAAGCCCAACCACCGAGCTTAACGGTAGCTAGCGAGTAAGCTAGCACGCAGGAGAGCTAACTGCAGTATCAAAATAACGTTAATCTGTCGTCGCATTAGCTTGCCAAACAAGTAAGCATTTCCCAAATACAGCCCAAAAGTCAGTTGCATATTCTTGCACTTTCGTGTGTAACGTTATGTTTAACGCTTTCACTAGCTAACACACCGAGCTAAACGAGTCCGGTGGGTGATATGCTTCAGTTAAGCTAGCATGTCCCCCGTGGGCCTGGCTAGTAGCTAGGTTAGCTAGCAGAGCACATCCAGCGGATGCCACAACTCGGTCTGTTCTGACATGTTTTGTAACCAACGCGGTCTCACGGCGTATAGAAAGCCGTAAAACCCGAAGGGGGAATCGAACAGCCAAGACCAGTGATCTAAATGTGATGATCTGTGGAGGCCCTGGTCGAGGCTGTGAGCACAAAGTTCACGATGGTGGAAATTAGAAACGACGTCACAGGGAAGCCAGGAGGCGAAGCTGGCCGCGAACAGAGCGACGGCGGCGCCGAGGAAAAGAACAGATCCTCGACACCAATCTGCACAACTTTTACCTCCAAATCACGTCCTTTATTCTTGAAATTCTTCAGCCGCTGGTTGTCCAGTTTCTCGTTGTCGGCCATGTTAGCAGTTCTGCTTGCGTTAAATGCAGTTAAACTCGTGGATTTAGCTGGTGAGCTACCCTTTCTAGTTCCCTTTCCTCAGCCTTTCGTTAGCGGACTATTTTTTGCTGCTGTCCGCGGTGCATACTGGGAATGCCGGTGGTGGAGGGCTGCCTCGCTCTGGCGTAGAGGAAGGGTGGGGAAACCCCCTTCACTCTCATTGGTGCTGCTGTTAACTTCTATCTGCAGAGCGCGCCTCATAACTACATACAGTAAATACATATATTTTAACAATATTTGTACTGATCATTACATACATTTATTTTACAGACTGTAGTTTGTGCTGCCGTTCTGTTTTGTTTTTTAATCTGTTTTAATGTAATTAATTTCTAACCCATATTGCAATTTTGCTGCCCATATAAATGATTAGATAGTATTGTTTAAATTGCATTTAAAGAGTGGAAGTTTGTCTTTAACACTGCACACACCTCTATGATGATAAGTTATTTTAAAAGTTTAAAAAAAAAAAAGCTAAAGATTGAGAAAACAGAATAAATCAAATGGGTCAGATCAAGGATAAGAAGTACAAATGTATTCTGAGAGAAGATATTTATTTACATGTTATGCCGGATGCTCTAGTCATCTTCAGAAGGAAATAAAAACATATTGAGAACATACATGGAAATCAAAAAAACACAAAAGAATCAGAAGAGTTAGGTAATATTTGCAATCAAACAAATAATGAGAAAACATATTTAAAAGAAAATAGATATCAGTTACTCATAATTAATGTCATATGATGACGTCAAAAATTTCTAAAGTTAAGCTTTTAATAAAGTGTGCATCTCAATCAACAACCCATCATAGCTAATGTCTGGTCTTCTGGAGGGGAAAGTGAAAATGGTGGAAAAACTCAAATATATAGGAGAAAAAGTGATGAGAATATATATTTATACAGGATATTAACTCTAGAGAATAAGAGAGGGGTCTTTAGAGTTTGGTACAGCCTGGAAAAAGAATGATCAGTGTTTGATGTGCTGACTCAACAGAAAAGAGTTCCACTTTGTTTTCCACCGTGTGGCAAATGCAGACTTTAGTTTTTAGTAAGATAAAAATTGATGATGCACAAAGACTGAGTTTGCTCTTCACATATTAAACATTTAAATAAGCTGGTTACGTGGAGAAACCCTGGGAGAAGAGAAAAAGGTCCTCTATCATGGGAAAGTATATGCAGTTGTTCATATGGAATCTTTCCACAAATGTTTTCTGAGAGAAGATATTTATTTACATGTTATGCCAGATGTTTTAAAACCTTTACTTAAGTAAAAGATAAAATGCAAGTAACAGAAAATACTGTATATCATTTTTGATCGTAATATGAAAGAACTTCAAACAGCAAAAGTATATTAATAAATAATCTATATTAAGACACACACCCACAGTCATGGAATCGTCTCAAACATTGGTTGACACTGTTTTTTGTGGTTTATCATCCAAAGACACTTGGTTAAAAAAAGATTTTCATCCATCATCTGCTGCAGAGAAAGGCTTGTTTCACTGCTGTGACACTGAAACACTTGGACTTCATCTTAACTTCAATGTCCTCTTGAGTCTGTTTCAGCGGAGTTTTCATCAGATAGACTATCCTCCTGAAACCTTCCTTTAGTCCCATCCCAGTGGAGGCTGAGCAGGGCTGGATAAACCAGGCTCTGCCTTCACACACTCTTCGCAAATCCAGTTTTACAAGAAGAGCATCTGGGCTCAGAGCTCCTGGAAGGTCCTGCTTGTTTGCAAAGACCACAAGAGGAACTTCTCGGAGACTCTCGTTCCTCAAGACCTTGTAAGTGGAGAAAAACAATTGGAGACAAGTGAAATCAGTGAGTGAATTATTTGTTAATGTATATAATCAGTTAATTATGCTTTATGATATGGACAAGTTTTAGTCAAGTGTTTAATAATGTATCATTAAGTATGATTTTAGTTATGTTTATGTATGATATCAATCATTCAGAAATGTGCAAACACAATCACTTCTGTTTCATAGGAGGAGTGTTGTTAAATACATTGAGTGCACTGCTGTGGAAGTTATTACAAGTAAAACAATAATAAACAAAACACTTTTGGAGTGGAAGATACTAAACTGTAGTGTCAATCAATCAATCAATCAAGTTTATTTCACTCAGCAAGTTTTCATTCATCAGTAATTCACAACACAAACATCATATACAGACCATCTAAGTGAAAAAGTGTTAACAGTGTTCTTATAATATACATATCTAGTGCTCTCATAATGAACCATCATTTAACTTAATTACCTGATGAAGTTCCTTGCGTGTCTCGTCTAGCCTGGTCTGATCCCAGCTGTCCACTACAAACACCAGTCCATCTGCATCAGTATAGTAATGCTCCCAGTATGGCCTCATCTTCCTCTGGCCCCCCACATCCCACACTGTCAGGGTTGGGCTGCTCCTGTCTGTGTCCAGCATCTCCACGTTGAAGCCCACAGTTGGCACAGTCACTACGCTCTTGTTGTACTTCAGTTTGTAGAGCAGCGTGGTCTTTCCTGATCCATCAAGGCCTAGAATCAGAACCTGTGTTTGTTTCTTAGGCTTGGATCCTTGCACACCCATGTCCTCAATGCACAGCTCGTGTTTGTATCAAGACTGGAATGAGTCCTTCTTGTGTGTGTCTGCTTTCTTATGGAGACTTTCTGCCAACGGTAGGGGTGGGTGGATTGATCCCCCAAGTATCGACAAGTCGTTTTGTTTTTGAATAAGACTGATACCAGCTGGGGGGTGGGGGGACCCAAGAAAAGAAAATTTGCACCAGGGCCAAATGTTATCCCACTGTCATTGTAAAAGTCATTAAATCATGTTTGCATAATGTTATTCTCATTATTCACTGAATCAGATTTGTTGCTTTGTAGTTTTACTTTGTGTGAGATTAACTCCACAGCTCCTGAACTGTATGCACGAGTTTTTAATCCACAAATACTGTAATTAGTACAACTACATGTTTGATCACCGCTTGAAGAAGGTTTTTATTTTAAGAGATAAAACTGAACTAGACACTTAGGATGAAACAGAGCAGATAGAAACATGACTCTGAAATATTCTAATATTCTAAATATTCACATGCGATAGTAAAAAGAAACACCAGTCACCATGTTTTTGTACAGCAGGGTGGTCTTTCTTGATGAGTCCAGACCCAAATCAGGGCCTGTGCTTGTTTCTTAGACTTGGATCCTGTCATACTTGTCCTAAAGGTGCAGCTTGTGTCTGTATCTAAATTGGTAGCCAATATGTCCTCGTGGGTGGATGAATCCCCCAAGTATCAACATGATGTTCCTCCATTGTTTTGAGTATAAATGGAATTGATACCAAAAGCATCCCACACCCATACAAATTCTCAGTGTTGGGGAAGCTACTTTGAAAGCTTTGCTTTGCAAGCTACCATACACCACCAATTATGGAAGTTGAACTATGGCAAAGCTACTGGGAGAAATCTAGTTTAATTAAATGAAGCTCCTTAATAGTAACTCTGCAGCTCTTAACCACACCGAGTTGTTAATCCACAACTACTGTAATGAGAATCAATGCATGTTTGAGTACTGCATGATGCACATTTTTATTTCCAGAGAGCAAACTGCACTAGAGACATCCAAGACGAAACAGACACATGCTACAGTGAATAAGATGCAAATGATTCAAGATGTAAAGAAAAAGATGAAAAGAGATCAAGACTGCTAAAAGTAAGAAAGATAGGTTTGTCCCACCTTTTATTTTACCACAGCAGCCCTGCACTGATACATTGAGAAATGAACAGAGAGTAGTAAAAAGAAATGTTGCCATGTTAATCTCTTTTAAATGATAGCACATTAGCTGCTATATATAAAGGTATGTTATTTCACATACTGAGAGACAACACTGATTGTTTCATTCCAAATAACAAAGTTTCTCATTGCAATATTAAAACTAACACATAAATACTTAAGAAGTTCTTAAAAATTGCACAATTGGAAATCAACATTTCTTTGGGTCACACAAACCGACCAGATGCTGTTTGCTATTATACACATTTCTATGTATGGTGTGTACAGTGTCACTGAATCGTCTCAAACTTCACATGACACTGTTCTCAAACAATCCAAAGATCACTTCAAGAATCTTTGCAGATTATTATCATCATCCAAAGACACTTTACCTTCTTCATAATTCAGCAAAAGAGATTAACACTAATCACTGTGTTAATATCATCCTTCTTATTCCTGCCTCCTCTTGTTCGATCATACAGATGCCGCAGAGAGGTCATGTGTGTTGAGTCACACAGGCAGACGAGAAGGAATCCCACACGACATACATGACAGTTCAAAGATTTTCATCCATCATCTGCTGCAGAGAAAGGCTTGTTTCACTGCTGTGACACTGAAACACTTGGACCTCATCTTATCTTTAATGTCCTCTTGAGTCTGTTTCAGCGGAGTCTTCATCAGATAGACTATCCTCCTGAAACCTTCCTCTAGTCCCATCCCGGTGGTGGCTGAGCAGGGCTGGATGAACCAGGCTCTGCCCTCACACATTCTTCTCAAATCCAGTTTCAGGCAAAGAGTATCTGCGTTTAGAGCTCCTATAAGGTCCTGTTTGTTGGCGAGGACCACAAGAGGAACTTCTCTGAGACTCTCGTTCCTCAAGACCTTGTAGGTGCAGAAAAGCAAAGCAGAGAATGGAATTTTAATTACTACACTGTGAAAATGCTGATTGCATAGAGATGAAGAAACAGCAGAACTCCTGTACGCTCCTGTGCAACGCTCTTAAAACGCTAAATCATTCAAAACGGTACCATCTTACAATAACTGTATTACTTTTAAGTAACTCAAGTAGTAGTAGAAAATCAGTACTCACAAACCACACAAAACTTTAAGTTTACACTTTGCTAAAGATGAGATGAAGAGAAATGGCCAGGATTAGTACAGTAACTGCATAGTGCCAACTGCGTATGAATACAAAATGTGTAGAAGAGATGACGTCTAGATGGCAGTATTTCTCACTATGAAGTTTGTAGACCCAGTGTCAGTCTTACAATAATCATTTAACTTAATTACCCGATGAAGTTCCTTGCGTGCCTCGTCTAGCCTGGTCTGATCCCAGCTGTCCACTGCAAACACCAGTCCAGCTGCATCAGCATAGTAATGCTTCCAGTATGGCCTCATCTTCCTCTGGCCCCCCACATCCCACACTGTCAGGGTTGGGCTGCTCCTGTCTGTGTCCAGCATCTCCACGTTGAAGCCCACAGTTGGCACAGTCACTACGCTCTCATTGTACTTCAGTTTGTAGAGCAGCGTGGTCTTTCCTGATCCATCAAGGCCTAGAATCAGAACCTGTGCTTGTTTCTTAGGCTTGGATCCTTGCACACCCATGTCCTCAAAGCACAGCTCGTGTTTGTAGTCAGTGCCTCTCTCTGTGCTGGCTGTCTCCAGGCTTAATGTGTCCGGTCTCTTATGGAGACTGCCTCCAATCAGTGCACTTAATGTCCACACAAGAAGAATGAGCCCTCCCCTCTGTTGTGATTCCTTCAGTCCCTGCGTAGCTTTCAGTAAAGCTATTTATATCTAAAGTGACCATGCAACTAAGTGGGGAGAAATGTTCTCTGGTTACCACAGTGCAGTTTGTGGAGTCACGTCACACCTGTCCGAGATCATCACACATCAGCAACCAGGAAGTCCATGTATGGTTTAATGGGAAGGTTGTGTTTCTTCCTGGCTGATGGATAAATGTAGTTTATCTTTAGACTGATTAGTAAGCTGAAGGTGAATCATCCAGAAACTCCAACAAATGAATTTGCACATAAAACATCTTTTGAATTATTATTACATAGCACTGCATTAATATTGCACTATAGTAGGGCAAAACAATACAATCTAAATTATACAACCATAATTTCAAAATTATGAATAAATAAAAATGTGAATATTTAATATACTTTTATGTATTATTTTTCCATTGTGTTCCAGCCACCATCTAAATGTCTTTAAACTTACAAAATACAATTAAGTTGGTCAGTGAAAAAATGTATTTCCTTTGTGCTGTCATAGTTTTAATGATTCAACTTCCATCTAAATCAAATTAATTAAACTTGAACAAGCTCTCATACTATTAATATTCATGTTTTGAATGCATTTTTCTGTTATATTGATTTAGAAGAAAAACAACACAGAAAATTATATGATCACTTGTCATTTTAATGTTACCTTTTTGATTTACATGTTAAAATTTCTTTTTTTGTACTGTTTATTAAAGTCAACAAAAACAAGTACAAATGCCACATAAACATTCAGTAACATACATTATCAAACTGAAAAAGCACAAACAAACAGCTTTATCTGGTAAATATATATATATATATATATATGTCTCTGAAGTTAAACAATCCAGGAACAGGCACATTGCTTTCTTCATGGCTGTATAAACAGTGGAGGGAGGGACTAACATGAAGACAGTATGTACATTCATCTTACAATTTTATGCCTCTTGGAGACATTCTTTCAACAATGCTATTGTACATGTGAGTTAAGAAGGTATGACACTGAGGCTGTGCAGTGTGCATGGTACGATCGACTGCATTTTATTAAAAAACAAGAAGTAGTTTTGGCAACAGACTTCATAACAGGAAATGAACAGCTAAAAAAAAATAAGGCAACAATAATGCGTTTCATTCAAAGGCTTATTACATTTTGAGTTATGGTTCTGGGAAATGGAGATCAAACGGTAATGATCTGGATCAGGGATTAATACATGACACAGTAACATAACAGTAAATTATGTTATATTATGTTTGATGTGGATTGTAGTAAATGATAACGTAAGAAAAGTCGGATAATAGAGTAGCATGGCGATATATTATTATTATTTAAAAGGGTTTCAAATCTTACATGACAATATAAGTATATAAATTCCAAGATGTAATGTAATGTTAAATTATAACTTAGAACTGAAGTTAAATTATATATACTGTGATATTTGACTGTTTTTACAATAACAGTGTAAATGTTAATGTACGTACATATCAAATAACTTTTTTATAACTAAATTAATAATTACCAGTTAGAATCATGTGATATTATTACAATGTCACTACACTCTGGGAATGACATTTCACTACACTACACTAGCTAAAATATCATCCAACATTTATTACATTATCAGTAGTTACATGTGTCCTGGTAAGTTGGGGCCGAACAGAGAAGTAGAACAGATCAAACCAGAGTCTCAGCTGTAAAAAGCCTTGAAAGTTCTTAAGAATCAAGACAGACATGAAACTTTATTGGCGCAGAAACTAACAGCAATCATTTGCAACGGACTGAGAAATTCAACAATTAAACTTATCAAATGGGGCAAATCAAAGTGAAAACACTTCATTCACTGAGAATACTCACATTCACTGAGAGTGAAATAACAATGTAATCAGTTGTATTGCTATACAATGTGAATGGTGATACATGAACAAGCACAGGCTTATTACAGGTTGTGTTGTTCATGGGTAAAGGGAATAAATTCATATTAATGATTTGCACCACTGATGTGTATGATCCAGAATAAAAAAAGTCACCTGCCAACATGTTAAATGACAGAATTGTCAGTGCACTCACTTGTTTGACGTCAATACAATCAGACAATGTGGTAACAGTAAGGAAAGTAAAAATCTAAAATTAGTGGTCAGGTCGACATAGAGTGAAAGACGCCATGTTTAAAATAATGTTTAAGTGAATCTCTATGCTGTCATGTACAGTATGACTATGACTACCAGACGATGAACTGGTTGTTAATACGCAGTTTATCACACAAAGACAGACATCTATAACTGTTTCTCTGCTCAACCACTCTCTCAAACACACACACAGACACACACAGATGTGTGCAGACTCATGGTTGTACCCACAGCTGCACAAAGCTATGGTTATTTGCATAACAGTGACCCAGCTTGTATTATGGTATCTCAAAGATATGGCTAAGCCTTAATCAAAGACATGTTCTTACAAGTGTCAGGTTTACAGCAGTACAAGTAAAAGAGGAGGGACGGGATGTGATTTGATGCATTGGAGGACCACCGACTGTAAATACCTGTGATAGAAATTGTTCTTGCTCAAAAAGTTGTTGCTTGGGTTTTAAATCTTTCACTTTAAGCCTATTGTTACTTGTGTTTAAACATAATATACGCTCTGTGGTACACAGGTGGTCTACTTCTCGCTTGCCTTGCCTTTAAACTTGACCACCATGACAGTGATGTTGTCAGGACAACCACGGTAGAAGGACTGGAGGACGATGCTCTTGGCACCAAAGTGAGGCTCGTCCAGTCGTTCTCTGATGAAGCGAACCGCCTCCTCGTTGCTGAAGGTGTCCCACAGACCATCGGAGGCCAGGATCATGAACTCCGGCTGCAGCTTGTTCAGGTCAAAGGACATGATGTCGGGATCAGGAATGACCACGTTGAGGTTCTTCAGAGGGTAATCACCCAGAGAACGAGACATGGCCAAGATGCCCTGGACACGCCATGAGCCGTTGAAACTTATGAAACCACCTGAGGAGGAAGCCAGAGGCAAAAGGGTTGGAAAATGCGGGTGGGGGATGGACAGAATGTGAAGGACAAAAAGTAAAGAGCACAACAAAAGTGAGAAGGAGACGAAAAAAAACAACAACAAAAAAACAGATGTCTTTGTGTTATTGCACACACAAAAGAATCAAATTATATGTATCCCTCTGAACCAGCTGGCAGTATGTCCCCTCTTTCTATACACTCTGAAATTGCTGTGCTCACATCTAATTGCAAATAATAACACGGATCAGTGCGGCTGACATGTTGCCATGCGTGATGTTCACAAAACAAGTGGTTTATGTTGGACACATTTCAATTCATGTCACATCAGAACAGCTGTGTGTCCTCTATAGTTTCAACAGATTTATGATAAGATAACAGGTCAGGATTCCTGCTTTAGCAGCTACAGGCTGTTTAACTAACTGCTTTGACTAAAGTCAGGAAAATATTATAAATACACAGATCAGCCACAACATTAACATCACCTGATGATTTTAATGCTGTGGTAGACGGGGTTCAGCATGGGAAAATGCTGCTGGATATGATCGACACCTGTCAGAACACACTGCACCTTTAGATTGCTGTATATGTGGATGTTCACAATGATGTTCACCCATCGGTGTATCTGCACTCACATAATAATGAGACATAACCAATTGCTTATGTATTTGACATAAACTTTTAGTGGTTTCTATCTCTGTACACTATCAGCACTACGTTTATTCCATTCACAACTTTTGACCTGAGCTATATGTTGCAACAACCAATCAGAAGGGGTCAAATCACAAACACCTGAGACGATCCCTGATTTTACACCAATGTTTCTGAACATTCAAATGCCCTCTTGTTTCAGTATTAAGACTTTCCTACTTACCTGTCTGGCAGAGATTCACAGACAACACTTAATTTAGCATTTAGCAAGGGGAAATCCAGTGTCCTTCATTGATATGTAATATAAAACAAGATGCTGCAAAGCGCTTTAAAATCTAATCAGATCATCAACACTTTCTGAGGAAGCTGTGGCGTAGGTATAAACCTTCATTAACTGTTCTTGGCCGTATGTCTTTACAAGAATATATCACATAAGCAGTTTTTTATTGCTATACTAGCCCATCTCAATTTAGCATAAATGAATATGAAGTAAACAGCAAAATAATGCAGACTGAGTCTGTACAAGTTTTTTTTCCAGTACCCATTCAGACCATTAGATGGAGATGGTGGGCTATCGTGACAGTGACCACACTGACTAACCTGGCATCCTGCCATGGAACTCTCCTCAGCATAGAGACTACGCAGATAGAGTAGGAGGGTGAGTTATGCCTCCAAATACACCTTAAATAATGTGCTCTGTCTGGCTGCATTTGATAACATGCTGCTTTAGAAACAGACTGTGTTATCACTCACTGGGTTTTGATGTCAGCCTCAGCACACACACACACAAGTTGTGGAGGAAAAAAGGATAACGGTGCTTAGCTTTGATCATAAGAAGACTATTTGATGCTTTCACGACAACAATCTGAGTTTTGATGTTCCCTCAAGTTTTAACTAAAGCCTTGCTCGGCTGCTCACAAGCTGTTGGAAAAGTCTATTGGTCTGGACTGCAGCTGTTTTCTCACCAGCTTTCTTGATCCTCTTGCGTTCTTTGAGCTGGTAAGGCTTGTGGTCGTGCGACAGGGGAATGGCGTTGCCATCTTTATCACAAAGAACTCCACGCGAGTCTCCAACATTGGCGACCGTCAACTCCTTATCAGACAAGAGGGCCACCAGACATGTAGTGCCTGAAACAGATGGAGGAGAGGAAGACGACAAACATAATTGGATCAGATCCTAAATGTGTAATTTCTTCCAGGTTTCATTGTTATGTAGCAGATTTCCTGGGCAACAAATTGAGAAAAATATAAAAAAAAGATAAAATCAGACAAGAAGTCAGGAGGATTCATCTTCTGGGGATCATGAATGTAAAAAATGGTTGTAAGGATATCTGACTTTTCCATCCACAGAGCCACGTCCTGATTAATAATAATATGATCTAAGGAGAAAGACATTTTTCAATGTACAACCTAAGTGAAGGCACATTATGCTTCCACTTCACACGCAGTGAGACACATGAAGCTGTGCACAAACAACACAAAAACCCTTTGAAGTAAATTCTCTTTCTTGTACCCCTCTTTGAAACGCCTTCTTTTCTTCTTCTTCTTCTTCTCCTTCCTCCCTTTGTTGAGCCTCTCAGCCAGGCAGAACAGAGTCTGGACTCTGACTCTGTTCAGAAGCCTATTGTGTGAGATCCAAAGTCCTGTAGAGAAAGAACTGATCTGCCTGGTTGGCCATCTGTTCACACAGAGCAAACACAAAACTGGAGCGAGAGAGGAATGGAGAGAGAGAAGAGGCAAAAGTAAGAAGGGGTGGGGGTCCTACTGGCCTGGACCACCCGGACTGAAGAGAAGGTTGGTGCTGTGCAGGGAGAGAGACATGAAAATGGGACATACCACAGAGACATTAAACCACGTTGGTGTAAATGTCATCATAAGAACGTGAGACTTTCCTTAAAAGTTCCACATCTAGGTGTGATGTTGACTGGCTGACAGTTTATGTATCAGGTGTTCGTTGAGCTGAATAAACGAAATCCACCTTCCCCATGACGTGTTCTTCAGTTCAGTTATTCACAGTGAATATGTGAGGAATTAAATGGGAAGGAGAGTTAACTCAGGCAGCGTTGGATGCAGATGAAATGAAGAGTGAGCATACAGGAGGGGTGGAAAAGAGATTTCTTATTGGTGGGACAATGATTTTATTATTCCTATTATGGCTTATAGCTGATAGAAATGATAAACACGAAATTGGGCAAACAAGGAGCCAGATAATAGCCATGAGTAACATCATCAGCTGGAAGCGAGACTAAAATGAATGAAGTGAATACTGATGCCACCCAATTGTAAACGACTTACTGAATCTTTTACACAATTTACAAAAAAAAAAAATCAATTTCCATTTGTTTCATCATTTTACGCACCCCTGCTGTTCATGTCTATAGCTGCTGCTGCACTGTGCCATGCCGTCCAGCTAATTATCCTTATCCAGTTCTCTTGGTGATAGAGATAATGGACTGAGGAGCCTTGTTAGCACGCCCTTCCTCAATTAGCCCAGCCATGCCAAGGACTTGTTCAGCATTCCTACTTAAAATGGCACCATGGTCTGAATGCACCGTGTGCTTATGCTAATAATTGGCTTAGCTTGACAACACCCCGGTAAGATTTACAGTACATCTCAGCCCCAGTTAGACTCTCATAGTGCTGATTCTCTCTCTCAAAGTTAGGAAAGTGCTCTCAGTAATTATGGTATATAATTGTGGACTGTAAGTGTCCATATAGAACCAGACCACATCCCATGGATTTCTTACCCAAGCTGCTCATCCCAGCTCATTGTCTGCTTCAAAGTCTTTCTGAGAAACAGTACCTGCTTCATTGGTGAATCTTTCCCCATAAATACTGCAATCCTCCTTGGACTTGCACTCTTAACATTTAGGGTGATACTATTGTTAGCATGTGCATAACTTTGAACTACTTTATAAAGTCTTTGCATCTCTCTGAATTTGCACACTGTGTCACTATGACGCTTTAGACAGTCTTTGCTTTCTATAATGTATAGCTTTAATTCCATTCAATACCTTCTATCAAAAAATAACTAAGGGCAAGCCTCAGCCGTTTTGGAGCCTTCAGTGAGATTTGCTTCCTGTTTACACAACCAAATAGGTGGAGATACTGTATATAAAAACCTTGCTGTGCTGTGCTGTGAATGCAAAGTTATTTTAGGAACTTTAAATACACAAAGCTTAAAGTAAATCACTGAATGTGGAGGTTACAAAACTCGTGAGATCTGACTCTAGAGATAAGAGATAATTCAGCACTATCGCCATCTTCATGTTTTTCTGTTAGTTATCTAATAGCCCTGCAGTCATGCAGAGGCAGGAACTGCTTTACAAAGGGTCCTTAGTGAGGTCGGAAACGCAAACATAGGAAATTCAATAGTCACCTGCCAAAAGCACAATATGAGTTGTGTTTCTATATAACTATAACAATCATATCTCAGAGCTTGTAAAACATATTTAATCAACATTGTAGTCATACCACTGCACATTTCCCACTTTTACCTACACTGTGCATTAATAAACTTTAAAGTTTGACATTATGTTAATCTTTTTCGTTAACGTAACTGAGCTCAAGTCCAAGATGCACTTTATGTTTTTGTATCCTGCAGATAAATACTGTACTGTAGACCTACAGATAGAGCCTTGCAAACAGCTTATAGCTGCTGGGCACTTAGAATACAGTGCGTCCTGATCTGATGCTAGGATCAGTTTCAGTAGGATAAAAAAACAAGACTTTTTGATCTTTTAGTGTACAGATATACACCCACATCCTTTATCTGACAGCTGGGTACACCAGCTGTCTAAAATGCCCCAGTGGAACCTTTTCTTTAACTACAGAGCAACATGAACAAATAAACAACAGTCATCGGTTTTAGTGTATGAAAATCCACGCTGACAGCAAATGCAGCCACTTGAGGGTAGACAAAAAGTCAACATATCACTAATTCAGCATCACTACACAGAATCAGAAAACTGTGTTTTGTCTTCTTTTTACTACTTTAGATCTGTTCAGTGCAGTCAAATGAATCAGATAAAAGACAGAATATATAACTAGCTATATACATGTAGGTTTCAAAGGTGAAAGACAAGTATGATCCCAGTTTGTCTACATAACTGGTTTGTAAGAAAAATGTTGGTGTCACTATTGGTGCCACTGTGGTTTAAATGACGTCTAAAGGAAGAAACCTTACAGAGTTTGAACAAACTCCTGCAAACATACTTGGGAGTGAGCAAACATTTAGTCAAGAGGGGATGGAATGTACTGTACTTTAAAAATAGACAC
>JAUBNQ010000005.1:19435212-19461966 GCA_032353495.1 Ctenopoma kingsleyae | reverse complement strand
GGGACCATTTAGAGACAAAATCCACGGTGTGTTTTTCTCCAGATTTCAGCGGGTATGTCCGTATGTCTGGCAAGCCGGCCAGCTTCAGGGCGATCAGCTGATCCCTTGAGTAAACAAAGTACGGAGATGCTGCACCGCGGTCTCAATCCTCAATGAGAGTAACATTTCCACGGCAATAACAGTGATAAAAACTCTCAACCCACATGATTGAGAGGCCACAAGCTAAACACACAGTACAAATCAAGCACAAATAAAAGAAAAAGGAAAAAGGAAGAAAAAACTTAAAAATTATGAGAAAAGACGGGAGCAACTGAGAAGGCTGCATGTCAGTTGACGCATGCGCACAAATTAATATTTAAGTGGAGATATACAAGAAATATTGAGCTGCTACTGTGTAAAGTAAATACTGCTGTATTTATTTAAAGTGCAAACCAAATGTCATTGCGCTAATGTTCATAGAGAAGTACTTTTAAAATAAATATGCGCAATAAACTACTTTTGAATCCATTATTCAGTTTTGTCCATAACAGTGCAATTAATCGCGATTACATTTTTTAATCGCTGCCCAGCACTAGTCAAAATATAACACACATACTGCTACAAGTGACATTCTGTGGCACAGACATGATCATGTACGCAGCAGACTTCAGGATAAACTCTTAATAATGAAGTCATCTGTTCTTGACTGAGTTATGTGTGTTTGAGACAGGTGAGTGTTGCCAGTGGCTGTCATCTCATCTCCTTGACCTTTAGCAAGAACCTGAGCTCTGTGTTTCCTGGAGCCAACTCTTTTATTTGTACTTTTGGCGTGTCTGTATAAAACAGTCTCCAGAGCCCACTGGTCAGATATATATATGTCAGATATACGGCATAGAAAAGGGAACATAACATTTTTGTGACGTGAATGATGAAATGAATGTAGGTGCAGTTTTCAGCACTGTTTGTCATGCAGTAAGAGCATGTAGTTTAACTTGCTGTGTTTTCCTTTCCAGGTGATGAATGGTGCTATCTTACAGCAGGTGTTTGTGGTTGAGTTTGTCATTCAGTCTCAGATGTGTGACGACTGCCATCGTGTGGAAGCCAAAGACTTCTGGAAGGCTGTGGTGCAAGTTAGGCAGAAGGTAGGTGAAATTTCTCCCATTTTTTAAAAATCTTTTCCTGCTGAAGACTACACTCACATTTTTGTCCTTTTAAAAATGCACCACAAATGCTTCTCAATGTGCGTAAACCTTTGGGGTTGCACAGTGTTCACCTTTTCAGTTCTTGCACATTTTAATGCATTCAAAATGTATTTTAAAATGGAAATTCTTCCTTTTGCCCATCAATGTATACACATTAACCAATCATGAAAGTGAAAAAAATTACTCCAGGTTTTGCAGATTTAATAAAAATTAAAAACTGAAGTCTCTCATTGGCAGACGTATTCAGACCATTGCAGTTCTGTTTATTGTAAAACAGCAGTACAGGACTGGGTGTATGAATTGACAACCTACTCTAATCTGGTAGATGTCGCAATGTTTATCGAAGTTTTGAAGTTTAAGACCAATACGTGTTTGTGATGATGCAGAGAAATGTTTCTTTTATTTCACAGACTGTTCATAAAAAGACATTCTACTATCTAGAGCAGCTCATCCTCAAGCACAAACTCCACCAGAATGCCCTCAACATCAAAGAAATCCATGGTAGGTCACAGGATATATATATATCTATATATATATATCTATATATATATATATATATTTTTTTTAATGTATGATTGTATACCTTTAAAGGGAGAGGCCCACTATTTTCCTTGTGTCCTTTGACCAACTTAGACTGAAAAGTGGGAAACTTATCTGGCTTGTCACAAGCTTAACTAATGTGGATTGGAACTACGTAGAGCATCAGTCTGTAACCAGGTTTCTCATGTAATCTAGGAACGAGTTTACATGCACTAAAGAAACCTGGTTATTGGAAATTTGTGTATTCATGCAGCAGATGAATAATCAGATTTCTTGTCTACCCTGGCCTAATTTTTGGAAGCATGGTTCACAGATTAGTATGTGTGTTGGGTAGGTGACAGACAGTCACAGTGCTCCTTTTTACAGCTGTCTAAATAAAAATAAATACACTGTGAAAAGTGATTTATTTAGACGTCTACGGGGCACTATGTGTTGGTTTAAGTTTTAGTTGGATTTCGGGCAGACTTGATTTAAAAACGAGGCAGCATCGCTGTGTAACGATCTCCTGTTTCATCCAGTCGCGTCGAGTAGAGTGTTGAGCTGTCAGCAGCCCTGGTCCTGCACACGCGCTTTTGTGAAAAAGGCCATTAGAAACCTGGTTACGTGTGTACATGGCAGAGTTCTCAAGAAATCAGGTTTCACTAATCCCCTGCCCTTATTACAGTTGCCAGGTTTCCTGTTTACAGGAAATCAACTTGCTCAAGAAAGCTGATTGTAACTGTTACTTGAGTGCATGTAAACGCACTGATGGTGTGTCGAGTGTTAATTATCTCCTGCACCAGACAGCGAACCATGCATGCATATCACTGGTGCCAATCAGTTCATATAGCCGCCCTTGTGTGGGCCTCACAGGGGTATGTGTCGTGCGTCTAATCAGCGTTCTGTAATCAGAGTAGTTGTTCCATACTAGATTCCTGCAATGCAAGCCCACTACATACCCTGTTCAGAGATGCTAAAGGCCACAACCTGTACACACGCATTGAGTGACAGCTCAGCAGCAGCTCTTTGTGCTCTTGGACAGAACTGAAGTGGAGCTAATGTCTATATATCGGCAGGACTTAAAAGCTTTATGAAGGTTACAACATGTGGCTGCCACATGTTCTCCCGCCTCCATCTGCTCTTTGTGTATGTGTGTGTTTTTCTTGCGTGTGTGTTATGCAACAGTGATGACCCTCAAAGCGTGCCTGTGATAAATTTATTGTTGGAGCATTTAATGGTATTGCTCTTCTCACTCAGATGGGATTGATTTCTACTATGGCTCCAAGCAGCATGCTCAGAAGATGGTGGACTTCCTCCAGTGCACCGTCCCGTGCAGGTGAGCAGCGCCTGTGAAAACATCATGCTTATCAAGCTCAGTGTTTAGTCCACATTCAGCTTTTATTTACACATGATAAGACACAGAACACAATCCTCAGACTCTTCAAACAGATTGCAGCTGCCTTCATTCAGCAATGATGTTTCCGTCCAGCGGTGCAGATATTTGAGAACAAATCTGGAGATAATTTTCTAGCAGGTGTTGGCAAAGTGTAGGCTGTGGAAAATAAATTGTTCTAGTAAAAACTACATTAACAAAAAATATACATCTGTTAAAAGCACAGAAAAAACATACATGACATCATTTTACAAGTGTATTTCTATCAGTACATATGATATAACTGGCAAAAAATAAAAGCTGTGCCCTGAATGTTAGACACTTGAACATAACACATACCATTAATGTGGAACTAGCCTGTTGACATGAGCTTCAACAGCTCATTTTCCTTACATAGAACTTATTTTTGCATTCAGGCTCTTTTGTTGCTGTGATTTGTCTAACTGGGGCAATATGGGATCTGCTGTGTCTCTGCATAACAGCTGTGATGATGATGATGAAAAAAACCCCACTTTCTTTACAATTTTAAAGGTCAAAGACATCCCAGCGCCTCATCTCTCACGATATCCATTCAAACACGTACAACTATAAGAGCACCTTTTCTGTGGAGATCGTACCTGTCTGCAAGGTATACAGCTATGTGTTTTTATCTATTTTTCATCTTAGTTGAGAACTGTCATGTTTCTTCACTTATGAAGTTAGTTTAGTTAAAGGGTTGTGTTAAAAGTTGTTGAATATTCTCTCATATGTAGATGGAAAACTGCAGCTGCAGTTGTGTTAAGGAAACTCGTTCAGCAGTTAGAGAGAATTAATATACTTTAGGATAGAGATTCTTGGCATTCTTGAGTTTGTCATTTACAGTAGTTAATTGTATTTAACATGTAGCTACATATAGACCTGGGTGTATTTTCACTTATTGTTTGAATGACAGAAGCAATGCAGGTCGTTTTCAATAAATGAAAACAGATATCTGAATAGAACTGACAAACAAGCTGTTTGACACATTTCACACTATATTTTTACTTTTCCTGTGACCTCAATATGACCCTAAGTTGTGTCTGGTTGCCAGGACAACGTAGTGTGTCTTTCACCACGTCTGGCGCAGAGCCTGGGGAACATGGGTCAAGTGTGTGTGTGCGTTCGTGTCACCAGCACCATCCACCTCATCGATCCAAACACCCTGCAGAGTGAGTATGTCAACAGGTCCAACTGACTCTATAATCCGGGACAGTTTAGTTGTGGTTAAATATAACTGCAGTCTGGTGGATGCTATGATATAATATATAATGATATTTAAAACCAAAACGTTATAAGGTCAAATATAAAATCAGAGTAAAGTTGATAAAACCAACACTGAGCAGGTGAAATGTTACTTTACTTAAAATCAACTAAAGAGTCTCATAAAATCATAAAAGTTCTTCTGAAAAGTTAGGTTTTTTAAAAAGAGATTCAAAAGGTGCTACTGACTCAGCTAGCCTTATGTCCTCAGGCATGGTGTCTTCACAACCTCGGGGCCCTGACTACAGAAGCTCTGTCTCCGGGTTTTCATGCTGAGGTTTAGTACAGTGTCAGTTTGGTAGGTTCTGACAGTTCATGGGGTGGAGTAGACTTTGTACAATGTACAGACGGTGGTACTCGAATGTTTATGAGCTCTTTCCAGTTGTCTCAGTTGTAGAAATATGACCTAAAATTTTTCATAATGTCATGCAAGTCTTAAAACTAGATAAATGGAACCCGGTTCAAGAAAAAAAATTTAAATTGTGTTTAATTGTGGAATATATGTTAGATATCTGTAAGTGGATAAAGTATGTGAACATCTAGGGCTATCAATCATTTTGATTGGGAAATTAGAGTCAAGTGTGTCAAACAGAGGGATGACAGTCAGGTGTTAATCTCTGAAAAGCGATTTCAGATGTTGTTTCTGAGATCTGCTGGAGCCACTCTCCCAGTTTGGGGGTCACTGCCCCAGGTGTTCTTCACCTTCCACATCTTTTCTAGCTCTTCTCTTATCCCTTGGTATTTCTCGAGCTTCTCATGTTCCTTCTTCCTGATGTTACCATCACTTGGATTGCTCCACCACTACTTTGTCTGGTTGGTTAGCCATTACCAGTTTGTCAGTCTGTATCTGGAAGTCCCACAGGATCTTAGCTCGGTCATTGTCAACCACCCTTGGAGGTGGATCCCACTTGTTCCTGTGCACTATGCCAACCACTTAGTTCCATATACTGATTTTCTATTAATGTGTTCTGTTTATAAGTATGTGGTGATGTCGCCACATGTTACTGCTAAACAAGGCAAAGAAAGCTGCAAAGGTGAAAGTAAAATTTTAAATTATTCTCACCCATTATTTTTCTTTTGACTGACTAATTATCAGCTGCGGTAATTGTTCCTTCTCTATGCTTCATTAGTCAGTTGTACAGTATCTGTTGTTTGAGAATCACTACTAAAGGTTTCATATGTCTTTGAGTGTTTCACACAAATCAAAAGCTTTTCCTGTCTATTACCATGACCTCAGTCTGCTGACCACATGTGTGTCGCACTCATCAACAGCTTAATATATATCAAAAATATTTCCAGTTTGAATTATGCTGTCAAAGCCAAGTTGGCTTATTTAGAGGGATTTATAATCAATGCAAGCATGGTGACAATTAGTGATGATGCATATCCTCTGTATGTGGTGCAATCATTCATTATGTGAGAGACTGAGACACTACAGAATTCAGACATTTTGGAAGCCGCACACACGTTTTCAATTACTCGTCAAAGAGCAGGCTATTTTTGTTGCAGAAAGTTTTTGAGCAGGCTGAATAGGAGCCTAGAGGCAGATCTGTCTGGGTTGTTTGGAATTTGTAAAAATAGAAAAACATAGTGGCAGACAAATCAGATTAGCATTATTTTGAAGACCCATACAGCTTCTAGTTAAAATAACTAACTAATGTAGAAATGTAGTTTAGGCTAATATCTATGTGTGATTTATTTTATTCCAACCATCAAGAAAAAAAAAGAAAGATTGTCTGTGAAGTTCATACTCTCATTTGTATCTGTGTGCACATGCATGAATTTCTCACACACTAGTTGCTGAGGTGGATGGGAACACATACTGGCGTTACCCCTTCAACAGTCTCTGTAACCCACGGCAACTGGAGGAGTTCATCGTTATGGACATCGACATCATCAGAGATCAGAAACTGGGTGCTGGAGCTGGTATGAGGTCCAATAAGGTGAGTGACTGTGTTTGTGTGTTGCGAAACAGATTGCATTATGGGAGAACATTGCTCTTCTGTTGGAAGTAAAATCAATAGCGAACCATTACATTATCCGTGAACCTGTATGTGGGATTCAAGCCAAAATGACAGAAACACACAGGAGTGTTTGTTTCGAAGGCACAGGGAATGAGATTTGTAGGGACCCAGTCTAAATGTTGGATTATTATCGATGCAACTGTTGGACCAAATTGGAGGAAAAGAACAAGATTAATGTTGTTTCTGTGGCTTGAAAGTACATTTGTATTCCCTCTGTGTGTATTGAAGCACACCCTGGCTGAGGTGTGGGTTCAGAAAACATCAGAGATGGATACCAGCCAGCAGTATCACTGCCGTACATTCCTGGGTCACCTGCTCAACATCGGAGACCTAGTGCTGGGGTGAGTGTGAAAATCAGACGTTGGTCAGGTTGACAGTACTACTGCATATGAAAAAGTTATTATTTTTTGTAATTTAATTGAAAAAGACCAATTCATTACAAAGTACAATATTTTAAGCCTTTTTTGTTTCAGTGATGATTACAGTTCATGAAAATATTTCAGTATCTTAAAAAGTTGTATTAGTGTAGTAGTGTAAGATGAATCAAAAAGGGATTTCCAATGCACAAATGTCCTTCTGAAAAGTATGTTCATTTATGCACTCTTATGTACACTTGATCAGGGATCCATTAGCACAAATTACTGCATGATAAAGAATGATAAAGGCTGTGTACTTTACACTTATTGGTACATTTACTTCTCACCTTACAGGTTTGATTTTGCCAATTCCAACATCAATGATGAATACCTGAATAAGATTAACCCTCACCACATTCCTGACGTGGTAAGAATCAACTTCACTTCAGAGGAAAATTCTCAGTGAATTAACCTGGGCATCAGGTTATGCTTTGGTAGCTCTTGTCCAGTTGGTTAACAGTGACCTCTAGTGGTAACATAAAATACTGGGATTTGGGACAATTTGGGATTATTGAGACAGTTAACACATTGTCACAGCTTAGCTGACTAATGTTTCTAGGAGCACGAGACAACATTTTCACACAGAGTCCAGACTTGAACTCCATTGAGAATCTCTGAGATGTACTGGAGAGGACTTTACATAGTGTTCTGATCCCATTGTCAACACAGGACAACACAACTCTGGACAGAAACAAATGTGCTGACACTGCATAAGGTTTTCAGAACTATGCCACAGTGAATGCATGCTGCAATCAAAACAAAAGGTGGTCCAAGAAATAATGTCGCTTTTGATGGCCAGGCAGTGTAAAAAAGATATGGATAGACTGTCTTTTGTATTGTTTGAATTTGTGCAACCTGAATGTGGATTCTCTAAGGTGCTGATCAAGAAGAGCTACGACCGCACCAGGAGGGTGAAGCGCAGGAACTGGAAACTGCAGGAAATGGCCAGAGACCGTGACGGCATGGACACAGATGATGAGAGGTACATCCAGAATACCTCGTATCATTTTCTGGAACTGACTGGATTAAAGCTTCGGAAATGTTTCATCTGAATCACATCCTGGTATTTTCTAAAGTGCAGCCCCACTTTGATGATCCAGTAGTTCGTCTGTAGCACTTACTGTAACTCCACTCATTCGTTCCCACTGACAGTGTTCTAAAACATTAAACAGACGAGAGTAAACATTGCCTTTGCGGGGACTGGTTTCAGTCATGGACTGCTTTAGTGAGTATTTATGGAATCTGGACATTTATGCGCAAGTGATTAAAAATCAACTACAATCGGCACTAATATGCTTGGAACATCCTATATCTAGAGGCATCATAAGAAAGATATTTTCAATGTAGCTGTCATTAAATATGCTTGCAGAAAGGTAGGTGCATTTAGGTATTTTATTCTTAAGTTGATTAAGGCTATGGGAAATTTCTTAAAGTTTGTTTTCTGTACAATAAATGTCCTCTCCCTATAAAATAATGGAAAACACTTACGATACCGGAAATGGTGACTAAACATCCAACTGTGCCAGTAATAGGATACAGTAAGTATCCTGTTGATGTTTTCTTGTGACCGAAATGCCGCGTCACATAGGTTTTCTTTTAATTCGCTTTTCTGTCTTCAGACAATACCAGGACTTCCTGGAGGACCTGGAGGAAGATGAAGCTCTGAGGAAGAATGTCAACATCTACAGAGGTAAGCAGCTGGACACTGAGAACGGCCTACTGAACCACTATCCCAGGAGATTTCAGTTTGTTCTTATTTATGTCGGATTCATTTACTGTCAACAGCTGCTTCAGCTGCTGATAGAACTAAGGCCACACAGTGTGTTACAGATGATGTATGGGAAAGGTAATGACAGAGTTTGTTTTTGGAATTTCAGATGCATCAAAGATTCCAGTGGAGAGTGACACTGATGATGACGGAGCACCACAAATCTCTCTGATGGAGATGTTGGAGGAGCTCAGCCTAACGGATGCCACAGGGGGAGAGGGTGCCGACATGATGACAGACTAGCCAGCAGCCATCCTGCCTGTGTGGCTCTGACCGCTTATGTGTCAAATACAGGTCTGCTGACAATACAATTTGAACCGACAGCAGGTTGAAGACGGATTAAAACACTGAAACAAATTATATGTCATACAGTCAGTTTGTCTGATAAACAGTGGCTTATAAAAGTGCCACTTACTAACATGAGTTTGAGTTGTTTCAACTGATCTTTCACATCGTCTCAGTGGATTTCTATCCCCACTCTGCGCTTTCAGAAATAACAATACATATTTTGAAGTGATGTGGTAATGGAGTGATTATAAATCATCATATCAAAATAAATATTTGTCCTTATTCAGAGTTCTTGTGTATACATGCTGTGCTTGGAAATCAAAGACATCTGTTATCAGTCTGCTGTGATCTGCTTACTGTAGACATCCAGCAGAGGGAGCTTTGGGCTACTTAGAGAAGGAAAGTAATGCAACCACATAGCCACACTTACAGTAGGCTGGGACACACTGTTAATGACATTATTTGGCTGCTGTGGCCAATAAGCAAACATTCACCAGCTGCACCAGACGGGGAGAGAAAGTTGTCTGAGGGCTCAAAGCAGGAAAAACAAATGAGTATGAATGCTCCAGGGAATAACAGTCCTGTTATGATCCGGGCTTATGTGCAGCTGAACAGTTCTCAGCCTTCGTCACTATTATTACACAAGAAGTACACAGCTGTTACATTAGATTTAATGCTACGTGGTATCCAGGTAGTCCACTAACAATTAAAAAAAAGGGACGATGGTCACTGGATGGAACTAATTCAGTGTCTCAGTTCAGTATATAGATTCTAACAGGAAGCATCTGTACATAGCTGTTTCTACATCAGGGAGGTGTGTCTGTGGTCAAAAGGCTGCAGTTTAATGAATAAACTTTTATATGAATGTAAAAAAAAGAGGAGGGTATTATATGCGAGTCAGGTAAATCCCTTTAGGTACATGTTAAAACGACTTGAAAGAGCAGAGTTAACGTCAAACCTTTTTCTGACGACCCACAGTAGAAGAGTTGTCATTGTCACCAGGTTTGTGGCATGGCTGTGCAGATCTTACGAAGAGAAGTGTGATGTAATCTAAGACACCAGAGGAATGTGTGTATCACAGAGGGAATAAATCTGTGACATGCAGGAGGAGGACCAGTTTTGTTTTTCACAATGCTGAGCTGGTTAATGGTAATCAGATCTACTTGGGAAAGTGAATGAAGTGAATCCCTCTGGGAGTTTGTGTGTGGAGTGGTGGCGGTGACAACGATGTGGAGTATGTGCACAAACGTGTGTCCTTATGACCCAGATACGTTATAGCCCTCTTTAGCTGTCATTTGTAATATTACAGAGTCACTTCCTACATGTCTATCACTGTCATAGCGTCGAAACTTTGACTCTCAGCACCAGAGCGAGGCTAATGAGGTCGATCCTGTGATTTGAATGACGATTTCCAAAGGTCATATAAAGACCTCAAAGAGTCGTTTCATGTCTACAGAATTGTTCAACACTTTCACGGTGAGGAGGTGTTCACTCATACGCCGTGTCGTGGCTTTTCAAACCGGTCCTCATTCTCATGACGCTGACAAAACAGCAGTGTATCCGTGCGCAACTGCTGCGCCACGGCGGCACAGCCCGTATTTACGCGTCAATGAATGCAAAGTGCTATCAAGTGAAAGAGCTGAGCCGGGTCAGCAAAACATGAAGAGATAAAAGAAAAGATTCCTTAAAGACATACCACCTTGACTGATAGTTCACTTAAAGTATATTCCAGTGGGGGTTGAGCTGTACATGTTCTTAATGTCCAACTGCAGTCCATTTGTCTGAAACGCAGCTCACACGTCATTCAGGTTTCTTTTCTGCTGTTGTGCGTAAAAACAAAATAAAACACTACAACTACTGTGGACAAATGATTGTGATTAGAATAGTTTTACAGCATCATGATGTTACAGTTATCAGATCATTTATTTGAACATGTTTCATTTTGTTTGTATCTCCGTGTACACTGAAGGATGTTGATGATTCAGCAAATCACTAGTCACACACGTCACTTCTCTGTAGAGCCAAGTCACACATGTGCCACTGAAATATCCAAACACAGGTGAAGTTCATGAAGCAACATTATTCTTACTATTCTCCCCGAAATTGCCGAACTCTTAAAATAACTGGACCTAAATGCTGCACGCTATGTTATTCATTCAGTGGATGCTGCAAAAAATATTGTAATTCTAATAATATTACGTGTTAATTTTTATATGTGTTGATCTTTCTTTACATCAGAGAAGGGGACGAAGAGAAACAGTACTTCTCCTAAATGGCTTCCTGTGTGAGCTACGTTTCCAGACAACTGGACTGTGCAAGGACCGCAGCTGAATATTAAAGACATATAAAAAATACGCTTGAGTATAATTCGTGTTTTTTTTTTAATATATATATTGGATTTCCATGTAATACCAATGCAGGCTACAGCATCGCGGCGTTACCAGTGTGATGCCTGTGTTTTCTCGCCTTGTTTTCCATCCTGCTGCCACTGCCTACGTCAGAGGTTGTACTGCGGCGCAGCGT
The DNA here is from genome assembly GCA_032353495.1 of Ctenopoma kingsleyae. Classification (NCBI taxonomy): domain Eukaryota; kingdom Metazoa; phylum Chordata; class Actinopteri; order Anabantiformes; family Anabantidae; genus Ctenopoma; species Ctenopoma kingsleyae. Next base: position 19,450,576 of record JAUBNQ010000005.1, on the reverse strand, counting down.
CGGGCTGCAGCATGGTGGGACAGATGCGCAGGAGGATGCGACACTGAACAAAGTTTGAAGATGCTACACGGAGCAGCGGACTTTACGTGATAGATACAGAGCTGAGAACAAGTCCTCGGCTCCTCCTGTGTGCCTCTGAAGCTGGGGCTCTTTTCATTTGGCTGCGTAAACGCCGGCCTATGAGTTAAAGCACAGTCGCTCCACCTGCACGGTTGGTGAGCCAGGTGAGTATAAGCGCGAGTAGTGGGTGTGGTGTCATTCTGTCTGTATGCCTACTACATATATGCCAGCGACAAACTTGTGAGGCAGCTTTTCGTGTACAGAAGGCAACAGAGCGGCGGCGGGACGCGAACTGTTGTCTAGCAGGTGTCCAGGGGTTCTCACGTCGGCTGCTAAGGTGAGTCTAAAGCCTATAGGGATGCGGATATGCATCCATATAGGCGGTTATGTCCAGCTTTAATACGTTTCCTTACCTAATAACAAGAGTTAATTAATTTGTAATATGCTGCGTGCATCAATTATTACTGACGTATTTGATACCATCTGAACAGGAGTGATACATTTTGCCCTATTTTTTTTTGGCAGTTTCGTCTTAATTGGCTGTTAATCAAGACAGTTTAATTAAGATGCCATCCTGCTTTTGATTTAGAAATACTGATCACAGCAGAAAGCTGCATTAATGCGCGTTGCTTGTAGTAACAGCCACAGTAACAGCACTTCTTTTAATTAAGTCCGTTTAGTTACATCCAGTAAAGAGTAGCTCTCACTTCACGAACTACTGTATGTGTGTTGTCCTTATGTCTCTGCTTCAGTCATATTCTAGAAAGGCAGGTGAGTGCACCTGCATCTGTTGGCCCCGCCTCTACCTGTCAGGTGTAGCCAGTGGCTACACATAATTATTGTTTTGTCGCATTTCAGTTTTCATTTCAGCACATATATGTGCTACAGCTTTCTAGAAGACATTTGGAAAAGGATAAACTTATACAATAATTACAAAATCTGCAACCCATGTAAACAAAGCTTTTAAACTAATTTTGTGCACTCATTAAAGTTTATGGTTTGTCCTGCACTGTATGTTGTGTGGGGGGTAAAAAAAAAACATTGCTTATTGTCTCTCTCACATAACACAAACTCATTTTAATAGGTATGTATGTCAAGAAAACACAGCCACAGGCCTATTGACTTGAAAGATTTTCCATTGCAACTACCTAATTATCTCCTGGATAACACAGAACATATGTTTTGGAATAATTATTGAAATCTGTTAATAGCATGTCATCATGAAATTAGGAGAGCATTATAAAATGATATTTTCTGCATATTTTTTAGTTCTGTTCAGTATGTTTCTTCACAGAATACATTTGTTAAAATACAGCTTGTATGTATTAAGTATTTTTAATACTTTGGGTGCATTTTGCTGTTCATACATGCTTCTCTTTTTACCTTCAGATACCTCTTTGTGCTCATGAGTGTGTCTTTTTATTGTTATATCTCATTGAAATTTTTGTCCTTTCTGTGTTTTTCCCCTTCACACCTCTATCTTACAGCTTGAATCTCACAAATCTCTGCCTCCTTTTCTCCTTATCCAACCTGCAGGATGAACTTCAAGAACTTGAGGGAGTACCTGGCCTGGTTGTACTACCAGTACCTGCTCATCACGGGCATCTATGTCCTGGAGCCCTGGGAAAAGTCCATCTTCAACTCCATCCTCTTCTCTGCCATCGCCATGGTGATCTACACCTCTTATGTCTTTGTGCCCATCCATGTGCGCCTGGCACTGGAGTTTTTCTCGGGGATCTTTGGTGGCCAGCCTGAGAGCACCATGGCACTCATGAACTAAACCAAGAGGTGTATGTGGAGGAAAGAGGCAGAGAGTGGCTGGAATAGATTGAGTCCTTGTATCATTTCATATAACTCATCTCTTTCTCTCCTGGAGCACCTTAAGCCTCTCTTTACACCACCTTCATCCAAAACTACAGCCACCTCTGGTCAGCTAATGAAGACTGAAAACACAACACTCTTAGTGGAATGATCTGAAAATAAGAGCCTCACACCCCCTCTTTTTTACACCCCCAGTCCTCTGGCCTTACCCCATGGTATTAAGCATGCAGCTGTACATTACTTTCACACCCTTGTTAAATGTCTTGTGAAATGTTCACTGTCCTATTGTTCTGTTTTAATTTCTCTCAACATACATCATGTCCCGTGTGAGTGCATACCACCTCTGGTTTTGCATGATAGGGTCGAACAAGATTTGCATGCTTGTCTCACTACAAAACACTACTACTCCTCAGTCTTTCTTTCATGACCTTTAAGTCACAGTCTTTAAATGGGCACTGCAGGGATTTAGTCTGGCACAATCATCAATTCCCATAATACAACTTAATAAGAGTTAAAAGAAAACCGTCTCTGTGGCACTGTGTAAAATCGGTGTAGTGACCCTTTAAGCATGTGGGTCTGTGACACCACACTGATTGTGAAGAGGCCTCTAATAAGATTAGACAACATTTTTGACATAAACTTAATGTTACCGTTTGGTCTAGGGTTTCATGTCAGAACCACTGTCACGTGTTTTAGTTGCCTTGCTGCACTGTCACCTATGTTAATCGCCTCTCTGTAATGCTAACAGCGTACATTGCACATTTTGAGTCGTTCTGTAGCTGAACTTCAAAGAGTTGAAGTGAGTTGATAGAAAAGCCCAAGCTATGCAATGAATCTAAAAGCATCATTTTGTACACTTTGTCTCAAGCCTAAATTTACTGAGTTACTGGTCAAAGCTGATCAGTAAATGAAACGATGGCTTAGATGTTTGCTCACCTTATCTCCTGTTTTTTAACTATTGGTATGTCGGGAAGGTGCGCTACAGACTGAGCACGAGTAAATATTGATAAAACACACCTTCATGTTTTAGACTTGGATTTGTTAATGCTGTAGCTTTACTCAATCAGCAGCACCCAAACTGTTTGCTGTCGGATGCAAAATACAGTCAAATTGGCCTGATTGAAAAGTCTGTCTGGATTAGCAGAAACAGTCTTCCTCACTAACAGCTGATGTACTGAGGATGAACAGAAGACAAAATGAGACTTGGTGTGTTGGTAGTTGTGACAAGTATTGCATTTAGATTTGTGCTTGAAATCATTTTTGATTATTTGTGCTTTGGGTCAAGGGCTTGCTGATTACAGTGTAAACACGAACTCTAAGTTAATTGTATTTGTGTGAAGTTACATATTTATATACACTGGTAAATGCTTGGCTGGTTACAATGTCAATTACCAGCTTTTTTGATTATTTATAGACGTAAACGTCTTCTCAACTGTTATTTTCACCAGAAAGTGCTTTTATATTGTGTCCATGTTTATGTATGTCTTTTTTTCAGTTCAGTTAAATCCCATTCCTCTACCAAGAATGTAGAGCTCTGGGACAAACCTTTTTTTTTCACTGGTCACAAAATGAATGTTTTATTTATACATGACAGCAACACATCACTGCAATATTTAGAAATTAAAAATTTTCGAAGCCGCTTCGAAAATTGGTTGACTGTTTTCATTCTGTTTTCATACATAGTGATGGTTAAATGAAATAGCATATTTGCAGCATATAAAGTCTGTTACGCCTTCAGTTACTTTGAAATGGAAGCACAAGCAAAACAAAAGGGTTAGATATTCCTGAGACAATAGACTGCACCACATGAAGTGAATTCACACAATAAAAGGCAGAGCCACCAAACCAGTTCTCCTTAGACTGTTTCAGGAATGAATACACAGGACTTTGCTGCCCTGCAGACACTTGTTGACCCTACAATGGTCTGTTGACCTCAAATGTACCATGTCCTTCCCCTTTGTTGGAACAGACACAGTTTAAACAAGTGTAAAGGATGATGAGCAAAAGTCATTTTAAAGGCTTGCTGGTAGAATGGGTGATATTGTATGGTGCTGAAAATAAACGTACTGCATGTTTGCTTTAATATTATTAAGGAAGGAAGGTGCATGATGTAGCAGGGAATAGTTACAGTTGTTAGTATCTGGAAGTTAAGTCATGGCAACTGGACGTCTTTCTTGTTAGGTTAAAAAATAAAACATTTATCCTCCAGGTTGGTTTCACTTCACCACTGCCATAGTGTAGTTGTTAGAGTAGCATTAGACTGCTACACAGTGACTGGACAGTCCAGTATATTTATGCGTTGTAACTTTACACCTTCATGTTCTATTTTTTCATAATGAACACAATAACTATGACACCCTTACTTAACATGCACATACTGACCTAAGCTCCTCTTGTCAGGTTCAGTTCCTTTTCTATATCTAGTCCTTTCCTTTCCTTTCCTTTCCTTTCCTTTCCTTTCCTTTCCTTTCCTTTCCTTTCCTTTCCTTCACATTATCTCTGCTCCTCTCCATTATATTTATTTCCCTTTCTTTTCATCCCTCAGTCATTTGTTTTATTTCGTTTCCTCTCTCTTCCATCCCTATGGTCTCCACTCTTCTCCTCTCCATTCTTCTTCTTTTGTTCCAGTTCCTCTTTTCCTGATTATTTCTCTTAACCCCACCTCATGTGGTGTCTATTTCATTCTTCTCTTCTTTCCTTCTTTTTGTTTCATCTGGTTTAATTTTCTTCACTTTCTCTCTTCTCTTTCTCTTTCCCTTCAGTCCACATCCCTTACATCACACCTGTCCTCTCCATTCTTTGGTTTCCCTTCTTCTCCTTCCATCACCTTTTACTTTCTTTCCCTCCCTTCATCCCCCCTCCTGCCACATTGTCTCATGTCATCCTGCATGGTGCATATACTTTTTGAATGGTTGCCTCTGGGTCCTTGAAGAGCTGTCTTCTGTTTACACTTCCAGTATTATTCTGTGTCCCAAGGAGAAAGAGGCCAGAGCTTATGACAAGCTGTAAACAAACCTTTCTGCAAACTCATCTCACTTGTGACAGTTTGTCCCAAATAAACCTAGTGGACCTCGGAGCAGCTGACAAATACACTCGTGTACACCAGCAATGCTTTTACCAGGGGGTTTCGGTTTACAAGGAAACCCTGGGAAAGTGTTCAAATATTAACATAATTTTCAACCTTCGATAACATCTTCCACTTTGGCTTAAGTCTCACAACATCACTTACACATATACACACATGTCCTAGCCTCTGGCAACAGGTGCTATTGTTCAGCTCAATCTTTCTGCTGGTGTGTGCTATTGCAGTGAACGTCTCCATGGTGATAACCTATGACAACTGCTTAACCACAATGTTTGACATGACAGACATAGACAGCAACAGACCCTGTGTTACTACTACTGCTTCTACACAATCTTTGAATTATCTTTATTGATATAATATTTATGTTTGCTTGTGAGAACTATTGGGTGGTCACAACAGTAATGATGACATTTTCTTTCTTTTTCCTGCACTAAGAACATAAACTCTCTCTTGACAAGTTTTAAGAAAAAAGACATTCTTCTTTCATTTATTTCCAAACATATTTTATGTGCACCAATGTTAAATTCAGGAAATACAAAATGTAAAAAGAGTTTTTGTTTTGTATCAGTCTGTCTATACATGAAGTTTGTTGAAAATATTTGTATGCTTACATCCAGGTACAATGCATCCATAGTCAAAAATAGTCACTGTTTCATCGTTAATGTAAATATTAAAAGCTTTTGACTGTTGTTAAGTTTAATGTATAGTATGTATGTGCATCAGTCACAATAACACTGCTCATTTGTTATAATGTGTGTTATTAATAGGCTTATTTTGAGGGGAAGGTTTGTGCACTGCTGTGTATGTATGTGTGTTATTTCATGCTCCAGGTGGGGGTTTGTTAAACAAACTCTTTTAAGTGTATTTTTCTCTTCAAAAACATAATTTCTGCATTGTTACTAAGCAGATGTCTTTATGGATAAAAATCAGAAATAGTTTGTTAGCTAGCCAGACTCAGTGCATTTTCCATCATCATTTTCCTTATTTACTGTAAATGTTTCTAGTTTGTTTCTTCTTTAAATGTTTGAACTGGAATTTTTTTCGTAAGACTAAGGCTCCACTGAGCAAACAATATTCATGTACTGTATTTGATTAGTTGGTTAGATGTGGGAACATGATATGGAAATACAATCACATCCTCAATAGAGATCAAGTATGTAGAGGATCACATTATTATGGCTTGGGGATAAATGAATGTCTGTCAACATCAGATTTCTTTCTATACACATCTTTCCACAATCAGACAGGGTTTGTGCTGTAGCTTTCAGAATGATTGTGCAATTACTGCTATTCTTTGTCGATCAAAGACTTGGGAGGAATTCACTTAATGACACAGCTCCCAGCACCACATTATATCTGAGCTCTGAATCAGTCAATATGAATCTAGGAGTGGCTGGTCTGATAAAAACCTGAGCCCAGCACAGTGTGAAACCCCAGCCGGAGCCAACCCCTGTCACTGACCATGATCAATGAGCTTTTCACTACACCTGAGAACATGTTGTGCTACATGTTTGTCTCATAGTAGAGTTGGGTAAGATCAGCATAGCTCAATAAACAAAGACAAAACAAGAGTCTGTACCTAGAAATATACTTTAGTGAGAGGAACATCATCATCATCATCATCATCAATATGAGCGGATACATACAGTACTGTCAAAAGCTGAGACACACTTTCCTATTCACTTTAATCTGCAAACTATATTTTGTACATACTGTATTTGAATTTATGTACATACATTTTTATTTGGTTCAGTTATCATTACAATTATACTAAATAACCCCAAGTGTGTGACCTAAAACACAAGTCTGCCACCAAGTGACCAACCCATGTGTCTACAGTTTAAAAAAACAAACTAATTTTAATTTGTTTTACAGGCTATGGTACACTACTAGTCAAAAGTTTGGACACACATAGGATTTACCATGTTATTCATGAAACGATACGTGTCTTTAGGTGTGTTACCATCATTGCAAAAGGGATTTTTAATGATCAGTAAAAAAAAGAAAAACTAAATCCTTTTAGGTAACTAACATCACATATCTCCTGTCATGCATACTTAAACTTTAAACATTATTGCAAGGTGTGCCAAACAAACAAAAATATCTCAAAAAATATACCTCGGATTTGTCATATTTTGACATTTTGAGAGAGAGGAGAAGTAGCTGAAGAGTTTGATCTATAATATGTGCATGGTATGTAAAAGTTGTGTCATTAAAAGAGTAAAAACCGACACCGATAATTTCGGATATTACATTTTAATGCCGATATCGGCCGATAATGTCGGTAGGCCGATAATATCGGACATCCCTAGTTATCCTTTTAAAGTAAACATAACGTCCTAATGGAAGACAGTACTAATGTTTGCTGATATTAGGTCTCTGTACGTTTGTGTAAATATTCCTTTAAAAAACAGCTCTTTCCTGCTACATTTTTCATATTAATAATACATGCACATATTAACAATGTCTACACTGTATTTCTGATATGATAGCCTTTATTTTCTATTTCTATGTGTGTCCAAACTTTTGACTGGTTGTGTAAATTTCAGAGAATTGTGCTGTATATTAATGGAAATGTTCACTGATGAATGGCTGTGAAGGAATGTTTCACAGCGTACCAGGAATTTTAGTGTGAAACACACAAGGGCGGGAGTGAAACACAGTTTCCTCATTTGTTTTTCCAGCGGATACCAAACCTGCTCTATCTTCACAGGGTCATAGAGTCTGTTGGTGAGCTACACCTGATCACTGAAGAGGGAGAAGGGTCAAATAATCAGCTTAGAACTGAAGCTGAGTGGTGTAAAGTTAAAAGTGAGTTTGCTCTTCTTGATCCAGTGGTATTGTTCATATATGGGCATGTGAGGCCAGTTGGTGTGTTCTGTATAGGACCTTTGCACAGGGAAGACATAACAACATTGGATGGGATGGTGCATCAGGGAGGTATCTGTGGAGTTAAAGTACAGGGTAGGAGGAGTGAAGGAGGAGGGTGGATAAACCATCCATTCATGACCTGCATTTAGCATTACTCTATTATTGTGTGCATTTTCTCTGGAGACACTACTCGTGACATCATCATACTCTAGGAGCATGTGGGATTCTGTCAAAAACAAACTTTCTGCTTATAGTGAATTAATTTTTCGGATTGTGTTTAAAGAACACCTTGACACAGAGCTGAAAAGCAGTGTTTTCTACCCTCTATGCTGAAAGCATCAAATCTCTCCGCCTGTGCTGAGTGACAGAAGTCTGCTTTGTTGGACCTGTGACCACATTAGAAACAGTGATCTCATGGTATGCTGATGTACTGAGACAGTTTCTGGATCACTGGCCGCAGCAAGATGACGCAGAAACAACACACAAAATCAACAAAACTTAAGCTCAAGCAACAACCGAGTCCTGCAGTTCATGAAAAGAAAATGCAGGAACACCCAAAAATGTCATCTCTATGTCACTTCACATCTTGCCAAATACAACACTAATCTATCGATCACTACCAGTAAATGTAATAAATAAAAACTTTACCATAAGCATACAGCTTTTCTCTTGTTAACCAGTTTGTCAGAGAAAGTGTGGCAGGGGAAAGTGTTTTTGTACTCTGTCTGACTACATGAGATGTGTTTTTTTTTTTCTTTTTTTTTTTGCCAGCAGATCTCTTGCCGAAGTCATTAGCAGCTAATTCTGTAGGATCTAGATTTCCTTTGATAAGATCCCACAGCCGAGAACAAAGAAAAAGTCTATGGTCTTATTTGCGCCTGTGAGCACAGCAGCGGAATAATCATACAGAGAATGTCTGGTCGCTTTGTGTCTCACTCTATACACATTCACTGCAGCTTCAAGACCTCCTTTACATGAATAGGGTTAATGTAAGGCAATACATCTCCATCCACCCAAGTCATCTTTGGTCCTCTCTCTGCTTGGCTGCACCCACTGAGTAAGTTAACTCTTGCTTACTCCTTACTCTATAGTGTGTGTGGAGGGAGACTGAGGGCAAGGCTGGTGCTAGTGTTAAATGAACGGACAGGTGAGCGGCGCCTGGGTCCTCTGTGACCAGCTGGGCTCTGTAAACTGACCGCTGCTGTTATGTGTGGTCTGAATGGAGCTGAGAGGCGACAGGGTTGAGGTCGGGCTTGGAGAACCCCAGAGGAACAGCTCTCCTTCTCAGGAATCGGCGGCATATCTTACACTGCATCTATTTGTCTTTTATGGTGGGGCAAGTAAGGACACTTCACCTGAGCTGCTGGGAAGAAGGGGGAAGATGAGTATGTAAATGGAGTTGGAAAGATAAAGAAAAGTGGATGTGAGAATTGTTTAAATAAATATAGTCTTTTAGTAGCTCTTTCTCCTCATCCTTCCATCTCACCATAGCCCCCTCTGTTTCCCAAATTTCATTTCCTTTTTTCATTCATAGGTGGTCATAGATCCCTCTCAGGACATGAGGTCTTTGACAACTGAGGCATGTCCATTGCTCAAACATTCATTGTCATTAGCAAGTCGAGAGTTTCGACCAGTCAGCTACTAGAAAATCACTTTTCTGCAAAAACCAGATGCTATCTTGTTACAGACTAAGAATGAATCATTGTCCGGCCACACAGTTTGAATCATAGTTAGCAAATGTAGATGCCAGCAATCTCAGGGGCTTCTGTGCAGTAAGTTGTCCAAAGTGATCAGGCAAGCATTGCAACCGTAATGATTTATGGGAGATAAGCTATTTGACAAACAGCTCAAGTTTAGCTGCTGTTGAGTGAGGAGATTATCAGTGCTCTTAAGGCTAAAGCTTTCTTCTGGATGTTCACCAAGTGCCAGTAGATTGTAAAATGGAGTTCTCTGTGCTATGTGCCAGTTTGCAGATCAGGTAGCATGTCATTTTAAATTAACAGTCGCAATTATTGTCATCTTGGTCAGCTTATAGGATTTCTCATGGGACTATGCAATAAAAGGCCTAAAATAAAAATGCATTGCACCTTCCTGCTTGTAGCTACATGCAGAGTGCTGTCCAAACCTACATTTGAAAAAAGGCAGTTGTAGTACCCCTGGCCTCTGTCAGAGAACCCTCTTAGCTTGGCTTTGTCCCACCGTAAGAGCCTGGGTAGTAGGTTGGAAGTTGGAGGAATGCCTCCCATATCAGGTGACCCATTGCCCCACGGCCTTTGCTCTTCGCCTAGCTTGCAGCGAGAGAGTGCTCCTGGTGGGCGCTGTATCCCGTGTCACAAAAGCACCTTTCTACACAACAGGGATACAGAGAATGGGCCACAGCACAGTGGTTCTCCTTGGGTCAGCTCCAGGCTACCTTAGTTGGATTTCAGACCTCCCCCTGTGCCTCCAGCAAACACCCTCATTGGTGGGGATGTTCTTTTGCCCAAGCCTGGTGGAGATATCAGAGAGACCTGGAGCTCCTGGTGCTGCCTACAAGACACCACTACAGAGGATAAATGACTATACTACTTATGCATAACTGGGTGAGTCTTAGCAATTTTGCTGAATACATATTCTCAGAAAGTTGCATGTCAGGTTGATAAGTAAAAACATTAGTTTATATGTAATTGACAAAACTATTATTGACATTTATCATGTAATGCTGTGACCAAGAAGCTGCAGGTTCTCATTCTAGTTAAACACTTTACCTGCTTGGTTAATTGACAAAGTACCAGAAGTAGAAACTGATCTGTGAAATCAGCTTTGGCAGAAGAACAGACTGCAAACTTACTGTAACTTCAACCTGAAATTTCAGAACATAGAAAACGTCTGAACATCGAAAATAATCACATCTCATCATAGGAAACATGCATGGGAATATTACGTCACTCATCAGTAATGCTGTATATGATTTGATTTCTAACAGCAAACTGCTAATCACCATGTTTTTTGTAATCTACTGTAAAGCCAAAGGTAAATGAAACCAGTGCACACCAGCAGATAAAGACTGTGTGATGTGTATGAACTCAACTGTTCTCAGATCCCCGTCAACCATGAGGATTATCTCCTGCCAGTCGGCCCTTGTAGCTGTAGTTGTGATTACACTCACTGTGGCGTCCTGCGCTGAAGGTAAGACTACACAGAAGCCAAAGTACCAGTACACCAAGAAGCCCATCCCTCAGATCACAGTGCACAGCCCTGTGACCACCAGCACACCCAAGACTCTCAAGGTAGTGGCAAGCACAAACCCTGTGGAGCCCCATCCTCTGCCCCCCACAGAGAAGACCGCCTATCCAAGCCACGTCTTTCCTCAGTATTACACTGAGAGCACAGCGCCCCCTGGTGTTGGTCCTGAGAACTATACCTTGGATTACAATGAGTGCTACTTCAATTTCTGTGAGTGCTGTCCTCCTGAGAGAGGCCCCAGGGGGCCAAAGGGAGACAGAGGCCTGGCAGGTATAAGACTTACTGTTAGGGTGAATATGGAAAGTTAATCTTATTCATTTGTGGGTTTGCGTATTTGTTTGCAGCATTGTCTGTTATGTCATGTTTGAATATCCAGGGCCACCAGGGGAAAGAGGCCTGGCAGGAGCGGCTGGTTTACCAGGACCTCCAGGTGTGAGTGGTCCCATGGGGTTAAAAGGAGACAAAGGTGAGTATAACACGCTCAAAGTGATATTTAAATGGTTCATTAAAGGCTATATTATCATTGCCAAGACTGTAGTCATTCTTGACATTTTGCATTTAAAGCTCAGCTTCGTTTTATGAAACGATACCCTGAATGTCAGGAATTTGTTCACACTGGAGATGAAAAGAGGATAAAAAATCTCCCCTCAAAGCTTTCTGACACCAAAGAAATACAGTATTTGATGTTCTAGGCAGATTAGTGCATGTGCCATATTTTTAATGATGGATTTAACTAAACCTCAAATGACATTCAGTGGTCTGGAAATATTCTTGCATCCCTAAAATGACTTTTCACAAAGTTGTTATTTTGTCTTCATGGTGTAGTTTTTGACCAGGATGCCGATTCACCAGTAATTTGACGTTCCCAATACACATGTATTTATACTAGATTCACTTTGAACATTTATTAATCTATTTTTAACTTGTGTGACAATTGTGGCTTGAAAATGCAGCAATGCAGCATTACTGTTGCATTACACTTTACAGATAATACTCAAAATATTGAAGCATATTATAAAACAAATACATTAAATAATAATAATAATAATAATAATAATAATAATAATTATTATTATTATTATTATGTTAATTAATTAATTAATATTGATTATTAGATTATACATTATTATGTTTTCTGGCTTTTATTATATTGCATAGGCTTCTGGTTTCCTGTAGCTTAAGTGTGCACTGTGCAGCATGTACTATGTAAGGCAATATGTAAGGCACCATACATTTTAGACCAGTGACAGGTAATAACTAGAAGTTTATTACTCAAAAACAATGTACATTTTTTAGGTGATAAAGGTGACAGGGGAAACAGTGGGACAGCTGGGCCACTGGGAGTACCAGGGAAACCCGGACAAAAAGGTACAAACTTGTTCGTGGTTGTTGAATTTGTTTATATTGTTGGCAGACTTCAGTAGTTCTGACAAAGTTTCCCTTATCTTGCAGGTGATGTTGGCTCAAAAGGTGAGAAAGGTGTAGTTGGGTTACAAGGTGTTAAAGGTGACAGTGGGGAGAAAGGTGAACCTGGCCTGAATGGGACTGCTGGTGAGAAAGGACAACTGGGAAAAGAGGGGCCTGCTGGACCTCCAGGAGTGGCTGGTGAAACAGGTCTTAAGGGAGACAAGGGGGATAGGGGGGAGTGTGGCATACTGGGCGAGAGAGGACAGAAAGGTGAGCGAGGGGATCCTGGACCTCCTGGCATCCCAGGAGGAATGGGCATTCCTGGAATGAATGGGAAGCATGGTTCCCCGGGTCCTGTAGGTGCTCGAGGGGATCCAGGACCACCTGGACCACAAGGGGACCCAGGAGTGAGTGGACCTCAGGGCCCACAAGGGATAAGAGGGATGCCTGGGCCAAAAGGAGACAGAGGTTACCCTGGGATGAGAGGTGAAAGGGGCATTCGTGGATTGAAAGGAGCTAAAGGATCAGGGGTTGCTCAGAAACGCTCAGCCTTCAGTGTAGGCATCTCTCCAAGGAAGTCCTTCCCTCCCTCTGGCTTCCCGATACGCTTTGACAAAGTCTTCTACAACGAAGAGAACCACTTCAACACCACTTCTAACAGCTTTACGTGTGTCCATGCCGGTGTTTATGTCTTCTCCTTCCACATCACTGTACGCAATCAGCCCCTGCGAGCCACACTGGTGGTGAATGGGTCACGGCGAGTAAGGACACGGGACTCTCTGTATGGTCAAGACATCGACCAGGCGTCCACTCTGGTGGTGCTGAGTCTGGCGGTGGGTGATGAGGTGTGGATGGAGACACTCAGAGACTGGAATGGGGCTTATGCCAGCAGTGAGGATGACAGCATCTTCTCTGGGTTTCTGCTGTACTCAGATAAGGCCTGATACTCACTGGTCCTACTGACAATCTCTTCTTCTACTTTACTGGTCCAACTTGATCATAAGTGAGAAAAAGATCAAATACTGGTGGTGCTACACTACAATAGTCACTCATTTTTAACTGCTGCAAAGCTGTACTGTAATATTAGTCTAAATATTTGAGGATGGGCAATAGCAAGATCACGTTTACAGCATGATCACCTAACTTGTATCTTCTTGTTATACCTGTTTAAAATGATTTGAACTCAGACACACCACTTTACTGCTGGCATATTTATTTACATTTCCTTTATTACGTATATATGAACATGTATTCATTCAAGTCTTATTGTTCTTTTCCTTTCACTCACTCCAACCGGTCGAGGCAGATGGCTGCCTAGCTTGAGCCTGGTTCTGCTGGAGGTTGCTTCCATTAAAGGGAGTTTTTCCTCTCTGCTGTCGCTTTGTGCTTGCTCAAGTGGGACTGTTGGGTTTTCTTTATAATCCTGTATATACGTATATTCTGTGAGGTCTTAAACCTTACACTGTGCCTTGAGATGACTGTTTTGATTTGGTGCCACACAAATAAACTGCATAACAGTATTTGTCAGTTAGTGAGCAAAGCATCTTGAGAAAACAAACACAATGCCACTTATATATGACAAGAAAGCACTGAAAAATGACATGATGAAAAGATTATCCTAAATGGATAATGTCTGTACAATGTGATCATATGGCACTGCAAATTTAAATTATCCAGGAGCTGAAGAACCAAAAAATAGGAAAAGCAATCATGCTCTGTCTAGATTTCAGTGTATAATGAAGATTACATAATTTACACAGCATCGAGGCACATATACGGACACAACAGTTTTAGGTCAGGAAGTACAGTGGATTGTCCACCACACACAGGAAGTTTGACCCCCAGCTCCTGCTTTCCACCTATCAAAGTGTCATCGAGCAAGACACTGAAAACAAAGGTTCTCCTGCTATGTGTGTATTTGTGTGTGTGTGTGTGCGTGTTCTTTGCGTGTAAATGACTTCGAATAAAAAGTATCTGCCAAATGACTAAATGTTAACAGTTATGTGATGCTGCCACTTGTCTATATACACTCTTAATAAACACTCCAGCAGTAACAAAGATGGTGTGCATGGCTTTTTTAAAATGTTGTTTTACTCTATTTTAAACTGTCCTGTTACTACGCAGTGTATTAAGCCTCTATACCTTCGAACCCATAACTCTAAAGTATTTATTAAAAGTGTCATCCTCATGTCACTTGTTTGACCTAGAAATTTTCATTTAACCCTTCAGGCCAAGGTGTTCCTGTCGTCATTGTCTGTCCTTTTTACTAATTCTTTCTCACACTTTATACTGTATGTGTTGAGTAAACAGAGAGTATCACTGTGACCTACAGCTGTATTATTATTATTATTTCTGTAGTATAAAATCTACTGTCATGTATTGTATATAATGTATATAAGACTTCTAATACATAACCAGCATTGCTATACTATAGGGTTGTATAAAAGAGTGTGTTCACTGAAAATAAAGTCCAGTAGATCACATAATTTATAGAATGCTTTATTTTGGTTGAACAAATATGGCTTTAGCTGTAATACCCAGCAGTTTGTTACAGATGAGATCATGAAGCTGATACTTGGTAATCTTTAAAATGAACATTACACGATGATTCATGTAGGCATTTAAAGGTTCAATGTGATTAATATCAAAAAGGTAAAGGTGAAAGTAGCATGTTATAACTGATTTATATACTACAAAGCTGCAATGGTGTGTAACGTAACCTCTCAATATACAAGAGTGCCTGGAGAGTTCTTAGACATTATCAGAGTCATCTGGTTTGGCAGAATCACCAGATATATCACCAGATATATCACCAGACATATCACCAGATCCCTCAGGTGAACTGACAGATTCTGGAGTGGCAGTTTGGTTGAGAGACTCAACAGCAGATGGTAG
>JAUBNQ010000005.1:19424618-19435112 GCA_032353495.1 Ctenopoma kingsleyae | reverse complement strand
ATATCACCAGATCCCTCAGGTGAACTGACAGATTCTGGAGTGGCAGTTTGGTTGAGAGACTCAACAGCAGATGGTAGAGTGCTTGGTGGTGGCTGAGAAGGCTTCAGCAACGGATCTGAAGACTGGATGCTCACTGCAGTATGCTGAACAAAAGTAGGAGCTGCAGTGGGTTGTTGTGGGGAGTGCTGTGTTGCTGTTGACTCAGCTGCAGCAGGCAGGGACAGGTCTGGGGATGGGACTGTGGGAGCTAAAGGCCATAGGTGTCTTGGATGATGAGTCTGAGGCATCATCATTTGTCCTATTGGGCCAAAGACAAGTGACCTCAGAAGTTGCCCAACGGCTGTGCAGTGTTTCACATTTTTCACATTTTAGGAAGAGCATTAGGGTTTAAACTTTTAGTTGATGACAGACAGCAGTTACATTTACTTTAATGTACCTGTCACTTGTCCAAAGGGTTTGGACTCACTCCACCTAGAGATACTCAAACCTGGCACCTTGGCCTTGCAGCTGTACACGCCTGGAGACTTTCTGACCAGATCATGGTTCTCAGAGGTTGCTGTTCCCAGTCGGTTATTATTCTTATAGAAAAAGTAGTTTATTGGAGGGGCAGGGGCAGGAGCGTTGTATTGGACGTGGCAGATGAGTTTCATTCTTTCACCTGAAATCGTGTCGGTAACAATCTCCAGAACTGGCTGTGACAGAACCTCTGTTGTAGAGACACAGAAGAAAAAACATTACTGACATTGGAATGCATTAAAATAAATATCTTATTTTATATACTGATGATTAATTAGGCTGAGAACAACTGTAGATTGACATTTTGGGAAATATATTTATTTGCTGTCTTTCCGAGAGTTAGATTTGAAGATCACCATTCTCCTGTCTGTACGCTACAATAAGCTACATCAATGTAACAGTGTGGTTACAATATAGCTGTAAAAATTTATTTTTTTATTTATTTTTTTGCAGTGACTTCCAAAAGTCTGAAAGACTCCACCAAGAAACCAAATCACTTCTCCCAGTCAAGAAATAGTCCAGCACCAAACACAGACAGATGTGCTGGTAAGCAGATCTTATGGCCTCACACTCCTCACAAAAGAGAAGTAGTATCAACCACTTTTTGGCTGATGGCAGCATCTTGGCGCAGCGGAAATCAAGTGTAAGATGGCTTTAGAAAATGAATAATTGTACTGTTTGAAATATCTTATTATCCTTTTAACATACGAACTGCAACCACAACCATACTCAGCATGTGAAACCCTTTATGGAAACTCACCTAAGACCTCCACCGGAGTGTCAGATGAAATTACAGAGCGTGTACGTCTGCCTATGTCCCAGGAAGCCCTACAAGAATACATTCCTTGGTCCTTGAGGGTCAGGTTGCTCAGTAATAAATGTGGTTTGGGGCCCTTTTGTCTCATAATTTCAACACCATCTTTGTACAGAAACACCTCTTCGAGTGGGGGGTTGGCACGAACACGACACGTAGCGTTCATTGTGTATCCAACAAGGATGGGATGAGGTGAGATTTGCAGGATAGCCCACCCTCCTGAACAAAGATTACAGAAAAGAAATGTACAGGGAAGAAAATTACAATGGCCATGAGTTTATGATGTGCTATAAGATCAAAAATTGCTATACTGTCTCATTTTCCAAGGAAACGCACACTGGAAGCACCACAAACGATGCAGTTTTTGTAATATAAGGAAAAAGGTAAAGCTGAAAAAGTTGGAAAACAAACTGAATCGATGACATTTCTAATGATACTGATAAGCAAGCTCTTACCATCTACATTGATCTCCAAAGGTAGACTCTGGAGGGTGCGTATGTTTCCTACTGCTGTGTCCCTCATTCCCTGGCAATGATATTTCCCACTTTGTTGAACTCTGGCTTTCCACAGAACTAAGCGCTCGCCAGACTGTGGTAACTGCTCAGATCCCCTGAACCACAGATAAGTCCACGTGGACCTGTGGTCATCAGGGATGCTGCATCTCAGCTGGACGCTCTCCCCGGAGAAAATCCTCAACTCCCCCGACATCAACTCCACTACAGCTCTCAATGTCAGAGAGGGAACTACAGAGACAAAAACATAAGGAGTTTACTAGGGAGGAATATCCCCAAACATTTTAAATGATGAATGTCAATGTTCAACTTATTTACTTAAAGTGAAATGCGATTTGCTCAGCAGAGATATTTAGCTAAAATATTCATTCTGTTGAAACAGTACATGATATTCTTATAAATGTCAATATTATGTTCATGTGAAGCAGCTTTATCTCTACAAATATATATTATTTATTATTGCAAATAAGAAGAATATTTGGTACATACCCTCAGGCACCACAAGCTGTGTTAGTGTTGAAAGAACTAGAAATAAAAAAAATAACTGAGGATGAGTGATAAATTATAGTAGATAAAATGGGTATCAAACAAAACATTAATTTCATTAAATATTGAAGTGAAGAAAACTCACCCAGGAGGAAAACGACCGTGTCCATTGTGATTGTTGTTTGTAAGAAACAGACTAAGGCAGATATATAGATATATTTCTAATGAAGGAGAGGAAGTGAAAATGTTTTTTTAAGCTTTAACACACCACACAGGATATCCTCTTTTCCAGAAATGCTGTCCTGTCCTGTCCTTTCATTTCTGACAGAAATTTACCTTTAACTGTGAACCACAGGCATATTCTATAAAAAATGATCACCTGACAGCACAATGAACAAGAATAACCATCATCATCCTTTCGCTAAAATTTATGGAAGTTATGAAACTTTTATAGTTATTATTGTCCAGCGTTACCAGTTTTTATCACCTGCTGTTTTTTGTTTCACAAATGATGTTAGTCTTTTTCTTAATTTCAGCAATTTCTTGAACCCCTTTTGAGACAGTGTATTACAATCCTGGAAATTTTTATGAGTGGAAAACACAGGGGAACTACAAGTATCACACCCTTTTCCGAATTTGTGAATTCTGTTGAAACCTACCCACACCCATCGAGAGAGAAATATGCTTAGACTAATGGAAACCAAAAAACCCACTGGAGTGGCATTTTTGTTGTAGAGAAATTCTACTAGTCATGTACGGGAAGTATTTTTTCACTTTTGTTGTATTTATAGCATTAATACTTACTGAATAGGTTCTAAAACGGTCCAACATTTAATTATATTCATTGTATAGTGTATGTACCACATACACCATAGTTATTACTAGATACTTTTATAATCAAATATTGTAGGATATTCTTATTCCCTTTTCACACATGAGCAAAATATCTTGTACATGGCTCAAAGTACAATGTTAAATTAGTTTCTACTTCATTAGATTGTTTTTTTTAACATTCTGCAGTGTTCCCTATAAAACAGGCCTGTTGTATTCATGCTTTTGTTATTGACATAAAGCAAAGCTGAAAGTGCAGAAAATTTCACAAACTGTTAGTCTACATTGTTTTTTTTCCACAATATGGCAAAGTGAAAAATACGGGCATGTACAAGGAAAAAAATGTTCAGAATTTTAATTAATTAATCCTACACTTTCATATTTATCATTTCTTACATTTTTGTTGCCATCGCTATACAAGTATAAATGGTTACATTAAATTAAATCAGTGTCAACTCTTTGACACAGGAACTACACAAGACTCATGCATTTCCAATTTTTATTATTCATCATCACACACCCATAGATGTAAATATACCAACACTGCCCAAATAAGTTACTTTTAAATTAAAAGACAGTACTGAGTTACTTTCTCCCATGTGACACGATAATAAACCTATGAGGTTACAAAAGAGGTTTGAAACTTGTTAAAATACCTGATACATGGCTTCTGCTTGCAGTGCAATATGAAGTTATTTAAGCTGTTGTTTAAGTTTGCATTCAAAGCCTTTTCTCAAATTAAAAATGAAAGAAACTGCACATAGGCTATACTGCTGCAAATATAAATAAAAAATATTCATATTTAGCAACATAGGAAAATCTTACCTCAGGGGCAAAAGAAAAAAAAATGTGCCTTTGACATTTTTCAAACATAGAAACATAGAATATTTCAGTTCTGCCAAATACAAAAGCAGGACTGAAATACATCTCTTACAGCCCACAACACTGTTTTCACCAGTTATCCTTAATTCTATCAACTCAAAAGAGCAAGTACTTCCTTCATTCAATGTACTTTGAATTAAGAGCCTTAAACAAACAAACAAAAAGTGCTTCAACATAAATTAAATAGGCTGATGTCATGCTGAACTTTTTATGTATGTTTTTTATAGGGGAACAGCATTAATTTTGTTTTACTACCTAGCTAATCCAATAGCTCTGACAGAGCATATTAACAATAATCTAAAGCTGTTTTCTCATGAGACATGCTTTTGACACACAAAAGATAAAGGAATAAGAGATTTTTTTCTATTGAACCATTACAATTCATGTAACATCAAGCAAAATTTCATTAACAAGAGTACTACTGTAAATATTACAGGATTAATGTCTCCTATTGCATCCAGAAGAATTGATACCTGCCACTCTATAAAAAAATAAATCACTTCTGTACATCCAGCTTATGACTGGAGTGAGAGGTCTGGAAACAAGACTAGAACACACACACACACACACACACACACACACACACACACGCACACGCACGCACGCACACACACACGCACGCACGCACGCACACACACGCACACGCACACACACACACAACTGGAGGACTGTATGATTTAACATTAATGTGTCCATGCAACAAACTCTCACATGCTCACTTCCCTGCATGCACAACAGCCACACACGCACATATTCTTTCTCTCTGGAAATTTCTCCACAGGACAGAGAAATACTTAGTACATGTAGCAGAAATCACGAGTATGAACTGTAGGGTTATTTTAGAGAGGGGAAGTTAGATTATTTCCTTTCCCCAAAACACTAAATTATTAGATGTTATTTGGGCAGCAAGGCTCAATGTGTCAAATTCAGCCTTCACTAGTCAAAATACACCTGGAGACATCACATAATAACATTATCCACAGCTTTTCAGACAAGTTGTGAATGACATAAATATTTTAAAATTACAACCTAAGTAACCCATCTGCACAAATGTAACAATAACAAAGATAAAGACATACTGAGGTACTGAAGATGCCACTGTAGGTGAGTGAGATATTTAGGAAGAGCTTGGAGTACAGTCAGTCAGCTCCTCTGTATTAGGTGGTCTGGGCATCTTAAGAGAATGTCCCTCTGGACGTCGCTCTCTGGACGTTTTAGCTGTCTGCACCCCTTGCAGGAAACGATAGTCAAGGGGTGCAGGATGGTTGGGGGGATTATATTTTCCAAATAGCTTTGGGACACTCAAGATCAAGTCTTGGCCAACGGTGCCAGTACAAGTCTCACTTGTAGCACAACATCAGAACTTTACTGATGCAGCACCACATCCATCCACATCGACTTTTCGCACAGGACAAAATGCTTGGAGTGTGTTCAGCCTATAAGGAAACAGATAGCCTGGCCTTGTCCAAAGGTTAAAAACAAACCAACCCACCATCAACTCTCCAGCTCACAAATCTTAACACAAAGCAAAGCTTATCATATGAACAAACAGGATAATGAGCTTTTGAGGGACAAAGCCAGGCTAGCTGCTTCCAGTCTTTATGCTAAACTAAATTAATTGGCTGCAGCTTCATACAAATATTTACCTTACAAACATGGGTGGTTCTTATCTAAGTGTCTGAATGAACAGCAATTCTGTTCAGTAGGACAATGGATGGACTGAGCACGAATGGCTGTAGTGGAAACAAAATCCATATGAGATGGCTGCTGTATGTGTATACGGACAGCAAAATTTACCAGAAGGGAAAAGGATGTGCGTGGAGTAAAGCCTGTAGATTTGTTTTTACAGCAGAGCTCTGCACATCAACCAGCAAACACCTGTGGTTGCAGGGGTGGGGGCAGGAGCTCATTCTCCACGTTATCAGAGTCTATTGCTGATGATGCTGCAGATGTGCCACTAGCTGTGGCTGCAGTCGGGTTTTGTTTCTCTGCTGGAAAACTCTCTAAAACGCTCTGTACCTTCTGCTCCACTTCGTCCGTCCAGTCAATGAGGTCGCTCTCCAGCTGGCGAGCCTTCTCCATGACTCTCTCCTGCCGTTCGCCAAGCCCTGTGAGCAGGTCCAGCCCTTTATGGACTTGACTGAGAGCTGTGCTGCCTGGGGAGCAGGAGGAAGCTGCAGTGGTCTGTGGCCAGTGTGGGGACGCCTGGCCCGACATGTAGAGCTCAAACTCCTCAGGGCTCAGGTTCAGCGACTGAGCGTCCAGCTTCTCAATGAAGGCCACTGCACAGCACTGAGGAGAGAAGATGTGGGGGGTTGTTAAAGGAAAGCCTCACAAATGGTTGTTACTTAGATTCTCTCTTCAAAAAGTGTAGTAGTGTATTTAGTTTTCACTGGACTCTGGAAATGAGAGGAACAAGATATGACATATTAGTCTCAGGATGACATAGACAGTCCTGAACATTTCCAATTTACACTAACAAAATATGAAAACGAAATAGGAAGATGAAGAGAAGAAGACACAGGGATGTTTCTGTTATTTACTGTTATTTATATAAGTGGGATGAACAAAATAACACCCATCAGTTCAACAGTACAATTCAACAGCAACACAACTTGTAGAGCAACAGCAAGACAGAAGGTTGAAATTAGCTTTTTTTTCTTTAAAAAAAACAAAAAAAAACAACAACTTTGCTGTTAAACACTAGTTAGTCACCTTGGATTACTGTAAGGCACAACCATAACAACTGCATACAACTATGGACTTTTGATGCTTGTTATTTCCCATCTTTCTCTCCCTTCTTTTCATGTCACCTCTCTATAATTGTCATAAAAGTTAACAAGAAAACACAGGAACAATTGTATGTGACTTAAAGCCTTAACTTCATAACTTCTCTACTGACTTTGACATTCAGTTACAATAATTCCAGCTAATTATCCGTGACTTAAAAGTGGAACTTCTTTCAACTCAATACGTCTTCCCCGCCACACTATACAGTGAAGCAGCAGGTTTTCAGATGAAGCCACAGCGTGTTTCACAAACCTTTAACATGTCTTGTGGCTACGTTGTTACATAGAGACTGCAGTCAGACTTAATACTAACTCAGATACTTCTAACGTGAAATGTTACAACATGGATTTTTACACTGGACTGGTACCACGATGGGACATCTTGTGTTTGGTACTTACACTGCAGCCCCGGTGTATTGGGTACGCTTAATTAAAACTAACGAAGCTTAATACAACAGACCTGTAGTAAATTCCCCCTTCATGACAGTGATCGTGAGGTGAGGTGTGAATTCAACTAGTAAGATCGTTTTCAGGACTGTCTGTAGTACTGTTGAGCTGTACTGCATTCTAGACAGAGATGTTTCTATTTAGCCCGACCTCACCTATAAGTGGGATGAACAAAATAACAGAACACCTGTCATTTCAACAGTACAATTCAACAACGCCACAGCTCGTCTCAGAAGCATGTACTCATCTCCTCACCAGATTAGTGAAGTAGTAACCATCCTCTCCGGTCATGAGTCTGCTGGGGTTGCAGAAGCGGGTGATGTACTGGATGTTGGACTGCAGCCGCGGAGGATTTGCTTTCAGCACAATGTAGATGAGTGTGGGCAGGAAGTCGTCTGCAGACGCAGCCTCTTTCTTGCTGACTTTAATAGCATTGAAGATGTGTTTACTGCAACGAGTGATGCATGCCAGCTTGTCCTTTGGCACATGCTTTGAATCCATTTCAATCACATCTAGGAGGTTGCAGAGAAAACAGAAGATAAAAACTGTTAATCTGAACACTTACTGGAACTTACTGCTAAGATAATTAGATGATTTTGTACCCTAGTCTTCTGTAAAATAAACCAATGAAACTTACCTGTGATGGCTCTGTCAACACTGTCAGAAACCTCGGGGATCGCCTCATCTACAGGAACACAGAGCATCTCGATGGTGACCCAGTGCAAAGCTCTGTAACAGAACACAGTCATTTCAGGTTTCTCTCACATGCAGTCAGTTCATATGCAGCTGTGTTTCCTTGTGCTCAGTGGGAATGCAAGAAGGTGAATGACTACTACTACTAC
Organism: Ctenopoma kingsleyae; assembly: GCA_032353495.1. Classification (NCBI taxonomy): domain Eukaryota; kingdom Metazoa; phylum Chordata; class Actinopteri; order Anabantiformes; family Anabantidae; genus Ctenopoma; species Ctenopoma kingsleyae. Next base: position 19,426,993 of record JAUBNQ010000005.1, on the reverse strand, counting down.
TACTACTAGCAAATTTAAGTATTATTACAACTTTTGTTTGCTGACCTGATTCTGTTTTGAATGGCCAAGTCTTTCTTCTCATCATCTGTGGTTTCAGGACAAAAGACTTCCTTGTAGAGACAAGTCATCATGTATTTCTCCACCTCATCCATGACGCTCTCTACGTGATCTGATGAACCTATGGAGTTATCAGATTATAAAGTGATCATGTAAACAGCATTATTTGATCGGCTTTATCAGATAACGGCAGTTATCTGATTATGAGAAATCGGATAAAGACACCTGGATTTCTCCCCAATACTCCAATGTCTTTGCGCATGTATACATGTTAATTTGATTTATTTCATTTTTTTTTACATCTGTGCATGTGTATAAAAATGTAGACAATAGAAGTGACATAGTCACAACATGAGCAGAAGACAAAAGACAACAAACAGGGCAGATGTTTGTTGTGTTAAAGTCAACCGTTGTTTTCTCCTCATGGAGTATAAATGAAGGGCAGAAGCCGCGTGTAGCAGCCTATTAGCTCCCACATTAGACCGTAGACGTCGCCATGTACCACAGGACAAGACTGGACGTTTTGAAAATAATAGGAAATTACACCACTACGTACATATGTACTCCGAAATAAATCTGATAATGGACTGAGACATGTAAATCATGGTCTTTTAGTTATTGCATTTCTGAAGTGCAAGTAAATGTGTCAGATCCGATTATCACTACGATCTGATTACTCCCAGTTATCGGATTTTTATGGGCCCTGTGTTAAGCACAAGAATCTGCTGTAGACAGTGTCTGTAAACTGTGCATAGAGCTAATAAAAATGGTTAAGCACTACCTTTGAACTGGGTATGGAGACGTTCTGAGAGGTTCTGGTAGAAGTCCTGCACGCACTCTGACAGTTCATCTGCACCCATGTCCTATACAACACATGGAAATCAACAACTTAAATGGACTTCAGCTTAAAAATATCAAATACCAATACCTAAATCAAGCTAACATATGACAAAGTGACACATTGTGCAGTGTTGATTTTTCTTTTCTGTTTACTGTAAATGTGACAAACTGCCAGACAACTTAAAGTGGATAAACAGTTAATAGTTAACAAACTGAATTTTTTTTTCTGTTGAGGCAACATTCACAAACTCATTAGCCGGTGTACTTGACAATGTCATGCACAAAAAATGCTTCATGTTATTAGCACTTAAGTTAAGGATTCAGATCCAAGATTTCAATAAGGAAACGCAACACAGGAAGCAAATAACTGTTTAGTAATAAATCAGAAGTGAAGTAATAGAGTATACCAGATAAACACTGGTGAAAAGTGATGCAATTACAAGATGGTGTAAAATGTGTTGCCAATACCTGTTCTGAAGAAGTAAAATCACACTCTGAAAACAAAGTAAGTAACTGGAAACACCACAAAACATTATGACTGAACATAATGAATAGTCCATTTAAGCTCACCCGCTTATAAACCATGCTCTCAGTGAAGGCCCGACACTGTTTGAAGATCTCCCTGCCAGATTTCAGAGGCCTAAGAAAATCAATAAACTCTTGTGTTGCGTGGTCGCTGTCCGCAGAGGAATGCCGACTGCCTGAGGAGCTGGAGCTTGGGCTGGACTGTGCATCGCAAGGGGCAGCATCTGCGGAACAATATTTAATATTACATTGATTAAAGCTAGAGACACCTGAACAATTTTCTCCTAACATGACAGTAGTTATACCATGTGCTGACTAGTTTGTCAAGCTACATATCTAGGGAACCGAAAACAAACATAATGGGCTTGAGTTAAGGAGAACACAGCCTGGTTGTGTTTCTTAATGTTTCGGTAAATTTATCAGTTTCTGTATTTTCAGTCTGCCGGTGTACCTTTTTTTGGTGGTGTTTTCGTGGAATGAGAGAAAAACTTTGTGACTGTGTTGACTTTGCTGGACTTTTCCTTAGTTTTCCTTTCTTCAAACTTGCTGAAGGGTGTGATGGTAGGCTGTGACTGGGCTCTCTGCTGTCTGCTTGCAAACGCTTCCTCTTCCTCTCTTTGCAGTCTGAAAAAGAAAAGTCAAGATGACACGAGAGCAAGACAGCAAAACAAGGAGGTGAGAGAACATGTACATTGTTTTTGTCATTTAGGCATGATTGCACACAGAATCCAGAAAATCAGAGAAACCTTTCAGCAAGTTCCCAGTCTTCTTGAATCTGTTTTTGCTTTTCTCGCTGATTTTCCTCTCGCGAGCACTTTGAGCACAGGCCCTGCCAAGCAGTGTTGCCGTAAAAACCGCATCCTTTCTTGCAAAGCAGCTCTGATTGGTCCAGATGGATCCCACGCCGCTGGCTCATCATCCTTCACCAAAGTCAGGGGGACTTCTGGGGGGGG
>JAUBNQ010000005.1:19399160-19416448 GCA_032353495.1 Ctenopoma kingsleyae | reverse complement strand
TTTGCACAAAACTGCAATAAAAACCTGATATGTTCTATTAAAAGACAACACAACACAACACAGTACCTCATGTTCTTGGTGAGTGGGGTACAGGTGTATTACAATAGCTGACAAGCAACCATTCACACCTACAGACAATTGTAGAGTCACCAAATAACTAACCACCACACCACCGTGCCCCTGTTGTATGCCACTGTGTGCCTTTCATCAAGTAAAAATAATCCTATTCGAGTTACAAAACACAGAACAAACACGCAAAAACAAGGAGCGAGCTGCAAACCATGGCAACCAGCCCCGGAGCCGTCTTGGATAATTATTTGGCATTAATTTATTACAGAGCAGAGCCCACTGTGACAGCCTGCAACAAAAAATCTTGCACGGTAAGTTTTACCTGTTTAGCACCACTTCCATGGTAGCAGTGTTTCCAGATAACTTTAATAGGAAGCAGGTTTCCTTGAGATAAATAAACACTTTAACAACATATAATTTGCTTAGTTACGGCTAGGCGGATATTCATCACATTACAAGTAACAACATGGGCATGATTTTTATTTTAGGGTTTAATTTTCCCTAAAAGTTATGTTTCTGATAAGTGGTGCAGACGTGGGTAAGGAGCTGAGAAGAGGCAACACTCCTGGTTATGCCTCTACAACATGTGGAGTTTGATGTGCAGCTTGCTGGTGGTGAGACAGGGGGTGTTTTGTGTATTGGGGTGTGTGGTGTATTCATAATCTGCCTGTTTCCAGCCTTGACAACCAGTAGGATCAGGGAAGAAGTGAGTAAACACTGACATAATCATATAACTCCTATCTTGTCCCTGACATCTTTCCCCGTCTTATTTAAATAAGAAAATGAACGAGTCACACAGGTGGGTCTGTAAGCATGTACCAACACTGTACCAGCTCCTGCTTTATGTTACTATTCCTTTACTGTGGCTCAGCATGTAAACACTAGAAGCACAGTAGAAGCACAAAGTTTGAATTTTGCAGTAAAAAGAATGAAACTATGGAAGGTAAATGAATGATACACAGCTTATTACTTACTTTGTCTAAATAATGCTACTGAGGACTCTTATAGTTTTGGTTGAACTTTGCAAAGAAGAAAGGCAGTAAAGTTACTTTTTTGTTTTTATGGAAAACTGCTATGACCACTGTTCACTGTAAATGATGATAGTTACATAAATACATAATATAAATACCTTTACTCAGTTAGCAACGATATGTACTTCTAACTAGTTTTTATCAAGTGAAAAAAAGTGAGTGAAACTAATTTGAAACAATGCAATGAAACATACAGTAGCAACAAAGGAAGCGACTGTGCCCAATCTAGAGAAGTAGAAAACTTCTATCAGTCGGGTCCAAGTACCCTGGCACAAATAGAAGCCAGTACTTCACCGACCCACCGTAGCTGAAAAGCCAGGAACACTGGTCTCTTTCATTTGTCAGTGCGGCAGGACACAATTTTTCCACAGTGCACTGCTGCCAGTAAATGATTTCATGTTTGCTCATCGTATTAGCGATGACTTGTATTTTACACTTTAGAAGTTTGGGGGCGAATGTGGTTACAAAACGAGGACTAAAGGGAATGTGAATGAAATGGAAATGACTCGTAAACATAAGTATTAAGTCTGGTCAAATGAAATGTCACATCAGTTGGCCCAGTGTGAATAAATGTGTTGTTTAAAATACACACAGTATATTTCATTTGAAATGCACAGTGGTCTATAAATCAAGAGTACATCTAAAGTAAATTAATATATTTGAGTTACACAAAACACAAAACAAACACATGGCAATCTGCCCTGCGTGGAGCCATCTTGGATAATTACTTACTTACTGTCACTTTATTTTCAGAGCAGAGTGCACTGTGACAGCCTGCAACAAAAAATCTTGCACTGTAAGTTTGACCTGTTTAGCACCACTTCCATGGTAGCAGTGTTTCCAGCTAACTTTAATAGGAAACGTGTTTCCTTGAGACAAATAAATTCTATCTCACTATCTCTTTAGCAACACATAAACATACACATTCATCCCTAAACGCTGGCAGACTGAGGGATTTAACATTGGTTTCTGAGATAAGGCTCATGAACAATGGCAGGTAAAGATGAATCACATTTACAAGTAATAATGAAAAAAACTGATTTTTATTTTAGGTTTTAATTAACCCAAATTTATGTTTTTCTCTACAGATAAGGAACTCGCCAGAGTGAGGGGGAGATTTGTGGAAAAGGTGTCAAAAGCTCTTCTTAAGCAGCTGCTGGACGACCTTTTAGGCGACGGCTTGTTGAATGATGGGGAGACGGACTCGGTGCTTGAGGACAACAGCAATAAAGCAGACATGGCACGAGCTCTCATTGACATGGTGAAGAAGAAAGGGGACAAAGCCAGCAGGAAGATGATCACTTACCTGGAAAGCAGAGATCCGACACTTTACTCTGAGCTGGGACTGTCCTGTGGTCCGCCTGTTAAACCAGCAGGTGAGCTGACATCAAGAAGATCGGAATATGTCACAGCGTGTCCAGTAATTCTAACAGCTGCTCATGTGTTTTGTGTTTTTTCCAGCTGCAGAGTTGGGTTGGTCATCTAAGCTCATCACCACCACTGATGCATTTTGGACGGAGAAGCTGAATGACAAAAATGTTTGTCACTGTCGATTCTTTACTACGTTTAGCCCAGTGAAAATGAATTGTAAAGATGCTGATAAAATAGTATGTGCTGTAACTTGATCTGTTCATTTATGGTGTTTAACTTTCTTCCCTTAAATAATTTTGATTTCTAGATTTACTGTGTGACAGAACAGTCCAGTAGGAGTCGCGTGGCCCTGCTTATCACAAATAGATATTTTCGTGATAGCAAGTTAAACAGAGAAGGAGCTGAGAAGGATGAAGAGAACATGGAGAAACTGCTGAGATCCCTGCACTACGAGGTGGTGAAACACAGGGACCTCACTGCAAAGGTACTTTTTTCTTGTTAACAGTGGATTTGTCTTCTCATTTGGGTGATGCAGTATCTGACGTCTCACTTGTTGTGTTCTCACAGGAGATTGACAATGCTTTAATAGAGTTTTCCAAACTTCCAAAACTCAAAGAGACTGACAGCGTGTTTGTGGTTATCATGTCTCACGGGAAACTAGGAGCTGTGCTCGGAGTGAACTTTAAAGAAAAAGAACCAGATGAATTCCCTGTTGACAATATTTACAAACGCCTGGGCACGCAGGAATGTCGAGCGCTGCTTGACAAACCCAAGATCATCATCATCCAGGCCTGCAGAGGAGGTAAATACTGTAATTCTCATACTGTGTGTTCTCAGGCATCAACAAGTGTTCCACATAATTACAGCCTGAACCTGCACTGTATTGAAAGTACTGTGTACATGTTGCAGATAAGGGTGGATCTGTGCTTGTCAGCGATAGTGCAAAAGGGGAAGTGGTGAGTGACGATGCGTCATGGTCAGGCCCTGCTCGTGAAGGACACATTGTGGATGATGCTTTGTCATATGTACACAAAGAAAAAGATTTCATCTCTCTTCTCTCCAGCACCCCCGGTCAGTTTGTCTCTGATAGAGACTCAACTTTTTCTGAAACTTGTGACATAGTGAAGCTTAACATCAACAGTCAAGAAGAGTCACAGCAAATATAATAAACCATCATTTTCCTGCAGATACTGTCTCTTACAGAGAAACAAGACAAGGGTCTTTTCTTATCCAGTACATTGTTGAGGTATTCAACACCTGCTCCCATGAGGACGACATTGATGAACTTTTCAGAAAAGTAAGTTTTGCATATGAAAACTGTTGGCTTTATTTTTTTGTGATCTGCTAAAAGTTAAAAGGTGAATTACAACAGATTTATCCAGAATTTCCCTTTTTTCTTCTTTTCCCCTACACAGGTGATGCAGCGTTTTGAAGAGTTTCCCTCTGAGACTAAAAGACAGATGCCAACCAAAGACAGATGCACTTTAACAAAGCGCTTCTTCCTGTTTCCAGGTCGCTAAGACAGACTCAAGTGTTGGTCAGTGAACACCTTCTAAAGCTCTCTAACAGCCACATTTGAGTTTGCTTTGCTTCATGAGAAATTACTTTGCTAAGAAAATCTGTAGCTTCAAACTTGATTTTCTGCTCCACATTGACCTGAGAGTGAAAAATGCATGAGCAGAGAAGAGTAAAATAAAAGAAAATGAGACAAAATGGCTTTGATTAAACACATTTTTTGTTTAACACTTCTTTTTGTTTATTTAATCTGCTATAAACCCGATTATTTCTGTGTATTTCTGAGTTTTTTTTAAATTTGTTCTGTATATAATCAGTTGACTTTAAGTGAAGACAGCATATATTTAGAAATTTCTCAGAATTTTAATTCTTATATCAGTGTACTTTGTGATTCAGTGCATGTTATTCTTATTAGTGTCACCCAGTAGATAAAATGTAGAAGTTTTAGTAACTGTAAAAGGTTAAAGTCCAAGTGCAATAAACAAATATGAATAAATCAGAATACTGGTGACCTTTACTTGTTGATATGAAAATAAAGAGTGAAGTTTTGTCTGCTTGGATATTGATCCAGTTTTAATGTATATGTGACAACATACATCACAGCTGTGTGAGCCCAACTTTAGGCATTTGGTGCATGTGCAGGGGCCATTTAACTTTACTTAATGATTTATATGCATTTACATGGTGAGTACTTATTGTTGTTTATTTGAAATAAAACTACATTTATTATTAGTCATTATTATTTCATTAACAACAACACTGTAAATGAAGGAAAATTCTTCCTTATTCAGATGTTAAATGCACTTGTACACATTCTGTACATTCATCTGAGAGTTTTTGTTCTCTTTAAGAGCTGTTCATACAGAGAAGTGTTTCTATTAAATTAACATGGTTTGTTCATCTTTAGTTGTTTCATTTGAATCATCTGCATTGTGAAATCCCTACAAAGATCTTGTCCAGTATATTGTTGAGATATTTGACTTGATTATGTACATTTTGCTGATGTAAATGAGGTAATATGTTCTGCTGTTGTATTTTTACCATGTTGCATTGCTTTTTGTCTTATGCAAAGGATCTGAACACAGAACTGAGATGTGAAGGATTTCAGACAGAAGATATGAAAATGTTTATTATTTAAAATAAATAGCTAGTAAGTAGAATTTGACTGTATCTGTGTGAAATATTCAGATATATTAACGATGGTGAGTGATTCAAGTGTAACAGTGACAATGATGATAATTAAAAACGAACACTCTGGTATTGTGTATTGATTATAAATGATAATGGAACAATCAAATAGTGGAAATAAATATATTTATTTAATTCTAATTTTAATCCCGGAAGGCACGAGACTAAGTGAGGAAGTAAATGTTTTGTTTGCTGTTGTGGAAAAGGGAACTTGAAAGAGGAGATGAGAGTTTAGTAAAGTGTCAGAAGGACACAGATGCCTCAGAAAAATGGGAAGGAAATCCCTACATTTCATTCAAAAATGTGATCTGAGTTAACATCAGCCCAAAGTTAACCTAAAAAGACAGAGTTCATGACCTGGACAAAACCTGAGAGAAGGGACATTAGGACTTATGATAAATGAATCTGTTTCTGTCAGCAATCTATTCAAATTTGGCCTAGAATTCAAATCACAGGCCAGATAGACTATATTTACATTTAATGCAATAAACAAACAAAAAAATCTCTCTTCATCTCTTTCTGAGACAGTAAGATGTACAGGTTCATTGCCTTCACTGACCTCTGGGAATACGAAAGTATGTAAAGAGTTACTGGAAGCTAAATGTTTCCTGGTTTCCTGCTTCACTTAAACTCAGCTAAGAAAGCGGTTTTTGAGTGTTTAAATTATTATCATAAAGGATGTGAGCTTCTCTCACCATTGGTTCAGAGGAGTTTGAGATTTAGAATTTAACTAAAATATAGTTGCAGTAAAAACATTTTGTACCTTTTGTACTTTTAACATCTTAAATGCAGAAGTTTTGCCCAAACAGCCACAATTATGAGAACCAAACCAAAACTTCCCTTTAACAGAATTACAAAAACATCAGGTCTTTGTGACTGCATGCATACAAAGCAAAGCACCAACTCTGAATGTGAGTTTTCAGACAAAGTTTATTTGAAAAAGAAAATCCCCAACGAAACAAAACCATGTCATCACGACACGACACAAAGGCAACGAGTTTGAGTAGGCAACACGGTAACATGGTTGCAGTCTGTGCATGTCTCATGTGTCACCAGAAATCTGATAGGAGAGTCTTTTACGGGGCTACTTGGAATTCATGCTGACGCTTTCATTGTCTCATCAAGTTCACCCATAAAAATAAACACATAAGTAGCTTGACAGAAGAATATGCTCTGTTTAAAGCTTGGGTTTTATAAAAAGACATAAAACAACAAGGGTTTTCCACTTAGAGACAATAATTATCAATCCAACCCGACTAGACTCCATTTGAACAGCTTATTTGAACATAGTGGCAGTGTTAGAGAGCTTTATATCAGTTTACATTTTATACAAAACAAAGACACATGTGGCTGGAAACAAGCACTCGTGCTCTCAGTCCGTCGCTCACGCTCAACACGTACATACACGTAGCTACAACTGAACACGCACATTTCCTGTTTCACTTGTACTTGACGCATGCATGCACTCACTCGCACTCAACACTGCAGCCACAGTCAGAAATGCTGCACAGCTGGTAAGGCCAGATGAATTTAAGTACAGCAGCGTTGCTTCTTGCGAACTACAAGAGGTGACGTTAGAAAACGGTTTGGCAGTGTGATGATTCTACGAGCAAAATATCCCACATCAGTACAGCTGTCGTCTTGCCTTTTTTGCAATAGAATACAAAACACCACTTTAAAGTGTGCTAAACCATGCAGGGTTTTTGAAGGGAGGTAGAGGACATCAGAGAGAGAAATAAGCAAAAACTCCAGTAAATATAAAGTAAATAAACATTTAAACAACAGAGATAAAGTGGCTCGGATAACATTACAGATTAGTGGCCTGTCACTTTTGCCTGTACAACACAAAATCGACATTACAACTGAACAAGTGTCACATTTGGAAGTTGGAATGTATTAGTACAGCGTTACATACCATTTAGTAACTTTTTCATTCAAGAATTCACTTTTTGGAAACATCATATCTTTGACAACACTCAACACTCAGATAAACATTTTGCAGCACCGCACATTTACAAAAAAAAAAAAAAGCAACTCATGCGAGAAAACACTTCTGGCCCTGTACAGTGTGTGTAAAATGTATCGTACAGTATGTAACGCATCTTGTGCTAAACGTAATACCGTAGATTGCATTCATGAAAACAGGGAACTGAGAATGTGTGTTTGCGTGTCTTTTAGTGTGACAGCGGCCGAGGTTTAGGCCAGCGTTCCCCCAACGATGGAAGCAATAACGATTCCCAGGATCACACAGCATATAATAATCATAATTTTCTTCTGAATGGTGTTAACATGAACAGATAAACGGACATCCAAAGCAGCAAATGGGGAGCAGAGGAAAACATGTTACTTGATACAATATTTATAATAATCAAAACAAAATGCAGTTTAGAGGAACAGCATAAGGATGCAACTACAGTTTGTAGAAGGACTAGTTGTTTTTATTGTATCTGTATGATGTTGGAGTGTTATCCTGGTTTAGAGTCACACCCTCTACTTTTAACTCCAAAGATCATCTATTCCTGCATTTTGTTCATACCACATTAAACAACATACAGTATATTCACACACATGCTTAAATCATGAATATCACATTTAAAGCCACTATGTGTACATACACAACACTTTTCCTGGCATCTAGTGGTGGTATCAAACTGGGTCATGTGGCAGAGAACAACGTGCACAGCTACATCCAGAAAGAAGCTAAAAGCAATATATTGTATAGACTGCACCACTGGAACTGTTGAATTTTTATGTAAAGAAAATCCACATAGTGACTTTAAAGCAAACTTAAAACCTCTTTCTAGCATGCATTCCTGCAGATGAGTTCAATACAGCCACTGTCCAACAATTAAAGGGATAAAATTCAACAATTTGGATTGTTTTTTGACTTTGATATGTATTTGCTTTCATACTGTATGAAACTTTTACGTTAACTCTAGGCAAGAAAGCAAATAAGTGCATGTCCCAAATGTTGAACTATTCCTTTAACGTTGTCACAAACAGGGACAGAGTTTTAAGTTATTCATCCGTAGGTATGAGAGAGGCTGATTTTATGACTTTATGATTCATCATAACATAAACATGCAAATCATTTCCACAGAACATGCAGATGACAAAGGTACATGAATCATGACACTAACAGACACAAAGCACAAACTGATTTTCACAGTTATTCACTGTTGTATTTATAAAAAGCACATGTTTAAAAATCCATCTAAATGTACAATGTTTGTGTGCACGTAATGTACAATATTATGAGGCATTCTGCACTGCCTTCAGACCAGTAACACAAACCAGCAGCCCAGTTTATGAGCAGTTACTGACTGTACATTACAGAGCTTCAATAATCAGTGCATTTTAAAGGCTGCACAGTCAGTAGTGTGTGTCTTGGGCATTCATATAACCGGAGGGTTTCATAAGGTCCTAACTGAGTCCAACTGCGAGGGAAATAATGAGGATGGTGAGACATACTGCAATACAACCTCCTATCAGCATCACCTTCTGGATGGGGGGAAAGAAGGAGGACAATGTGTCAGATAATGTTTCATTTAGTTTTTAGAAGTTGGATTTAGGAGAGAATTAATCAGAAACAGAGACAGAAGGAGAGAAAGAAAGAAAGTAAGAAACCAGAAAGAAGGAAACTTTACTGTTGCACTACTGTTTTCGAATATGTGGAGAAATAATTAGTGAACTGGGGTGATGTGATGTATGATATTTCTCTACCGAGTGCTAATGTAGGTATAAACCAAGAGGTGGCAGACTTGCTCTACGGTGGTGCAGGTTGTTAACAGAAGGCAGGACATCATCAGTTTCGAAAATGTCTCTTTATTATAGTGTAGCCTGGAGTATCATAGACAGACAGAGTTTGTCATTTGTCTGTTAGATAAGGTCAAGAAATCTTTCCTCAACAGCATCCACTACAACCCAGATGAGACTTTTAAACAGGGTGTTATTTGACTTTATTTATTACATAAAACTCAGTATTGTTACAGTATTGCTGTTCCATGCAGACCTGTGTCTTGTGTTTTCCGTTGATTTGGACATTGCATTGCATTTGCATATAGATTACACCCCCACCAACAGCAGAAATACTTTCTGTGTCTTGTTGTACGGTATGTCAAATCCACTCACAACTCACATGCAGAATACATGACAGATGAACATGCACAAACAACCACTGCACCACACTATGTACAGTACATGCAGTTTTTGATTTTCACGTGATAGCATGTTTGTGCACATGCATTGTTTCGTTGTATGTGTGACTCACCCTCCGGGCTTTACTCTGGTATTTAACCGCCTTCTTAGTGTCTGATACTGCCCTCTCCACATAGTCTACTGAGTGCTCCACATTGTACTCTATGCGGTCTATCATTTCCCCCTGGGAGAGTTTAGTTACAGAGGAGGTGTTGAAGACATGCAGACAGAAAGAAGAAAGAGGGAAGCACATGTGTAGGCAGGAGGAGCATAGAGTGGATAGAGATGGAGAAGAGGTGAGGGAAAGAGGGGAACGATGGGTGAATGAGAAGAGAGAGAGAGAAAGGGAAGCAGCAAGAAGAAAGGAAAGAGAGAGGGAGGGAGAAAAAAAAGAGAAAACAACAACGTGAGAGCCAGTTTAGTAGACACTGAGCAATTAGCGTCTCACCCGCTTGCTGGTCTTTTTGAACTTTTTGCATTTTGGTATGCTCTCCTTTGCCTGTTCCACATATTCCTGAGCCTCCAGCACACTCCGCTCAATATTGTTCACCAGCTCGCCCTGCACAAAAATAAGAGGATCGTGGGTAATGGTGGTGAGAGCAGAAATCCGCCTGAACTCACAATCCGTACCATCTCTAACCACATTATTAATCACACTTCTTTTGTGTTTTTAAGTGTCTGAATTAGAAGATTACTCTCACGAGTGTTTAATTTATACTTTTTCTATCAGTTCTGAGTAGCAAGAGTCATTAATCATGTTTAAATTACCATTCATCAAAAAATAGTATTGCACATTTAGCACTGATACCAGATTGTTAAAAAACAGAACCAATCATTTTTCCATTTGAGTGAATATTAGTAAATCAGAAAAGTTATTAAATCAGTGTAAAAAGATCACAGGTAAATTACCTTGTGGTATTAGAAGGGGAGCGCTGTTCTCGGCTCACTAGAACTCAGAGTCATTCTTGTGGTGACAGTGTTGTGTTGTAGGAAGGAAGAAAAGAGGAAGACAACAGAGAAAGTTGGGGAGAAGAGAAAGCAAAGCTGAGAAACCACAAACAGACTCGAGTATAATCTTAGATGATGTGGCACTCAGTTAATAAAGGAAGGGTTAGTTCAATTAAATATTTATGCTTAGAGCATTCATATGTGCAACAAGAGAATACAAGAGTGACAACTGAAGAGAAATTCATATCACTCACATGAAACTATTTACTCTCAGTTTGTCATTCTGCACGTGACGCTCATGTTTCATTTTGCCTGAGTCAGACTGAGATAATCTCTGTGGGGGTTTAGGCCACACACTCATGCTGGCGACAGACCTAAAAATGTATCGTTTACACTTTACTGAGCAGAGCACGGACAACTTGAAGACACGAGAATAATCTTCATATGTAGTTCTGAAGAACATATATAATAATATCAGTTCAAGTATGTCCGCTGCTCACTGGATGATACCCGTTCTAACTGTGCAACAAAACAGCTTTTTTTTTATCACATGGGATGACAAAACTTAAATTACATTAATTCTCAATCAAAAAGTCAAAGCCCCTGTTATATTTAAATGTGTATTTATAATTTACTGCTCTGACAAAACAGCACCACTTTTATGTCTATAAAATGGTCTAATGGACAATATCCCAAATACAGATAATCAACGGATTCCAATCAACTGATCCTCGGGCCAAATGTTTCTCTCCCCCCAAATTTTGTCAGAATTTACTGAGATATTTAGTCAACAGACAACCAGATGGAGCTGAAAACATAATTTCCTTCCAACTCTGTTGGCATCATTAAGCCTATTTAAAGTAATACTTTCTACAACTTGCATGTAAATTAAAAGGTTGCCAGTTTGTGACTGTGTGAAGTGGAGTTATTGTCATAACAGGAAGAAGCAGCAGCTGTTACAGCAGGACAGTCTGGTGACAGCCACCTGCTTCAACCACAACTCTGACTCTAGAAACTGAATTTTTAATTCATTCATTATTGTTCCTGTTTATAAATGTACAGTATATATACTGCATGTATATATATTTTGCATAAGCAGGTTTGTTTTCTCATGTTTTATACTCGGTCTCAAAGCACAGAGCTGTAGGTACTGAGAGAGAGAGAGAGAGAGAGAGAGAGGATCAGTGTTTTCACCTGACTCTCCACCAGCATGGCCATGTCCATGAACATATCGTGAAGCTCTCTGATACTGTTTTCCAACTTGATAATCTCATTGTGCCGCGTCTCAATCTCGTTCATAGCTTGCTGGGTGATGTTGTCCATAATGATCTGAGATGGTATAGCAGAAGGAAATGGTTAGAGAGGAGATTAAAAAGATGCTTTGTGTGTCTTCATATTGCATTTATTGTATCGCTTACCCCAGAGGTAAAGATAGCTGGGTTGTCACTTTCCAACATGCTCTCCAGCTCCTCGTTTGTTGTGTTTCTCCCAGCTAAATCAACACAAACACACACACACACACACACACACAGATATTAAGACATGTACTGTAGGAGCAATGATTAGACTTAGAAAAGATTCCCCAAACTACAGAGGATGACGATCATAGGAAAGAAACACCAATAAAATTCCCTGAATTACAATAGTCATCCCTGTTCCTTCTGCATGTCTGTCTGAAATTAATTAAAATGAGAGGTATGCTTCCATCTTCTCCACATGCTCATTTTCTTCCTCTTCATCCACCTCAGGTGTTTATACTCCATGTTAAACTCTATTCTTCCTTCTCTGTGAACATCATTTGATGTAATGGAGAGATAATTTGTGCTATAATTCAGACTAATCACCTATTGTACGAGATTTTATATAACAGTTACTGCACATAACTGCAATTAAAAATATATTTATAGATTTTTTAAAAATCCCTTCTCTTCTCTGTGGGTGGTGTGTGTCTTCTTCAACCTCACAGTTCCTAAAACCTACGAGTCTTGTGTTTTTAAAAGCCAAAACCAGTAACATTTGAAGGTGAGACACTGCATTTAGGGTGTTAAAATGATAGACACACATAAATATCAAGTCAAAAATATCAGTCATGTTTGATCAGTATCAGAACACCCTGGATCAGTCTGCACATCATGTGGTTAAGATTGAATCTCATACCTGCAGATAATCCTTTTACATTTCCGCTCCAACTCTCAGAACAGGCAAAGCATAAATCTCATAAATCTTGATGTGTAGTTTCCTGACCTTACAGCTCAGGCCATCACCTACTTATTCGGTACTTTATTTCTATCTCTCTACGTTCTGTACCTGCCTGTATGATATCACATCCTGCTGATGTGTTTGCTCCTCGTCAGTCTTTATTTTCCCCCAGCAGACTTGTCCCACTTCACAAACATTCCTCTACACACCAACATTAACAGCCTTGCGTATCTTCGTGTCCATTACACATCACATTCGTCATCTACCATCTTTGCTTTGCACATTTTAAATCCTCTGTGGGGCTATAGATGCAGTACAGTATGTACTATCTCTTCCACATTATGACACTGTGCATCCCCACAAACAGTTAGCTGGTGTAAAATACAAGCTGAGCTACTAGTCTAACTTCTCCCTCATTTTACAGTATATTAATGTTCTTCAGGCATAAACACGGTATATATAGCCAGAAAAAACAAAGACTTTAAAGAAATGTAATTTGTCAACACTATAAAAGGACCATAGCTAAACTACATTCAGCACAACCAATGGCAACTAATTAATATATAGGAGATTTAGGAAATCACTACACTGTCTAAACTGAGAATCTTATTTTTTTAACATTTGGCAGAAATGTTGTTTTACAGTGTGAGAACCTGTAAAAGCATCAATCTTTTGCTTAAATGCTCCCTATCATAGCATCACATATTCTGGCAGGATGAAAAATATACTGAGATTTCACCTGAGGAAAAGTGGCAACACCACACTAAAAAATGAATTACAAGCCCTGCATTGAAAATATTATTTAAGTATTAAATGTGTATATTAAGTGTATTATTTAAGTATTTTTGGAAAAAAATACTTCAAATTACAAATATTTATCATACAGTATATACTGTAGGTCTAGTATTGTCTAGTATACAGTGGAATAAAATGGAGATACTCTACTGAAGTACTAGAACCTAAGATTTGTACATAAGTGCAGTGATTGATGTAGGAAAGAGTCACAGTACGCTCAACCAAAGAGTTATTTCCCTCCTAGATGGTTTCATTTGAAAAGTTTTTATAAGCATGTATAACATATAGCATGCTGACAAGTTACATTAGCTAGTGACACCTGTGTCTCAAGGTAAAATGAGTCATCACTACTCAAGCTACAACTCAGGGAGAATTTATTTCCTCATACTAACAGGAGATTGTGTTTGAATGAACAGTTTGACATTTAGGAGACTTCTTCTTCACAGAGCACAAATAAAAAGCAGGGTAAACTAAGTGCTCCTGGTAGCTTCGTGTTCACTGTACAGACAGGAGAGTGGTAGTGATTCAGACCCACTAACTCTTGGCAAGAAAGCAAATCAACCAGTTTCCCAAAAATATCAAACCATTCATTATAACACACAAGACTCTATTTTTTCCACATACATGTAAAATGCAGCTTTACTGAAAAAGCCGACAAAGCCTTTGCTTTATACAGATACGGCTTTTTCTTTTCTCTGCAGGACCTGTAGCTGGTAAATTTTGGAGGCAACTAAAAATCATCTATTCCTGCCCTAATCACAGTGTGCGTGAGTGTGCGTGACATTTATATGTAACCTGGTGGTCGCTAAACTTGGCTCGGTGGCCAGTGTGTGTGTGTGTGTGTGTGTGTGTGATGATGGTCTGGAGTCAGAGAAAATGATTGCTCTTTCATGAATGCAATACTAATGAAGCTCCTCTCTCTCTAACGTTGTGTGTCCATGTGTAGTTCAGCGTGCACTTTTGTTATTTGTCTTCACTTAAAATACAAATGGATTATATCTGGTCTAATCCAGACATCGTATCCATGTCACACTCATGAATTTTATTTTGTTGTGGTTAAGTCATCTCGTTGTTTTATTACCGTGCTAAGAATCTACTCATGTTCAACAACGACGTTTTGCAGTTTGATAAACGAGAGGATGGAAGTTAGCACACAAAGAAGAGTGAGTAACCACATTCCCCACATCACTGTGATCAATTCTCTATTCTCCCAGCTTTTCACAAAACAATCTTTAAGGCTTTAAAACTGCAACACTGAAGAGGGTCAGAGTTGGAGTTGAAGGACAGAGAGCAGCGACAATTAGTCTACACACACACACACACACACAGTCCTGACAGGCTCAGAGGGAGGCTCTTATTTGTTACCATGGATACCCAAAACCCTGAGAAGCCAAGAAGTCTCACTTCACCCGTAGTGTTTATGTACTATTAAATCATTCATACGATGTTGCTACCAGTAACAGTATTATGCCATTTCCATTGTTGTGTAACACAAATGAAGCGAGACCCCCAAAGGAACGGAGTGAAAAGACAAAGCACATGTGTTCACACATGCAGAACAAAAACAGGCAAGTAATACTCATGCTTCGGTTTATAATGTCACCTGCACAGGAATGAGAAAAGCGAGTACTGTATGTACACTGTATACTCTCTGTTTGTAATACTGGAACAACGTGTTAGTGTACACCTGTGTCTGGGAGTGTGTGTCTGTCAGTCATGTGAAGGAGGCCACGTGATGGCAGTGAGCAGCATCTCCTCGTTCCTGCAGCATCCAGAAAATAAATGTCTGATATTGTGAATTTTCAAATTACTATTAAGCATAAATGCTACAAGAATTGACCTTAAAAGTAGTAGTCACAGTAGTGTGTGAATCAAAGATAGAGCCAATGTGATTTTAAAGGAACATTTTGTAATAAACCTATTTGCTATCATACTGATATCTATGACATATACACCATAAACTAAAGCCAGGAGATAGCTGTAGTTAAGTTAGCTTAGCACAAATACTGACAACAGCTATCAACATCTCCATGTTCTGTCCAAAGGGAAAAGAAACAGTCTATACCAGAGTCTGTGAAGTTCACTAATTAACACGTTGTTCCTTGTTTTTTCTTTTTCACGAATAACGATGCACAAAGATACATGTGTGAAAACATCATGTGATTTTACACTGTGACTATTTCTTGACAAGAAATACAGTAGAGAAGAAGTAATTCCTCTCCTGGCAAACATGACATTTTATGTTTAAAAATAGGGATTCAATTATTTAGAAAAGACCAACCAGACATAGAACACAGCTGTTCTTGACCATCTCTGGATTACATTTATTTACAAAGAGGAACTTTGCAGCAGGTGAACG
This sequence comes from Ctenopoma kingsleyae, assembly GCA_032353495.1. Classification (NCBI taxonomy): domain Eukaryota; kingdom Metazoa; phylum Chordata; class Actinopteri; order Anabantiformes; family Anabantidae; genus Ctenopoma; species Ctenopoma kingsleyae. The sequence goes on along the minus strand of JAUBNQ010000005.1, from coordinate 19,400,776 downwards.
TCTTGTTTTTGCTGACTTCCAATGATTAAGCTCTGACCTTGCTGTAAAATGACTCCAGAGTGAGTTAGACCTTGACACTTTGGAGTAGACGTGAATTTTAAACTGAATTTTAGAACAGATGACAGCACAGCAGCTCATTATAGAAATATTATGTCCTAGAAATCACTGTTTATTAATAAGCTATGGTAGGGATCTGAGTTATCCAAACTGCTAAATAATGCAGTATATTCTACAGAAATGTTTCAAAGATGTAAATTGTGAAATTGTTTCTGAGCACTTTACATTTTGTTGCTGACAAGTAGTGCAACTATTTCATTTACACAGAAGAAATCAAACAGAGCTGTTTGTAAAACTGTTTGGTGAGAGTTGGAGGAACTGTTGGAGGGAAAAGATGATGTTATATTTGCATTGACGTGTTTACAGTATTTCACCTTCCTGTAGGTTTGAGTAGAGGCAAACAGGAAAAGGGGGAACACAGCGGAGCAAACATCGATACTCAATCTGACAGACCAGACTAGGCTTCCCTCTGTGTGTGACACACTTATTGATTCACACACAAACCAAGTCAAAGTGGCTCACACAACATAAATACAGCTTGCTTGCTGTATAAACCTGAAGGAATTACACTGTGTTATATCAAAACACAGAACAAATGTAATCAGAAGGTTGAAGAGTTACAGGAGACTACAGGATGCTGGAAACGTGTTTCCTTCTTCTTTGGCTCATTCTAATAATTTGTCCCTCTTCTCAGTGGTTTCAATCCATCTCTGTACTCTCCCTGTGTGTCTAATCCGTTCCTTGACAACAGGCAATATCAGAAAAGGCCTCCTGTGACTCCACCAGCTGACAAATCAAATCCAAATGGATCTGGAGGAGCTCAAGGAAAAAGGGAGTCTGGTGTGTGTTTAACTCTATGAGGAGAGTTTCCTTTTCTTTGAGTAAAGCACTGTGTGTGATTACTGCTGTTCTTTTGACTGGATTGCATTTAATGTAGGTGTTTTGGGTGGAGCTCACACATACAGACCTGGCTGCATGTGGCCACTCTAAACTGACAGATGGCCGGAGGAAATTATGCCCAAGCCAAGTACACAGCAACATAACTGCCCCTGCTCTCCTCTGCAATTACCAATAAGTGAGTCATGTCATGCGCCTTTTCTATATGCACGTGTGTGTGAGTGAGTGTGTGTGTGCGTCTTTGTGTATGAGGTGACTGTATTGCGATGACTGTTTGGGCAGCTGGCACGGTGCGGCCTGCCAGGATGCCGTGGCAGAGGCCATGTCAGGTGCTTGGTCCAGGAGTCTGGGGCCTGCAGCTAATACATCTCAAATCAAATCACATATTCAGTGTGACACGAGTGAGAGGAGCTCAGATCTAAGCTGCTGCAACCTGGCAAGTGCATGCATATGGGTGTGGGTGTTGGTGATGTATGTGTTTTGGAAAGTGGTTTCAGTGTGAGAGCGGTTGTTTTGGTACACTACAGCAGGCAAATTCAAAATAAAATATGGATGAGATGAACTGAAATTTGACAATGACAATGATAATGTTTTCATGTACTTCAGGTTACATTTTATACCCAACTTAAAACCTAGTCTTCTTGATTTGGTTAAGACTTACA
>JAUBNQ010000005.1:19385809-19399060 GCA_032353495.1 Ctenopoma kingsleyae | reverse complement strand
TAATGTTTTCATGTACTTCAGGTTACATTTTATACCCAACTTAAAACCTAGTCTTCTTGATTTGGTTAAGACTTACAGTGAAAGTTAATAGGTGGCCATTCATTTACGGTTGCAAGAGTATTACTGTACAAGACATCCATGATTATGATACTCACAGGATAATGTGCTACAGAAGTTCCCATTTGTCAGAAAAAAGGCCAAAAAGGCACAATTCTGAATTTTAAAGGCAGTAAATGAGGAAAGAGTCTGCTTCTGCGATCATGTCGCTTCTACCACATGAATTTCACAGATTGAATTTGGAATAATGTCAATCATTATGACGGGGACTAGTCTTAGAAGAGTTTACAGCATGATGCATGTGTTGACATTTAGCCATGGTATCCTCACACCTTCGTAAGAGTGTATTTATATACACATGACGAGCAGATGTTAAGCAGAAAGAGAAAAAAGTGAAAGAGAATGTAGGTACTGACATCATTTCTAGCCTAATTAACATGAAACTAATGGATGGAGGAAGGATGAAGATGAAGACGATGATACTTGCGTAGGCTTCACATAAAACACATGATGAGACTTTTTTTCTCAATACTGTTTTGCCAATTAAATTAATAAAGCTGTCATGAGCGTCCAGGAATGACACAGTGATCCTACAACTGAACCATTACAAGTCATTTCTCTACATCAAGACCACAGCACTGGTCAGAATGCCAATGTTTAAGAAGCTCATTAAATATTAAAAACAGACAACTCACATCTGAAATTACATTAACATGTACAGTCAGTGGCATCTACTCACTGATCTCCAGCTGTCTCTGAATGCGACCCTTGCAGCGCTCCCTGTAGTCCGACTGAGTGGTGTTGTATTCTGACATCACCTCAACAAACTTGCGGGACAGTGTGGAATGCTGCAGATACAAGGAATAAGAAGAACATTAAAACCCTTAAAAACGCTCAATGTCATGACACCAACTTAATAAATAGTTTCAACACTAGATAAACTGCAAAATAGGAAAATATATGCAAACATGGACGTGTAACTGTGTCCCAGTGGCATATTGCACCACCAATTCAAAGCAAGTGTGTAGTGTGTTCACGCTGTAAGTGTGACAAAATAGTTTGTACACAAACAGATTTTTGAGGATGCTGCCGATGGCCACTGTACCATGATATATATTGTATCATCAGATTCTTGCAATTACACAGCCCTAAATAGAAAAACACATACTTTAAGTAGTATGCAGCGAGAACACAGGTGCTTTTTCTCCTGAACTGTACCTGTGTTTTACGTATCCTCAGGTCAGCTGATGACCTGTTCTGCCCTTCTTCTTGTTCGATGGTTTGCTGGATACCTGGACAGATACACAAATATACAATATACAAACTCATATAGACTCAATATAAAATCTACAGCAGATTTTCAGATCATATTAACCTTAGAACTAAAACAAAACTTAAATTCTTAATTTACAATAAATTAGTGTTGGGGCTGTATTCATAATACGTAGGTAGTTAAAGGCAGTTAGCTGGTGCAGGTAAAGTGCCTTGTTGTGCCAGTATTTAGAAATAACATAATGATAAATAACCTTTAGAAATGTCAAAACAGTACAAAAATACAGAAGAGGATAGTTTGCACACTTCCACAAAGATACAGTTCACAGTGATGACGGACTTGGAATATCTCAGTTGTATGTGAGAATACAGATCAGATCCCTATTTTCCTCCCTACATTCACTCACAAAACATGACAGCATCTGTAGCAGCCACAGATCAACACAAAAATTATATTAATAATGCAGTATATCATACTGAGAATGTCATACATGTTGCAGGTATATTATGTGTCTGCATGACAATCACACATCAAATCAGTCACTAAATGGAAAGGCAAGAATTGGAAATGTAGCAGAGACATGACTGTTGGTGTGACTGCTCATTTTCTTTCTTCTTTAGAGGATTTCTGGCTGTAATAAGCACTTTTGCTGACTGACTTCACAGTCACACCTCAGGAAGTCATTGGAGAGGAGTTGCTGCCAAGCATAATGACGCAAATTAAAGTAACTGTCAGTGTGAGGCCATGTGAAGTACTCAATCAATTACTGAATTATACAGAGATGTAAGAGCCTGCTCATTTACATTCCCATTTTGCTGTTATTTAAACTTGGATGAGATGGCTGCACCAGCTGTCTGTAGCAGCTCCTGCACATTCAGTGACATTATGTAAGATGTCTACACCTGCAGCTGCTTTTACTGTATGTAATATGCACCTCAGAGTTTATGCAAACAGCTTGAGCTGACAGGGTAAACAAGTTCAGTAACTGTACAACAGAACATCACAGCTGATGAGGTATAGGGCAAGCAATTTTGACTTCAAGAATAATTAATTAGCAACAGTAACGAGTGGCACATGTAATGTGTACATGTGCCAGCATCTCTGAACTCTCTGAGACATAAACATCAATTTATTGATCCATCCTGTTCCACTGGGGCTCTTTCTCGGCTTTCTGTTTAATGTTCGAAAGTCAACAAAATATCAACAGTGTAAATTGTGTCTTGCACAATAACGATGCCTGTTATAAAGCAGACATTACACCGACTGTTGCAGGAAAATGGCAGTGGGTTTCATTTACTTTATTATATTCTGTAATATCAATAATTCTGAGATAATGTGTTAATTGTTCTGAAAACTTTGCTGGAATGATTTAACTCAACCACTGAGCTTTGTTGAATCTGTGTCTTTGCAGGTTCAGGCTGCTCTCATGTACTGTAATATTCATTCACTGCACAACCGCAATATACTGTAATGCAAATATATAAAAGGCATGAGATGAAATTTGTACTGGCACATGCACAGTTACAGTGGCATGAAAAAAAGATATGAACTCATTGTAGATCTGGTTTTCTACATTGACTGAACATAAAATGGGATCAAGCACAGACAAAGCTTAAGCTAATAACATACAAACTTAATATATTTGTTATATATTATAATTGTTCATGTCCTGTCTTGTCTTGAACAATAAACATTCAAAGTGCTGGATGAATTCTTTAATTCTTGCCATGCTTCCTTGCAGAGGTGCTTTAGCTCAGACATATTCTTAGGATGTCTGGTGTGATGTCTATCTTTAGGTTTACACAGCATCTCTCCCGGGCTGAGGTCAGGGTTCTGACTGGACCACTCCAAAAGATTTTCTTTTTTGAAGCCTGCTCCCTCTGCCACACTTCTTGGCTGGGATGATGGCTGGGACAAACACAGCGGCACACTTTAAGCTTGCCATAGAGCAGCTTTACCCTACACTGCAGTGAATGGTGAATGGAGCATTTTGATTCACGGTTCTTTTGTTGCCTCAGGGCCAAGACAGCTTTCCATAATGGGGGTAAGAATGACTTCCCAGGTTCATCAAGGTTTCCTACAGGATAAACTCAGTGTGGCTGTCCACCAGCTGATGCAGCAGGACAATGACCCTAAACACAAAGTAAATCTACTACAGAGTACAGAGCTACTCACCAACAGACATCCTAAAAAACTATGACTAATCTGAAGTTCTCTGAAGAATAATGGTCCAAATCTCTCCTGAATGTCGTACAGGTGTAATCCGTGGCTAGTGGAACTGCTTGTTTGAGGTTACAGCCATTTTTGTTCTTATCAAAAATGTATCCACACACACACACACACACACATTACACTGCAGGCAGTTACAGAAAGGTATCCTGTGGCGACAACTGATAAGAGGCGAGAGGTATGTGATGCAGAGTCTGTATATGTACATGTATTTGCATACTATTCTGTGTCTAAATGTGTACAGGCTGTACGAACACAGGACAGGGGATAGGGGCTATTATCTTCCAGCTCTCTGCACTGAAGTCGTGTTCGTCTTTCCTGAAATATACAGTACATACTACAGTAACCACTATTCTTTGACACCTGAGTCCTGCAGGTGTGCCCAGGATAATTTTTATACTGTTGCAGAAAATCACTTACAGGATTTCAAGAAGGGCACATGTACTAAATGTACATAAATCTTCTATATACTGTATGTATCAGAAGAGAAATTAAAAATTATTCAAATGTAAAAGTTACAAGAAAAGAAAAAGGTGGGAGAGAAATCAACAGGTTTATAGGATTAACACACAGACACACACGGATAAATAACAAGCAAGTACTCTTAATACATGTCGAGGATGTGATCATGTACCAGCTGTGCATAGATTATGCCTGCACACAGTATGTTACTATAACATTAGTCAGTTTGTGTGCAACAAGTGTGAATAAAACTCAGTATGTGATGCGGCGAGTGTCACTAATCACGCTGCTCACTGCAGAATCCATGAGTGTAAACTCAGTTGTCTGTTAACGTCTTACTACTGTAAGGCAGATTTTAGGAGCAACTAACAGTTTCATTGCTAAACTAATTTATTGATCATGAATTTCTTATATTAAATGCTGTTCTATAATAATCTTATTACAATTTCCTGAAAGACAAGAAAAATAAACAAATCCTTACATTACACAAGCTGGAAATATTTATTATTTCTGCTTGCAAAACTATTCAGAACATTTATCAATTATGAAAATACTTGGTGAATGATTTCTGTTGAATGACTAATTGAGCCCTTGACTGATCATTTCAGCTCATACTTGTAAAGAAAATACTTCAAACTGGAACCAAAATCACCATCAAGTGATTTATTGCTGTGGGTAGTAATTATGTATAAACACTGAGCATTTTCCAGATGCAATTCAAAAACAAAGTTAAACTTGTTTTTCATGCTTTATGTTGCTAGAAACACTTTTGGGTGCTGATCAGACTAAGAAAGAACTAAAGAATCTACAGTATCTTTTGCAGTGTGACAGGCCTTTATCAGTATCTGAATGCTTAAACTGAATAAAAACAAACGGTCTGTAACAGTCAGACAATGAAAATGATCATTAGTAGTTTTAGGAGAAAATAGAAGAATTGTACTCACTCTTTAATTTGGAGCGCACTTTGTTGGCCAACTTCTTGATGTCTGCCATGAGATCCTCCAGGTCGGCCTTTGTTTCTTAAATGAGGAAAAGAGAGGAGAGGTTAATGGGCATGTGTGAACCCCCACTCTTATATACTAACTCACCCACTTACACAAACCTGTGTGCCAGGCAGTTGCACAAAGACAGAATCAATACTGACACACAAAAGACAATTCTTAGTGTCAGTCCCAACAATGATTCAGTCAACAGCAGCACAGCACGTCCTTCCACAGAACCTTCTCTCTGCAGTCCCACTGTCTTCTTTCTTTTCTGGTCTACACCAGCAAACATGCACACTGTACAGTCTAAGAAGACATAAAGTTGAAACTCATGTGGGATGACGGGTACATGTGGGTGTGGATAACTAAGATTTGCTATTTTGGTGACCAGAGGAACAAGTGAAATGCAACACAATCCAGTCTACAGCTACAGTATGTCAACAGAATGACTGCACAGATGTAAAAAGCATATTTATGACAGGCATGGTGTGTTTGCAACAAATGAATGCAAAGGTGCTGTATCCCCAATATTAAGGAGGCCCTATAAATTCTGCTGTAATTTTCATATAGGTGGCAAAAATAGACTTAAAACCGTATCACAATATTTTGCAATATTTTTGTGGTAACAATGTAAATGATATGACAATAGTACTATTGAACAGCATTATTTTGGTCCCAAGTCACATCAGTGTACAGTGTTTAAAGGCAAACAAACACAAATCAACAATAAGCTTGGATATTAAATACCAAAGAAACAAAGCAAAAATTATTAAAACATAAAATATGAATGAACTATTTTCTTCACAGCAGTATCTGTGGTCCATATTTTATCATTCACCTGAATCCATCCTTGTTCAAATTGGCATTATATCTCATGGTTCAGACTTGGCAATTCATATCATGGAGAGAAGTTATTACAATATCTAGGTAGTCATATTGTTGCACTCAATTGTATGAAAAATGAAAAAAATAAATTAAACCCAGCCTACCTCTGCACCTCTGCATAGCTGCCCAGTCAAAGCTAAAGTGGGTGTGTTTGTCCGATTGTGGATTTCAAGTGAGTTTTACTCATCATTGCCTGACAGTCACATCATGCTGTCATACTGAAGAAGAACCGACTTTTTAATCTTTTCTCCCTTCTGTCGCTTATTATAGCTACAGCCAGAACAGCAGATGGAAAATCTTATTTAACAGATTATTACACATGGTACACAACTCCGAAAAAACATTTTGCCTAATGTGGTAGGTCAGGCTAATAATGGTATGATTATTATAACCGAGAGAATAAATTGAACAATTTAAATCAAATCAGATTCTCATTAGTGATGTAGATGCAAATAAACAGTTCACTTGAGTAATCTTGTCTAATGAAATTTTTCTTTTGTAATTGCACAGAAAATAGGAAGACATGAAAATACTGTAGCTTATCATGACTTTTCTCAAAATAGAGCACGTGTGGCCATACATTTAACAGACAATATATACAGTAGGTCTACCATGCAAACATAATGGGCCTAATGTTGTATCTAAGAAACACATAGAAAGTTGGGCATCTTAATCAGCATCAGGTAAATAAACTGTATTAAATTCCAATCACATCTTAATAACAAAACTAACACAATTCTGTTAGATTTGTTTTGAACTGTAGTCATACTTTGCAGATGAGACAAATACATGAATGACACATTGTGTTAAATGTTCTGTCTTAACTGAGCTGAAAATAAACTAATAGTATGCAGATTTACTTTCCATAAATGCCACATCATAACCATAATAAATGGTTTATTTATCCAAAGTCATTGTAATTACATTTAAGCACATTTTACTACTAATGACCACTATTTGTCAAAAAAGATATGAAAACAAATGTTATATTACTACGATTGTGTTTTACTGCAGTGTCATTCACTGTCTGTTTAAACATCATTTAATCAGAAGGAGTTATAGTGGTTGACAATACATTAATAATCACATAATTGTGCTTACGATTACACTGTGGCAGTAAATCATGTATTAATCGTTTATGTGGGTACTAAAAACCATCTATTTAATGTTCAGAGAGAAGAATCTGAGGCTGAATGAGGAGAGGAGCAAAAAGGAGGGAAAAGGAGAATGGTTTTCACACAAATTCTCTCACTCTCCCTGGAGCATTAATCGCCATTTTTAGCACATTGCTGAGTACTGAGAAAGGAATTCATCATCTTAATGCCATAATAGAGCCAAATCTCCATATGTCAACAAGCCCTGAGAGGCCAGCAGACATAAAAGATGGTCCTTAAAAGTTACTCAAGTCAAACTATTCAATCAAACCAAAATTGCTCTTTTTTTTAAAAATAACTTTGTAGTTGCATAAAACCTGCTTTCTTAAAGCTGCATAAATCACAAAGATGAATAACAGACGGAGGAACTGAAACCCACAGCAAACATAACAAATCTGCTCCCAACTACAGATTCAGTGGATAATTTAATTACACAGTCTGAAAAAGACTTCAGTCGCTACTAGATGTTCAATTATTAAAACATGATATTTGAACATATTTTGTGATAAGAAAGAAGCAAAAATAATCTGACATTATTATGTCATCTCCTTCACCACAGCTGCACAGTAAATCTACATTACACATTGCGTGAATGCTCTGCATGGCAGTTTGAGATATCACATTTGACTGATATACTGAGCTATACACTCAGCACAAACAAATAAAATCTGAAGGCTCCACCATCATGATCGTACTTCATTTTATTAACACTGAATAATTTACTGTATGTTCTATGAATCCTAATCAGCATCATATACACACTAATGCTGTCAGGGATAAATCCTCTCACCAGCCCGTCTGATAACACAATACTGTACCAGCTCAGCGGAGATGGTGAACCTATTACCAGCTGATCAGCAAAGTACTACAAGCTTGTAATCTGCTTAACAGACGTATTTCCATATCAGCAAACATCAGGCAGTGGTACCTACAGCAGAGCTCAGCAGGACAAAGCTGAACTGTACATGCTGATAACTTCAGACAGTTACTGCATTTTATATTCAAATGCAAAAAAAAACAGTTCATTGAATGTAAGATGTTACAGACATTTTTCTCTTTTTTAGATGCGACAGTAAAGAGATGACTGAAAGGACACAGAAAGGCAACTAAGATCACTAGGTCTTCTTGAGATTTCTTAATGATACCCTGCTGAGGTTTGTATGGGTGGAACCCTGTGCATGTATGCACTGTGATATTTTTCTGCCATTTGCTCCATATTATTTGCTCATCGTTGGTGCCAGTGGTGCAGTGCCTACGTAAAGGCAGTCGACTGCAAACATAGATGCTAACAATGTTCGATTTAAAGTATGAAACAGAAACCAGCTTTACAAATATTTCATGAAGAAGGAAATGCATTCAGCACATTTGCTGGCCCTCAAGGACACGCAAAGCTTTTTGGTGAGAACCAGGTAAACATAACTTTCTAAGAGAATCCCTCAGAGCTGTATTGACAAGTGTAATATTATAATAAAATGATACCAGACTTGTGGAGGATACATAGAGAAGTAAATCCAATCTGAGTAAGTCTCTAGGAAAAGAACATAAATTAAATCAAGTACTGAAACCTGGGGTTATGCTAAAGAAGAACTTAATATGCAAAATATTTTCCACAAGTAATTCTAAAACAAACACTGACACATTACCATATCCGTGGTATACGTCTGAATAAAATTGCATCTTTTGTCAATAATTTTGTTGCTAATGGCAAAATGTGAGTTTGTCATGGTCAGAGACTGGTCTGAGGCCCTAAGAGCAAAAAAGCAGAGCTCTGTGCTTTATGTTTGCTGTGTGTGCAGAGCAAGAGTTGCTTCATAATTGTAATCACTTCTGTATCACAGAATACCTGTTTAAAACTGTAATCAGCAATGCGGCTAAACTGTAATTTGATTACTCACATGACAAACAAAGATAATTTGTATTTTCTCTGAACAATGAATTGTCTGGATTTTTTTTCTATTCTTCATCTTTTGTCCCCTTGTGCACATCGTTTCACAACTTCAGAAAGTCTGAGAGGTGTAAGGTTATGCAAAAGTGTCTCTCTCGTGTCTGCGTAACCATAGCAACCTCTGGTAACCTGTTTCATGAGGTCAGCTCCACTGGCATCACAGAGATAGTAACATTAAAAAACTGGGCTGTGTGTGTGTGTGTGTGTGTGTTAAGGAGTTAGATTAGATTTCCCCCTCGTGGTTACCAAACAGAGGAGGCCAACCTGCTCGATCAAGTCTCTATTCATCCTCATTATTGGCTGTCTGAAAGAGGAAGAGTGCAGACACTGATGAATAAGTAGAGGGAGTGAGAGGGAAGCAAATTAGAGGGCAAAACTGAGGAGTCAATTGAGCTGTGGCTTCACACTCCATCCCTCTCCCAGACGCTCTCAAATGGAATCTTCAGGTCACGCTTGTTGCCATCATTAAGACTGTGTTGCTATGGCGATGTGTGCAGTCGTCCTCTTTCCAGCTTCCGATTGTTTCAAAGACAGATCGAGAGAGAGCGAGGGAGACGCTACGAGGCAGGAGTGAACTGAGGAAATGTGGAAGATAGAGGAAACACAGAAAGAAGAGATTAAATAAAGTACTAGTTTACTAACTAGTATGCTCTAGGGGGATATTTATGTAAATGTAATATGTATATTTTTGGCCCTTTTGAATTTACTTACTAGTTAGAAGTAAAAGCAATAAGATGAAGTATTCATCACTTTTGGAAAATTATCTCTCTGTGATTTAAGAGGTTTCTGTGTTCTGGGTCCAATTGGCAAATGGGCTAAGAAGCAAAAACAGGGTAAAAAAAAATAACAAGAGAGCACACAGGCTGCTTTTTTTGTCTTTTCATGCAACTCTGTCTCCACTGTGGTGTGGTTTAATATAAAAAAGGTATTAATGACTTCAGACACAATGTGTTTATTCACACTCAACCAAAACCATGATCTTTCCCTGATCTTAATCTTAAGGGAAGTTGTTATCACACTGAATAATGTCAATATACTGTAGAATGACACCACTATTCTTGCATCCACAAAAGGTCAATAGCTTCCTCTAGGACACTGAAAAGCATACACATTATGCATAGCAGTACACTGACAACAACCAGAATGAAACAAGCGGACCAGAAAGGCAAAAGCTCATTCAACACTTCCCAATTTCAGCCGAAGCCACATAAGAAGCTGATCTGCAACTGTGTTGGCATCGGCAGAGTAATAGTGACACAAACCAGGTTATCGTGACTGTGTTCAGCACCTCTAAGACTATGACAGGAGCTGGTGATCAAGCAGCTGATGAATGACCCTGTGACTGTGAAGCAGCTGATGCAGATCAGAAAATCAGCGTAAACGTCAGTGCACGGCCTGATACTACACTTCATATACATCCCATGTAGAAAAACAACTGTTTTCTTAAAGCTAGTCATTCCAGTTTTTTAACAGCTGAAAACATCTTACAACAATACTTTTATACTGATAAATGTTGATCAGGGTATTTTCAGGTGATGATTAAATTTATCACTTCAGTCAAAAATGAACCTGTGATCACATGAGCCATGTGGTGTGTTTTTCAGTTCAGAGCAACAAACTTGCACTACACTGCCAGCCCTCATGTCTACAGCGTGTCTATAACGATCAGCCACAACATTAAAACCAGCAGATGCAGCAAGCTGTAATGTGCTGTGTGTTCTGACATCTGTCAGTCTGACAAACCTTTTTAGTTGTTGGTAATGAACACTGCACAACAGGAACACCCAACAAAAGACTGACCAACTTTAATATCCCCTTGACAGGAGCCATTGTAACAAGAAAATCAGTGTTAATCAGTTCACGTCTTGGTAGTTTTAATGTTGTGGCTGATCATATGAAAGCATAAGGGCAGGGATTAATAACGATAAACCTCAGTTCTTTCCTACATCAATTCAACAGGGTCAAGCAGCATTCATCCACTTATAAGACAGACCTCCAGGTTTCTTCTTCACTGTCACAATCAGCAGTTTACCTTTCACACTGATAACACACGTAAATCAAATGTCAAGGTACGATGATACCAAGTCATCTTCCTTTTTAAGGCAGGATCAACTGCTGCCATTCCAGTCTCTAACTTGCAGTCATTTATCATTTTTTCCCGTCTCACAGTCTCTCTCTGTTCTCTCTGTAAATATGTTACCCTTTGTGTGTTTGCTCTGCTTATTGATCGTCTAGAGTCCAGGTGTCTGATGCTTCAGAAAGACAGAATATGAGCTCATCCCTCAAACATGACCAATATTTGCCTTCCTGCAGGAATGCAGTATGAAGTAAGGTAATGACGAAATGACAGAAACGACGAAGTCTAATAACTAACTAACAACTACACCAAACAGAGAAGACAAGGACATTCTTACCTTTCCATCGTTACATTAGCTGCAGAGATTTACTACAATGATTCACAAGTAAGAGGTAACATTGGTAATGAATGGACACTAATCATAGAGATGTATCTGTCTATCTATACTTATACATATACTTATACATATACATATACATATACATATACATATACAGTATATAGGCAGCACCAAGAGCCGATGTGGGATATGGGTATGGTACCAGATAAAAGTAGCAAACCCTTCCTTTTCTTTCTTTTCAATATCTCTTTCTTTTGGAAAATTTTTCCGAGACAGTAACAGGGTAGCTATGTTAAAATGTCAGTGTTACTGTCACTCTGAAACCTCTCCCTGCCTCCCAGCACTTGACATTTCAATCTCGATCAGAGCAGTAACACTGCCAAGAGGACAGAGGGCAGTTAAACAAATTTATTCCTGAGTTATCTCACTAGCTTTGACCTCCACTCTGTGCAGAATTGTATGTGTGTATCCATGTGTGTATCCTCAGCTTTGGGCATGCACATCCACATCCTATTAACTTCACTTTAAGATATCATTATTGCACAGCATAAAACCCAGTCTTCAATGTCTGTAACACTACATCGCCTCAGATATTATTAGGGAGATATAAGGGAAAAGGAAATGGAAAGAGATAAAGAAGAGAAACACAACGAAAAAGATTGTCAGGGAGGAACAAAGAGCATACAGAAAGCTGGGGGAACTTACACAACACTTTCAAAATTTGGTTGAGGCCGGTGGAGCATTGGCAAACAGCACTGCGAGGGTGGAAGCACACTCAGCCAAAAAAAAACTAGAAATAGTAACACTCAGACACTGCAATTAAAACAAGCATCTACAGCGCTGCGAGTTAATGACTTTTAAGAGTCACAGCAAAGATGCTCTTTGGAAACTGGAGGCTGAGATGTCAGTGGGAGTGAACATTAAGTGGACGCGAAAACAGACAGAGAAATGTTGTTAAATAAACTCACAAGTTTAAGCATTAAGGAGCCGACTCTGCATCTAATTAAAAATCTAAACAGGCCTACATTTTGCAGGAGCGTGGTGGTAGTTCAGCAATATCAAACCTGTGGATTTGTGGTTGTAGCGAGCAACTGCACCACCCATATTATGATTTGTCCTCTGATTAAATCTCAGAGTTAACATTTCCTCTATTTGGTTTCAGTGAAAACCAAATCACAAAACGTTTATTTTTCTGGTTCTCGTGCACAAACAAATGAAAGCACTTCATCCAGTGTGACACACCCAGACAGAGTTTCTCTGTTTACATTTATTTGCAGATTAATCTTTTGGCAGACAGAAGGATTTGGAGTTTGACATTATAATTGATCCAAAATTCTGCAGTCAGAAGTGCTGATAGAAAACACACATTTAAAGCCCATCTACTTGTTTTCTGTTGGTTTTGCATTGATTTCTGAAACCTGCAACATATCACCCCAGGCTGCTTCTTTTAAATGTTTTTAATGCACAAACCAGGAAGGCACATTAACTGTACTGGGATCAATCTTTTGTGTTCCCAGTACACAGTCACTGCCCATGTTTCCTCCTACAGCTTAGACCATAGTTTGAATTATGGGGGGGCTAAGCGAAGCTTGACTCCACTGAAAGTCTCCTCTGACATGTTTGTGGGCAGCTCAAAAAAATCATCCAATGTTGTCTTAAAGGCTGCATTTTATTTTCCATGTGTTAAGGTCCTTGAAATAAAAAACAATAGTATAAATATTTCAATTCAATTCAATTCAACTTTATTTATATAGCACCAATTCACAACGTAAGTCATCTCAGGGCACTTTACAGTGTAAGGTTTAAGACCTTACACATTATATAAATATATACAGAATACTGTAGA
>JAUBNQ010000005.1:19373261-19385709 GCA_032353495.1 Ctenopoma kingsleyae | reverse complement strand
TAAGACCTTACACATTATATAAATATATACAGAATACTGTAGAAAACCCAACAGTCCCACTTGAGCAAGCACGTAAATATATGACATGATATGCTCTTTCAGAAGAATAATAATAATAATAACTGTGTCAAGGAGAAGGTCTTATTTTCACATTAGCTTAACTGATGAATAGATTTTATTCTAGCGTCACACATACACAGCTCACATGGATATACAAAAGACTACTTATAGCTGGAGGCAGAGGAAAACATGTGTCAAAACATAGTAAACCAGACATTATCTCTGGAGTTGCTCTTTTAACAAAAACTGATCTCAACAAATCTTAACTTGAAGACCATAATACAACGGACATAGAAAACAACCTCATCTAAATCATGAGGCTGATACTTCCTGTTGTTCTCTGTGACTGACTGAAGACATTCAGTTCCCACAGTCAACAAAACAGAACTCCAATGAGAACCATGATGATAGTTATCTAACCTGCAATGAAGAGAAGGGAAATGACAATTTGGGAGAGATCAGCTACCTACAGCTATCAGACAGAGTCGGTGTGTAGATTCACTATCTAACACTGTAAACTGTCCTTATCTCTGAAAGCTACTATCTGATACAGCACATCAGTCAGTGTGGGAAAGAGGACAGCAAGTGTTGAGAGTGGAAAGAAGTATAATATGGGAAAACATCTATAACCAACATTTTCCAACATTGTGCTATTCCAATGTAGGTTAAACAAGCAGTGGCAAATGTTTTAATACCTCCGCTAAGTTTCCTTTCATATCAACCTCATCCTCTCTGGGTGTAAAGGCCAATGACGATGCAGCAGAAAAAACACTCCACTGATTCTGACCTTTCGTTATGTAATCTAACAACTACGTCTCATCGATCAAAATATCGAGGAGAACTGCTGCGCAAGGCCAACAAATAATGCTACAAAACAAAACTAATAATGCAATTATTTAAAAGCAAATGGAATTCAATCATGTTTCTAAATATATCATGCATTTACTGTATGTATGTATTTCCTGCATTAGAGAAATGTGCTCATGAGGAAACATAGGTTCAATATCCATTATGGTCTGATGGCTATACCCAATCTATCATCATTATCGAGCCTACAACTGTACGCCCCTGTTGAGCACAATCCACATAAACACACAAAGCAAAAATAAGCACACGCATACAAACACACTGTATATTACAATTCCCTGGTGGAAATTTGCTATGCTTCATTTGGGGGGAGCGGGTAAACTGTGACACAGGATAATGTGTAATGCAGGGGTGGTGGTAGAATCACACAGAGTTTCTGCGTGTGTCGGTATGTGTGCAGATTAATACAGGCTCCGCAAGTGGAATTAACTTGGTGGAGGAAAAAAAAAAAAACACCTCACTTAGCAAACACCAAAGCTCCCTCATCAGAGGGTGGGGAACAAGAGGAGGAGGAGAGGGGTCGTGAAGTTGGTCAAGTGGATGGTAGCTGGGGAGATGTGATTATGAAACTGATAGACCGTGACAGAAACATAAGGTGTACCACCTGACAATTCTGCGCTAAGTTGTGAAAGACCTTTACTAAAGCTCCCACTGTGTGTGTGTGTGATTTCGTTCTACTCGACCATTATCCTGTTTATCAGCAAACAGGAGAGAAAATACATGAAAATGAAAGACACTGCGGTCACCTTCACTCGCAATATCTCACTCGGTGCAGATTTCAGTAAAATCCACAATATCAGTTTTGATGTAGCTGATAGAAAAGTGAAGAGTGAATGATTTAGATGTGTAACTACTGTGAAGAAAATACTTAAGCTAAAAGAAGAAAAGAGAAAGGAAAGTGTGATTCTCATCAGGGAGGAGATGAATTCTGATTTGGACAGAGGAACACACTCTGAAGTCAGCGAAGACTTTACACTGCAGAAAAAATGCTATAAGACAGAATCCACAGAAGAAGACATATGTTTTTTGTATACATTATTAAAGACCACACTGCTCTTTTATGTCAGCAGCATGTTTAGTGCAAAAGAGAAACTCATACAGTATTAAACATGAAAATGTTGTTGTGCAATTAGTTTTGAGTGCAAGTACAGAAATGTCAGAATTACAGACATTAGTAAAGCAGTCACAGGGAGACAGAGCCTACACACAATCAACACACATCCCTATCTCTCCTAATAAGATTCACGTATACTATCAATGACAATGTTTTATTCTAATCCAAGAAGTGTGCCGTTCTTACAGTGAATGATGCAGCCTTTGGGTCTCACCTCCTCTGGTTAGTATTTTGTTTCCTTTATTAAACTTTATTTATTATCTCTCTGAAGCTACAGTACATTGAAGATGCTCTCCCAGTGAATTATTTTTATTTTATTCAATACAATTTCAGTTTTTTATTGTAGTGCAGCACCGCTAATATCCTGCTCACTATGGCTTCTGTGTAGACACTATGTTAATACTGTGAACTTGTCTAGTTTGGCAACACATTTCATTTATAGGAGAAAGGGTTACAGCTTGTTTGAGACACAGCTACAAATAGCTGCTCAGAGAAACTTCCTGGAGTACTGTATTCAGATGATTTGAGCCCCGGTCAGTGGCCACAATGCAACAGGCAGACAGTGAAGAACGTACTGACCTCCATGTCAGGAACAAGCTTGATGTTTTCCTCAGCTGGTGAATGATCAGCAAGACACACACACAATTTCAGTCACAAAGCCAAATTATATCTTAAATGCAGCACCTTGCCTCATTGCTCCACTCTGGGTAATCTGTACATCCTGGCTGGTTAAAGGGCTCATCTGCTGCCTGCTGCTGCAAGCAGATCAATGCTTTTTCAGGTAGGTGGGACACAGGGAAACATGGAGAGCAGAAGGGATTGGGAGGTGTTACTAGTATAAGTATCTCTCATGAGAGCCAGATCAATGCCCTGATATAAATGAGAGAGCAAGAGCTACAAGAGAACGGAGACGGGGGAGTAGTAGGAAGACAGGAGGAAAGATGGATTGTAAATTGGAGTATCTAGCACAGACTGAACAGAATCAAAGGACAGAGTAGTTGAAATGAGTGAAGATAAGAATGAGGAAGCATTGAACTGGTCAAGAGGTACAGGCAGGAACAAAGAGCAATGAAAAGGAAGCAGAGAAGTGGAGAAAAAAGCGCAAACAAACAAACAAGAGTGTTAAGAGGTTTCACTGTGAGAGCATGGACGCTTAAAAGGACAGAGTGGACTTACTAATAGAGGGGACACCTTCAATATTCTCAGATTGTCATCACAGTCTCTATCAACAGGCATGTTTTTTTTGCTTTTCTAACATATTGTTCTTTATTTTCCCAATTTCCTTTAAGAGATAGAGTCTTTTTTTCCCCTTTTGTTCAGTGGAATCTGACACTATGATCTGGCTTTTTTGCTGCCGCTGCACATTAAACAGCATACAAAACTGTGACTTTTGGCTTTATTCTCTTTCTTCCTTCCATTAAAAGCTTCTCTGACTCATTACTGAGTCATTTGCAGTATTAATGTTATCATTAAAGAGCAACAGAATATAGGTGTGTGAGAAAAGGTCAGTCTTGGTTTGGACAATGTGACCTCATCTGGC
The DNA here is from genome assembly GCA_032353495.1 of Ctenopoma kingsleyae. Lineage (NCBI taxonomy): Eukaryota > Metazoa > Chordata > Actinopteri > Anabantiformes > Anabantidae > Ctenopoma > Ctenopoma kingsleyae. The sequence continues at coordinate 19,382,128 of JAUBNQ010000005.1, read as the reverse complement.
TAAGTCAATTAATTAATTCATGAATGAATATATATGGCTGACAAATGAGAGGAATAACCAACAGTAAAGTCATTGTGGCACCTGTGGGATGGGATGGGATCTTTCTGATGCCTGCATTTAAACAGGGACTTTTGGTGACTGTGTTGGGAAGCACCATGAATTCAGCAGTGTTTACACACAGCAAAAGCTATTAGCTATTAACCCTGGAAAAAAACAGGCCTGCTCCCCAATGAGAGGACTGAAGTTCACCGGGAGCTAAGGCAGTGGAAGTGCAGAGCTAGAGTGAAACACAGAGAACGACAGAGACGTTATAGACCTTGTCTGTCCTTCCATCATTATGCAGAATGTAAGATGCCTCTGAAGTAAAATGGACAAGTCATCGGCACTGATCAAGGACCAGACATGGCTGAATGAACTTAATCCCAACTCCCAGCTAGTGAGGTTGGACAGGCAAAATAAAGAAGGCGCCCTGAGCAACACCTTCAGTAATAGGCTGCTCCACCACAGTGTGTGAAGGAAGGATGCCGCAGGTGCTTTGTTTCTATTGTCATCAGACTTTAGTCTGCATCGCTCCCAGAAACCTCAAGTGGCCTGGATAACTGCAGACTGTTTTGTCTGACTGCACAGCTCAAAGGCATCTGTCAGTTTGGCGTTGTTGTTGCCTCTAAGTCATTTGAGTCAACAATAAAGGGAAGAAAAGATATACCTCTGTATGACCATGTGTAGTGAAAATGCCTCAGTTTTTTACTTTTTACTCAGCAAGTTTTTTCAGCCTGTGATGTAACTCAAAGCACCAGCAGATGCTGTGGCTACACTAAACCACATTCTTGCATAGGCAAGAGTATGTGGATGACAAAAAATAAAATAAATAAATAAATAAAAAAAATATCACACTGCTGCAGCATTACGTACACTCACTGGCTGCTGTTTTATGTACACCTGTACAATCTAATGCAATCCAATACAGCAGCTCTGCCATAAGTTCTGCTTGGTTGCTTGCTGAGGTTATAATTTCTCTGTTTTTGTTGAAACGGTCAGAAAGGTGATAACTCTACTTGTCACAAACAATAAAGAAAATGCAATATATTTCTGAGAATCACAATTTGGTGAGGATTCAGTTGTGTTGAACTGTCTTACCCAGAGAGAATTAAACAACAAACATGAAAGGCAAACAGTCTTACTCTCATCGGGATTAGGTGAGGCGAGGATGGCGCTGTGCTTCCTCTTCACCTCTTCCACTTTCTCTGCCAGAGATTCAATATAACCCCGGATCTCTTCCACCTGTCATAAGAGAGCGAGCGAGAGACAGAAAGAGAGAGAGAAAAAGAGGTTGAGATCTGTTCAATATACTGAGGCAGGAAGCACTAGCGATTAACCTGACTGACGCTGACAGTGAACTGAAGATGTCGTTATCATATTAGAGGAAGAACGAAGAGGCAGAGTGAACACAGGCATCACTGTGGCACTCATCAATATAGCGCTGTTATTCACTTTTCACGCTTCTTTTCAACACATGATCTAATTCAGGATGACCAAAATGCGTTGTGGCTACACTACATGCTCACGTACTGCATGTGCATGACCAAACAGCGCACCCATATTTAACTGGTGAACATCTCATTACAAAATCATGAGCATTAATCCGCTGCTGTAACAGGCTCCACTCGTTTGAGAAGCTCTCCACAAGAGTCTGCAGGCTGCAGGGTTGTTCTCCCGTTTAACCACAACCATTAGCGTCGCTGATGTTGGGTGATAGTGTCTGGCTCGCAGCTCGTACTCTGGTTCATCTCAAAGATGTTGGATGAAGTTAATGTCAGGCCATCTTCACAGAAATACTGAGAAAACCAGGTCTTCATGGAGGTACAGTAGCTTTGTGGCATCTTCATGTCGACACAGGAGAGAGCCTTCCCCAAAGTTGGAAGGAGACTATTAAGTATTAGTATGTCACAGGCAAATCTCAGTATTCATTGATTTGTTATGATTAGAAACATTTTAACTACACACAATTTGCATCAATTACTGGTCTGCCATCAAAAACTATTTTCTATTTAGGTGAATAACTATTGCTCAAATATGTGGATAATGACATATTCTTCAGAAGGTTATAAGTAAATAAGAGTTTGAGTCTCTTTGTGTTCACTGACCCTCTATCTGCTCCATATGCTTAAAGAATTAGTTCTGTCCAGACACTGAAAGAGTTTTTAGTGCCTCTGGCAGGAAGATTTTTGATGCATTTGAACAAAAACAAGCTAGAACCAGTTCTGCTCTTTCCGGTCTTTATGTAAAGCTACGCTAAGCTAACCAGCTGCTGCCTGGAGCATCATATTTAGGGTACAGGTATGAGAGTGATATCAAGCTCCCAATTTCAAAAAGCTTGAACTATTCCTTACACACAAACCAGTAACCCTGATATTCAACACATGTATGTCCCTCTTTGAACTCTGTACAGCATCATCCGCCACCAAGATCCACGTTTGACATTCTAACCAATCACGTCTCTCCTCCTCCCTGCTGTCTCACCACCAGCTGTGCTGCCTCTGGCCCAAGTGACAGCTGGAAGAGCAGCAGGTCACATCTGTCAGTGACTTCATCAGTCTCTACTTTCATCTCAGTGTGTCGTCTTTCTCCTCCTCTACACCTGCTCCGCCACAGGCCGTCCTGTTCTCCACTCGTTCTCTTCAGTATCTTCATCCATACATTGCTAAACGTTCCTCTCAGCTTGGGTTATTACTCTCCCTTTATCTCTTTAATTAGCTGCTGATTGGATATGATTTTTAATAATGACATAACTGGCTCTAGAAGACCACTGAGGAGAGACCAAGCACTACAGAAGGCAGAGTGAGGTGAGCGCAGAGTTAATAAATGTTAGTGAGGCAGGTGGAGAGAGATCACAAAGTTAAGAAATAAAAGAGGGAGACAGGAATACAGGAAGGAGGAGATGAGAGAGACAGTAAGTGAGCAGGAGATGCAGCTGTCTCAGTTTACAAACCGTGTGTTAGTGAGTCATGGTGCGCCTCTCACATCTCATAAGGCATCAGGCAAATTTTATTGGTGTAGGAGAAAAACCAATATCAGACACTGCTGAAAAGTTCACACATATGCAAACACACATAAACACACACCTACAGGAGCTTTACCAATTTTATAAATCTATAGTTTTCTTTATGAACTTGAGATGCTTGTAGACACCAAGACTCTCTGTATCTTACACAAATACCATGTTATCCAGCTTAATCCCAGAGCTGATAACTGTTTTCCTACTTTGTCATCTCATTTTAGTTATTCTGCTGTAAAAGTCTCATTTTTTTTATCCAGTAAGGAGCTTGAGGCCACACTTAGCCCGTCTTGCTTTTTCTCACTTCATTCTTGCATCATTTAGTGAAGGATCTTTAGGGGCATGAAATGAGTCTTGCTACACAAGTGCAAAAAGAATACTGACAAAGATAACAGACAGTCTTATAGTGTTTATCTTACACTGAGTTTTTCTTAGTTTTAATAAATGAATCTTAGCATTAAGATGCAGGATTGATTTACTACAAACCTTTTAAGTAATCATAAAAATAAACATCATAGCCAATGTGTGGGTTCTGTGTTGGCATTGCATCACTAGTGATAAATAATTACAACAGTCATTTTCATTATGAAGAAAATGTCACTAAGTGTTAAAGTGTTTCACAGAGATGATGAAGGTTTTTTTTTTTATTGTAATATGCATATAAATATTAAAGATAAAACAAATTATTTTAAAATATATCCTGGATGGGGTACATGCTACATTTTACAAAACTAAGTATGAAAAGTAAAAAAATAATAAATATAAATAATAAATAAAGATTTTCATAAAATCGTGTTATGTTATTAAAAACTTATATGTATTGGTAAGTTACCTACAAGTGAAATAAAAGTGTCATATAATACTGTAATAATGTTTAACTTGTTTTGTCTAAGGCTTATGTGAAGAAATTAACACAACAAAAAACATGCAGATTTTGAACATACTGTATGCCAAAAGATTTCAGGGCTTTGTTGAGTAATTTCATGAAAGGTGCCGACGCTTTATACTTACTTTAAACTTACACCCCATTTCTGGAGAGCAAGACCTGAAGCAGAACCTGAACATGTTGGTTTTGGTTTGTTTCTGGGATCTGTTCACTGTGATGAAATGCAGCCTTAGAGGCATTAGAGCCACATACATACTCAGAGAAATGCTACAGACACATTATAAAATCAATATCCACACTGTGAGAGTCATGTTTACGGTGTGGGAGAAGGACAGAGGGCTTTAGCGCTCTCTCCACTGTCTGCTATCCCTCCAGATCAGCACTGATAGCTTAATTAACGTACCCAGCTAGGGTGAGAGCCTGATTATGCCTTTTCTCCCTCTGCTCCCTTTATCTGCTCCCCTCACTACATCTCCCTCTGTGACAAGTTATTACCCATTTCACTTCTCTTGTCTTGCTGTCTAACTTCTCCACATCACTACCATTTCATCCACCCAGCTTCTAGCTCTGTCTCAAGCTGTTCTCTGTTGGTTTCCCTGATTCCACATTTCACTCAAACTCCTCTTTCTTCACTTTCATCCTTGAGATAGATGAACCAGACTAAATTTCCAGACATAAAGAGATGCTTTGATAGCTACGATGGATACAGACACTCCGTCAGAGGCGAGAAGCAGCGGCAGAAGAGAAATAAAAGGAGACAAATGTGAGAGGCTGGAGCTGTTCCCTCAGAGCTAAATCATCTGGTAATTACCATGATTTAGATGTAATTTTGAAGTTATACCCTGTATTATACATGGATTGATTGTCCAACCTGAAATTCAGGAGATTTAGTCCTGTGGGCAGAAGTAACGTCTTATTCTTAAAAAATAATAAAAAAAGATGTTCTATAGATGTGAACTCCATCCATTTAGAGTTTACACCTCTCAAAATAACCAGCATTGATCTGACAACGTGTTTCTCTCCAGACGAATGGTGGATTGCACAGTTCAAATGATGCTGGTCTATAGCCCAAACTCAAAAATTTGGGTTTGTACTGTTTTTGAGAAATGAAACAGTAAATTTTAAAGGCCAGTCAAAATGTTGTTGCTCAACTTTTTACTAAAAGAGACTGTCACTCCTGTTTTCTTCACTGGTCCATAATGTTGCATGTGCTGTTCTTGTTTATGTTACGGTTTCTGCAGTTCCAGTATCAAGCCACAGCTTCTTTCCATTGAGAGAAGCCAGTTTAGGTAGTTTGGGAGGATGCTTCCCAGTCACTTCCATCTGGACACTTTTAAGGCAAAACTAACTGGGAGGAGACTCACAGGTTGATCATGCACACTTGGACAGATTAAATCTCCTATAAAGACATTTAATTGCTCTGTCTGTCCTGTTTCCCCCACAATCTCTATTAGAATAGGTGACTTGAAAATAGATGGCTCAGTTAATAGAGATACATTTCAAAACATTTCTATAAAATATTAAGTTGCACTATTTATTACAACAGTAGGGCACACTGTGGTTTAGCGGTGCATGACTCTGCTCCCACTCCAAAAGACAGCTGCATAGGTGTAACGCAGACTCATCTCTAAGCTCACAAACACACACAACACCGGGAACATTGTGAAACACACAACAGCTACATTTACATGAACTCATACAGAGCGGAGAAATCTAAATGCTAATGTAGGAGGGGGCGGGGGATGAGGATGGGCCTGAACTGCTGAGAAGCAGGCAGTGGTTGTAGCTGCATGAAAGCACTGCTGAGCAGAATGAATGAGCGCCACGTCTATTTATGTGCTGCTCAGTTGCTGAAATGAGCGGTCATGGTCATATTTGATTGGAGCTAAAGGGGGCATGTGAATTTAAAATGACTTCTATGCCTGCCTGTAACACCGTATACTTTTTAGTTGGTTACAGGAAGTGATGGCTTTTTGTTGTTTATGTTGTTTGTCTGTGCTTTCCACATGTTGTGATGATTTTTGAAACAGTTCGCATTGACACATTAAATATCTATACAGGGTTTTTGGCTGATGCACCTGCAGCTTGGCCACAGATGATTTAACCAGCTGTGTTTTTGGTCTCATAGCCCTTTGAAAACTCACATATCAAAGTGCGGATTGTCAAACCTCTTTTGTAACTCATAAATGTTTCCAAATGGCATTCAACCTCGCACGACCCACCTTTGCAGCAGCATTTGCAATTATGATTTAAATACTTCAAAGTTAAACCACCCTGTATAGAAAGTGATACACGCAGGTGTTTGAGAGGGGCTAGTTAATAAAATAAATAAAATATAAAAGCGACGTAGGAAGACAGACATGATAAATTATGATAAATATGGATTATATAAAAGATATAAAGTTTCCCTCAGCCTTCCTGTTATTTGAGCTGAAATATCCTGCTTTTTACATCTAAGCTACTCACTGTGGGGGATGTATGTAGCAGGCCCATTAAAAAGGCATTACAAAGGCCACTTTACTCACAGAGAAAGATGTCATAGAGTAAAGTCAGTCTGGCTCCGTGTGACTGATGATTCACAGCAGGTCTCCATCTCTCTGGAGAAGAGACGTCAACTGCTGCTACACTGACACTGGGCCCCCCCTCCCCGTCTGAGAGCCACGACAATGTTCATGTGTACCCAGCGTGCTGAAAAGCACAGATGCTGTTTTACACAAGCTTGGTGCATGTATCTGTCATGCACACGAGGAAAGACTGGAAAAAGATAAGTGAAGTCACTGATGCTGAATCAATAAAGGCTTTGTGAAATGAAATCAGACACGTAAAGGTTGATACCACATCAGCAAAAAGGTCAACAGCTAAAAATCATATCAATGCTTCCCAGAGAAGAGACGTGGTGTGAGATTGATTACAGCACTAGGAAAAAACAACACAAATAGATTCAGTATTAAGAGAGACATGATATCCAGGTAAATCGTAGCATATAATTTAAGATGGCAAGTGATTAATCTCTCAATGGGTGAATGGAGGTGACAGTGACTGACAGAAACAGAAAGATCAGGGTTGTGGAAGAAACAAACCTGTTCAAAGAATTCGTCCATAAAGCCTTTCTCCATTCCCACAGCGACTTCATCTTCCTCCTCTGTCGTCTCCTTGTCCTGCACAAACGCACACAATAAGGAGCCATTTGAAACAGATAAAAATAAAATAATAAACATGTTCACTTTTACAAAGAACTGTAAAATGCGTATGCATTTTGATGGTACTGTATTTCCCAGTGTCCCAAGTGGACTGGACCATGTAAGACTGTGTGTTGTGTTTTAATTTGAGGTTAAAAGAAACAGTATTAACACTGTCTCTCCACCCATCAACTGATTAGAAACAAGGAGCACTTAATGAGACTTGTAATTAGAACCACAGGTCGAGTGATTAGCAAGTTATTATTGAATTAGGACCTGGTGAAATCTCACACACACACATACAAACACAAATATAGGTTACAGATATAAATACATACATACATACAAACAAGCATTTTCTGGAATGGATCAATATTTTTTTGAAATACATTTGAGAGGATTGATTGGTCAATACCACTGACCGCTCAGGTCTGTATGGTAAATAATGTTAGATAGCTTTTTTTCCTTAATAAATGAAATCATCATTTAAAAACTGCATTTTGTATCTACTCAGGTTGTCTTTGTGTTATACCTACCTGCACCTCTAAAGCACTGATGAACACATTATTCTTAGTTTGTTTAATCCATTTAAAAAGGCAGCGTAAAAACAGTCATGTTTTGGTTTTACATACCAGAGTTTCATACCAGACTATTTCTACCAGACAACAGCGGTTGATCTTCTCATCTAACTTTCATCAAGAAAGCAAATGAGCACATCTGAAATTATTCTTATTGCTTTAAATGCATACTGTGGGAGGCAAACATAGTGATACATCGAGCCTAAGTACAAGGAGGAGCCATTTGCTTATCAGTGCTGTAAAGAGGGGAGCTGCAGTTCCCGTCTTAGTCTGACTGAAACGACTTCTTAAAATTTCCCAACATCAGGAAAGGAAATACAACAAATGAACTTCTGTCTACAGAATTTCTTTTGATGGAAACTGATGTAAAACTAAGAAGACAATTTGCTGAGTGTTCTCACTCAATATCTCAAAAGAACTACGCCAGCCATTAGGTACAATTAATATTTAAAAACCACAGAGAGATGTATCAAGATACTATTTTTATGCCATCCTTGTGTGTGAAATCAGTATCATCCAGACAGAGATACGAATGTGCTTGTACTACAGGCACCGGGAGCCAGGAAGCTGGGAAACGTCCCCATCACATGAGACTGGGTGAGCAGGGGTCACTGAATGCCATGTTTAGATTGCTCTTCAAAAATGTAATACATCAATAACATTCAATAAATTTAGATGTCAATGATTATGAGTCTACCTTTGTGCATAGACATGTAAAAGATTCACAAGCCCCCCCTTTGCTGTAGAAGCAGGTCTCTCTGTAGTCCTTTCATTGTATTTCATATAAGAAATGTTAACAGAGACTTTATTCAAAAGGTCCATCCTGTGCCTGTGCCCAGAAGTCCTGTTCCAGAGCTCAGCTGCTGAAGGCAAAACACCACAAGTACATGCGAGAACATAATACAGCTGCAGTAAAGGCCTGGCAGAGCATCAACAAGGAAAAAAGCCAGTGTCTGGTGATGTCTATAGGTTCCAGTCTTCAGGTAGTTACTGACACCAACCATGTAATAAAACTGACTGTTGAAAAGGCAGAGAGGAGATGTAGGAAAATGGGGAGGAACCAGTTCATGAGAAAAATGAGAGGACAGACTTCAGTAAGGGATGGCAAGGCAACCATCACAAACCTAAGTGAGAGGAATGTAGAGCCACTGTGATCATGCTAATATTAT